>OZ024712.1:18847732-19389135 GCA_964016945.1 Microplitis deprimator
AGAAGTTCGAAAAATGTGGTGGAAAGTATCCTGGAGGATAATTGAGATAAGGCATTGGTTGTGGAGGATACTGTGGATAATACCTTCCCGGAGATCTGTTTCTATCGTAATCGTGTCTGATGTAATTATTTCTATCATAGTTATTACTGTCATAATTATTTTTATCATAATAGCTTCTAGCGTCATTATTTCGATCATAATGGTTTGATTCATCACGATATCTGGAGTAGTCTCTATTAGATTTATTTTTGTCATTAAAAATTGGTTGTGACATTTCGTCTCTGTTTCGCTTAAAAGGAACTGTCCCTCTTTGCTCCTCATTTTGAGAGCTAAAAATATGGGATGTGCGAGCAGGTATGCTTTGTTCTTTTCCTTTGGCTTGGGCGAGCCTCAGGTAGTTACAATTTCGGGCAGTTCTGCCTTTTAAATCTTCTTCTATTCGTAACGCTATCCTATACGCGTCTTCTAATGTTTGAGGGTCTTGAATAGAAACCCCGTAAATTAAATCGTTCGGTAGCCCGCGTTTAAATGACTCTAGAGCTAAACCGTTTAATAATTTTTCCATACCGGTAACTTCGGCAGGATCATCAAAATAATCCTCTAAAATTGATAAGGCGTTTGCCACAAGAACTTTGATTCTATTATAGTAACTAAGAACTGATTCACCCTGACGTAATCTAACAGATTGTATGTCAGCGCAATATTGTGGATATGATTTCTTACAAGAAAAATATTCTGTTAAAATGGTTTTTAATTCTTTAAAAGTATTTATAGTTTTACCTGATACAGCATCACGTGCAAAATTTTGAAGTTTAGAAATGACCTTTTTAAGAAAAGAGGCTAAAAGGTCTGCAGGTATGACGTCTAGACCGTTTTGGACGTCTTCTAAAAATGTTTTTAGTGGCATATTTTTGCCGTCAAAGGAAGGTACTAGAAGTAATGCCCGGTGTAGCAGCATTGTTTCTCCCATAGTAATTAAAATTGCATCAGTTATATTCTGATGAATGGTAAGGTTACGGATTTCCTCAACCATTTTAAATGATCTTTATTTATTGATTTATTATGAAATTTTTTTCTTTTTTTTTTTTTTTTTTTTTTTAAATAATTTATGTCAAATTCATGTTGGAAAGAATTTTTTTTTCTCAAATCGTAATGATTTTATCTTTATCGAAATTTTAGACAATTTATGTCTTCTGATAGAAATTAGTAATTTCAAATGTATATATCTCTTTCAAAAGATAATTATCTTGTATGAAAGTTTGAAAGTTTTATTTTTACTTTTTAATTATTATTTTTTTTTCAAATGTAAGACAATTTTGAATCTAACAATAAAATGATCGCCGGGATCCCACTTCTGACACCAAAATTGTCACGATTGGAGATCGTGATGGGCGTAGGTACGAGATTTCGTATAAAGGTATTGAATAAAAGGGTACTTACATTGATCAAGGTCCAGTTCGTATGCCCGGCTACCGTTAACCAAATGCTCAGTTTATTCTATTTATATTTAGATCGCGCCTACACAATATTGTTGAAGACAATATTGGTATTAACCCAAAACGATTTCCAATTTATGATGTGACTGATTATTTTTCACAATCAAACGTCGAGCGGTAAACGTAAGATTGTGTACCCCCTACTGTGAACTATCGGTCTGAGCGGCTAGACAGGTAGTAAGATAAGGGATAAAGGAAGGTGGGCTGCCGAAAAGCCTCGTGAAGCTAGTATCTCGTTGTTAGAGTAAATTTGTCTGAGAAATAATGTTTTTCAATTGTTTTATATTAACGAGTATTTATTTATTGAGGACTAAATATTCTCAAAATACAAGAGGGTTACAAATGACAGTATATAAAATAGTAAATATGAAAATAAATGTTTCATGCATATGTTTGACAATTTCTCGAAGTAAATTTAGAAAATATCAAATAATGGTTACAATGTTTTAAAACTTACCCTAAACAGGTTTTTGGTGAGGTGTCAGGACTGTCAGCAGTAACACAGGACACTTATTCACAACGCGTTCTCGCGGTTAATTAATATGATTCTAATTTATCGTTTTATTTATTTATTTAGTATGCTTTTGTTGTATCAATTTAAATGTTTATATGTTTCCAGATCTTCGTAGATCAAAAATAATATGAATGTCTTCGCGCTTCTCACGGTAAAATAGTTTCAAAATATTCAAATTCTTCGCTTTTTCGCGGTAAAATAAAATATAAATTTGTTTATAAAATCTTCGCGTATTTTCGCGGTAAAATAATTTCAAAATCTTCGCGTATTTTCGCGGTAAAATATTATTCAAATCTTCGCATTTATCGCGGTAAAATATTCTTTGATTTTTCACGTTTCTCGTGGTATAATTCAATATTTAAATAAAATGAAATTAAATGGATTAAAAATAAGATGAAGATAATCAACGCTACCGGTGCTTCCGATTGATATTAATTCACGACTTACAGCGATCAAGGTCCGGTTCGTATGCCCAGCTACCGTTGACCGAATGGTGAATTTAATAACGCTAATTATTCTCCTGAGACTAGTAGAAAATGATATACCGATTATTCGAGTGCTTACGACGATCAAGGTCCGGTTCGTACGCCCAGCTACCGTTAACCGAATGCTCAATCGAGATATCAATCCTCTAGCCACGAACACCGTCAAGTGTCCGGAGTTCAGTATGGTTCAGAGTTTGATTCCCAAAAGAACTGATGAGCTAAAGTCCATGGTCTTTTTATATGGTCTTCACATATGAAAAGTGGTGGTAACTTGTTTCCCATACGAGAAGACTCGGACTCGCCCGAAAGTTCTAGGCCCATGCACACGTGTGATCCCTGGGAAATAGATTTTGACTATTAGGTGGGCCGATGACCTGGCGCCACTCTGCCGCCGAGGAAGCCATAAATTTGGTGGTTTCCATTAGCTTTCTTTAATTTCCAAGAATCACATGCAGGTGCACACGAGTTGGGTGGTCTATAGTTTTAAGATGAAAAATCAAAGAAGAGATTACCGTTCTATGCTTAGATTATTAAATGGGAACGGATACATAAATTTTAAAAGTACGTTAAGAGAAAATGACGAAATTTAGAGAATACGAGAAATCTATAATACACGTGGTCCATTAGTACAATACGACTTAATTGTAAAGCGTTGACAACGCTCAGGTAGGTATATTTGTCCGGTACGACTGCTGGCGTCAATAAGTCGGCGTTATACATAAAAAGGTTTACGTACAAGAGGTCTTAGTGTGTACTTATTTCAGGAGGGAAAAAAAAATAAAATTTTTGAAAGTAGCATCCGTGACAAAAATGACCATCACGAGCAAATTCACGTGAATAAAATCAAAAAATATATTCAAATATCGAATGTCATAAAACTACGTCGAAATTATGGTTGTAAAAAAAATATGTCAATTAGACAATCAGAGAGGTAATTAGCAAGATCATCAGCAAGACAATCAGCAAGACTTAGCAAGATCATCAGAAAGACAATCAGCAAGACAATTAGTAAGATCACCAGCAAGACAATTGGCGAAACAATCAGGAAGACTTGCTGACGGTCTTGCTAATTGTCTTGCTGATTGTCTTATTGAAATATTTTTTCACACCCTTTATTTCGACGTTCTTTTATGATACTCGATATTCGAATATATCTTCTAATTAAATTTACGTAAATTTGCTCGTGATCGTCATTTTGATATAAAGAAATTTATGCGGATTCTTTTCTTATATTCTTATTGTTGAGCACAAACTTTCGCATCCTGCATCAAAAAATATAATTTTTAAATTGTATTCTGCTTTAAGAATTCAAATGAGACATCAATGTTTATCAAATTTTTGGCATATTGGATAACATGTTTTGCCCAGTTACTTTTCTGGTGTTACTACGGCAATCAGTTCACTTCCATGGTGAGTAATTTTACTGTTAAAAAAAATTTTCAATTTAGCCGAAAAAATGCCATTCGGCCGCCAAAATGGAAGTAGATTTCTCCTTATTTAGTTATTTTAATTTTCCAAATAAACATACCGAGAAATCTTGATAATTTCCGATAAACAATACATTATAGAGAATAATGGTATTGAAATTAGTAAAAAAGCTATATCATTGTTACTATCATATTATTACCATAATTAATATTGCACGGCTCATAATGCGAAGCATAAGAGAGTGCTATTCTGTTATCCTTGTTATCGATATATCATATTATTTATATACTCTCAATAAAACGAAATTGGATATATCCGCTTGAATTAAAATGTTTTAATTTGGAAAATGTTACACAACGATAATATGAATTCGAACAGTTTCATGAATTTTCTAAAAAGTAGGAAAACTAATGCAATAGCTAAATATCAAAAATTTCAATGGATAAATGATAAAATGATAAAATTTCTGAAAAGTTGCGCCATGATGACCGATACAATAGTTAGATTTCTATGAAATCTACTAAAAATCAACATTTGCATGCTTATAAAATTTTATCAAACTATTTCAGTATTGTAACATTTTGTTTCAAGGCAAACACTTTGACGTACAACCAGTGGATGTCCGGATGGGAATATGTGTACGAAAAAAATAAAAATAATGAATTGAGAAATCTTGTTACTACTTCGATGATACCTTCACTACGACCATTAGAATTCAAAGCTGTAGGTCTTTTTGTTTTATCAATGCCAACGTTTCTTTCTGTAAGTAAAATTACTGTACTCCCACCCACAGTTTTTTAAAATTTTTTAAACTTTCAGAGTTGGGAGAGAATATTAAATCTCTTTCAAAATTCTATTTGTTTAATAAAAAATATTCGTCACCAATAAATAAAATTTTGATTAATAAAAAAAAATTTTTTTTTCGCACAGATTGTTAAGACCTCATATTCAATTTTAGTACTTTTAACATCAGTTACTAAAGACAGAACAATTGATTAAGAATACATTTATACTCTCAATTCAAATAGATGATGACTTCAAATAAAATAAAATTATCCCATTGTAATTTTCTAGTAATAAATACATGAGAAGTATATCAAGCTGCAATAACTTGATATCTTATAGATTGAATATAGTATAAATAGTAACAAATTTACACATTAATCCACATTGACATAAATGTATAAGAAAAAATATATATGAAAATTCTACTAATAAAGAATAATTCGACTACATTTCAAGTAACTTATTTTCGAAAATTACAGTCATATTATTGAAGTAAACGGAAAAATTCACTATACGCATCATGATTTCAAATTTATTAACAAACTAAAAGTTGTTAGTCTTTTTTAAATAAAAAAATCGGTCTGTCAGTTGACCCTGCGGGCCAGCCTCAAAACTTCCCGCAGTTTTCGAGCTCCTTGAGCGTGTATGGAGTGTACAAGAGAATGCGTTCCAGATAATCAAGAATTTTTAGATCTAGGATTTTTTAGACAACGCTGTGCTGCAAAACAATCAGTATAATAATACTGATGAAGCGGGCGGGTTGCCAATTGAATTAAGACAATTCATTAATCGCCAATCAAAATTAGGATCTACTTAAGACATCATGGTAAATTTATACTGAAGTCTTATATGCGAAGTGAAAAAAAAAAAATCTTTAAGATCTCTTTCTAAAGACGTCTTACTGAGTTTGCTAGGTGGTTCATTCGACATCGTGAGAAATTCTTAAATGCTTTTTTAAGATGTTGAAAAGACGTCCAAATCATAAATAGAAACTTATACAGAACTCATCAAGACGTCATTTTGCTATCTGGGATCCTCGACGTCACTATAGTTGTCTACGATATTTTATGTAATAATTGCTCAAAATTAAAACTCGATTAATGCCTAATGTTGGTGATGTGTTATGGCCCCGTTAAAATTTTAGATAGTTTATCATGTTTATATTTTGATTTTTAAAAATCTATAGATTTCTTAGAATAACTTTTTTCGGGAAATTCACGGGGAAACATGGATGTGGAATTTTATAATTAAGAAGGTTTATTTCGTGGTTTTAAAATTTATTTAAACACATATTTAATTATTAAATACTTGATGAAAATTTACAAATTTGAAATTATTTAAATTCATAAAAAGTTGTTACTTAAATTTGGATTTCAATTATTATTATTTAATATAACGTATAATATTTTTTCCTAATATAAATATATTTAAATTCATGAATTAAAAGTTATTATTTAAGTTAATATTTAAATTATTATTGGAAATAATATTTTTCTAAATTCACAAACGAAAAATTATTATTCATAGGAAAATGACGATAGCAGATTATTTGTGTTTAATAAAAATGATCAAATAAACTAATAAAGATATATGATGCAAATATATTTCTAATTGAAACTGAATAAAATATATTTGAGAATCACTTTCGGAAATAAAGTGATAAAAATAAATCATTCAAGTATATTTTCTATTTAAATGGAAACTACATTATTTAATAGCTCAACGTTACTAAAAACGTTTTTTGTTCTAGTATAATAATTCAATAATGCACTTACGCAAAGAATTAAAGAAACAGAAAAATTTTATAAATTTTTTAGTGATTTTTGGAAGGCTGTAACTTGGTGAAAAATAATCGTATTGAGATTATAAAAGAAGCGTTTTATAGCTCAAAGTCTCTAGTTTCGATGCATTTTTTTCAAAGTTTTTTAAGAGCTCCGGCGATTGCGCAAACATGAGAAATACCGCGAGACAAAAAATTTCTAAATTTTTATTTTTTTTTTTTCGAAGAGCCCATGAACCGCGCAAAAATTTTTTTAACTAAACCAATGCATAGATCGTTTAGCAAATTTATTTAGCTTCAATTTGGCATTTTTTTAACCTCGTAGGACGATTTTTCTCAGATATCGGCCTTTAAACAAAAAATGATTTTTTTGGCTTTAATCATCGATATTTCAGGTGCCAATGATCGCACAGTAAGTTAAAGGGCGGCGTTAAAAACTTGAATAAATTTCCTACAAGACTCTCTCATCATTCTTAAAAAAAAAAATTTTTTTTTATTTTTAACATCCATTAGAATTAAATCCAAAAAAATGACTTTTTTTGGTTTTTCAGTAAATCAACCACTACTCTGTAAATATCGATAAAAAAAATAATGTTGCCAGGGACTTTTTTAGCTTAATGTATCCCCAAGAACCCTGTAAATTTCTAAAGTGATCTATCGAACCGTTTTTTGGAAATCATCGATCAAAGTTTTGCTAAACAATTAAAGGAACAAGCGTTACCGCTACGCTACGGAGCCAGTAGGAAAAGGTTAGTTTAATTGTGCTTCTAGTAATTTGTTTTCATATTAAATGGATATATTAGGGTGCTTCGTTTGAAACGACTATTTTTTTTTTCGCTCCCATCCCGAAATTTTGTTGGAAATACCCCCAAAAAAATTCTCTGAGAGTTTGAACCCGTAATATTAATATTAAGTACTCTACCACAGCGTGTGAAGATTTCCCATTTAAAATACACGTAAACTTGGTTTTTATTTTTTAAGCTTCTATAACTCCGCGGCATTTTATGATATCATCTCGCCCGAAGTCGGGATTTTCTCAGAATTAAATGTTCTACAAAAGTGCCCATCGTCGCGAAGTCGTAACTCATACGAGTGGGGTATTACGGACCGCTAAACCGAATTTTTTCATAGAATTCTTGTTTTTTCTTTCATGATCTCATAAACAACAAGACCTACAGAAAAAATACAAATAAAAATTTTGTAGGAAATTCAATTTTCTATAAAGAAGGTCTTTAGCACTGAATCACTCAGATTGATATTTTCTCAGATGTTAGTCAAATAAAAAATCAATATTTTCTAAGATTTGATTTGACATTTTACGGGAATTCAATGCTACGTAAACTTCAATAATTAATATATCAGAAAATATAAATCTGAGTGATTCGAAGCTAAGGACCTTTTTTGTAGGAAATTAAATTTCCTATAAAATTGTCCTATGCATTTCTTCTCTAGGTCTTGTTGTTTATGAGATAATGAGAGAAAAAACAAGAATTCTATGAAAAAATTCGTTTTAGCGGTCCGTACTACCCCACCCGTATGAGTTACGACTTCGCGACAACAGGCACTTTCGTAGAACATTTCATTCTGAGAAAATTCCGACTTTGGGCGAGATGATATCATAAAATTCCGCGGAGTTATAGAAGTTTAAAAAATAAAAACCCAAGTTTACGTGTATTTTAAATGGAAAATCTTCACACGCTTTGGTCGAGTACTTAATATTAATATTAAGGGCTCAAACTCTCAGAGAATTTTTTTGGGAGTATTTCCAACAAAATTTCGGGATGGGAGCGAAAAAAAAAATAGTCGTTTCAAACGAAGCACCCTAGGATATATACAATCGATTGCTTATACATTGATCTAAACGAGATAAATATGTGACTCTTTTTGTAAATAAATTTTTTTATTCAATCGATAATATAAAGGCTTTCATTCAAATATAGTTCGATATTTTGTAACGAATATATTTACATTCTTGTCAAATATTTTTCAGTTTTAATGTGAGTTCGTAAAATTTTTTCTACAACCTCATCGAATTCTCTCTCCAAGAAACTCATCAGTTGATACGACACGTTCGGGGTTATAATTACAAAAAGTTTAAAGTTACAAGATAATTATAATTGTAAGTCCTAATTACTTTCACAAAGATGAACACTAATTGCTCAAAAATTCGGCGTGTGCGAATTTTTTTTCAGATCGAATCAAATCGAATCAAATCGAATAGTTATATTCAATTTAATATTCGAATCGGATATCGAATATTTCGTAATATTCGAATAGTTGAAAGAGATTCGAATAGTTCGAGATTTTTCCGAATTTTCGGTTAATAATATTATTGAATCTGAAAAATTTAGTATTTATGGATTTATCAAATTCAAAAACTATAATATTATTATATTTGTACCTAAAAATAGTCTATATGATAATAAATTCACTGATCGTGAGATTCAAAAGAGTTCGAACTATTCGAACATTTCGCATTTTCAAGGCGAATTGAATCTAACAATTAGCGAGTGTTCGCACACCCCTATAAAATATTGATCAATTTATGTTAGACAACTTTTAAAAATGCTGCCTACTAGTTAAATGTGATTTCTTTTCGAATCCAAAATGATAGAGTTATTTTTTTAGAAATTAAAACTTTTACGCAACAAAAATCATTAGAATGATACTGTAAATCTAAAAATATTAAATCATAGATGGCTTTTGAGCCTTAGAATAAGACAGTCATAAAAAAATTCGAATTTTTCAAATATTGATTATTTACTTAGAAGGGGGGGGGGGGGGGCGAATGAGGTTAATCTAAAACTGTATAATAAAGTTTGTTGTTCAAACATTCTAAAATCACTTTTTTAAGTAAAATTGAGAATTATTCCAAATTTTTTTGTAGTGTCCTCGAAAAGTTTCATTTTTATAAAAAAATAGTATGGAATGAATTTGGATTTTTTTTATTGATTCACAATAAAAGAACTCCCAGTGTCAAAATACGTTAGATGTATTTCATATACGACTTAAAAATATTTTCAATTTTCAAAATTTTGAAATTTAATTACCTTTCAATAATTTTTTAGTCACTATTACTTTAAAAAATATACAATTCCTTTTTTAAAAGTATCTTTTTTGGAATTAAAACTAACTTACATCTCTTACTTTGAAGTTAATAACAGATAGTGATGAACGAGTGAAAAATTAACAATTTGAAGTACGTAGTTTTTAAGAATCGAATGTGTCTGTCGAAAAATGTTAATGATTTTTGTTTTATGATAAAAACTATTGAGAAAAAAATTTTTTTTTTTTTTTGCATCCAATAATTATGTAAAATAGTAATTTTCTTTATGAAAATTACTTATAAGACAATTTAATTTAATCAAATTTATTCCATTTCCAGAAATTCTATTATTTCACTATTTTATAGAGGTTTTCCTCATTTTGCCCGCAAAGAATGAAAACATTTTTTTTACGGCAGCTGAAAATTTTTTCAAACACTGAATATCATAAAAAAAAAAAAATTTAATGTATTTAAGTCCCCGAAAACTTAGTGTTTTCTTAAGTACTCAGTTTAACCCCCCCCCCCCTTCTTTTTAGTCATAGTAACTGAGCACGGCAATCGATGAATAAATTAGTCATTGCATAACAACTCACGCGATATTTAATGGAAATTACAATTGCTGCGTGACAATCGCGATTCGAGTAGCTGTAGACAAAATTCGTCTTCTAATCATTGCTTCTCTCAATTCCCGCTCTTTAGAACGTTTATCCAAACGCGCCTCTAATTTTTTTACTGTTACTTCGATACCAAAAACGATAATCGCCCAAGCCGATGCGAGTGTCATTGCAATGTACGCTAACTTGAAATCCTCAAGATCAAGCTGATTATACTTTCGTAATGCCTTAATTTTCTCAATTTTTTTCTTACGTTTCAACAAAATTTTTTGTAATTCCCGCCTCTCAGCATAATCTAAATGCCCGGTTTCGAATAACTTCATTGCGATTTTATTAATTTTTTCATTTAAAGGATGAGCTTGATCGGTCGTAAACACGCGATATTCAAAAGAAAATTCATTGGAAATATATAAGTCCTCGTCAATGTCTTCAAGTTCGCTGTATGCAGCTATACACGCTGCAGAAGAACTTTCCCGGACTTTGTTCAGACATAATTCATATTCCCACGGAGACAACATATGCAAATAGTTAACAAAGGAATCATCGTCCCAGAGCTTACTGTCACGTAGTAGCTCAGCAGTATTTAGAGACCAAAAATATACTTGATAGTTATGATGACGTAAGTCATTAAGGGTTGCTACATTTCTATATCCGGGTCTAGTTAACAATGAAGTCAGTTGTCCCTGCAATACCGGATTAAATATCAATCCAAATAAGGTTGCACTCATGAACGTTATACGCATGGACGTCCGCAGCATTGGAGTCGATATTCCCATATCGAGAAGGAATGACAACAAATCTAAAACGGTTCTTCCCAAATCGTATCGGTGGTTAAAATACATCATCAGAAAAAAAATAGCAAGAATAACGGATGACATTGTCACAGTTTCCCATCGAAAAAAGCTGTCGATAACTTGATCGAAAGTTGGTATAAAACTTTGTTTCTTTGTTATTATAACGT
Source organism: Microplitis deprimator (assembly GCA_964016945.1). Lineage (NCBI taxonomy): Eukaryota > Metazoa > Arthropoda > Insecta > Hymenoptera > Braconidae > Microplitis > Microplitis deprimator. The sequence continues at coordinate 18,858,843 of OZ024712.1, forward strand.
AACCTCCTTGTTCATAAAACGGAAGGATGTTTGACTGTTTAATGTTTACATCGTCCAGTAATGATGGATTTTCAATCAGAGGAAAGTATCGATAATTTGTATTTAGAGTATTTTTATCAGGAGTGGCGTTCACCGCTGACAATAAATTTTCAATGAAGACTTCTGTTTTCCGTAAATAGTGTTGTCTTTTAACATCAGACATTCGATGCTTAAACCCATCTGAAAACTCCGTCCTGTCAAAAATGAGGCTTAAGCAATTGTGAGCATCTAAAAAAAAATTTTAAATACTTTATTGATCAAAATATGGCATTGATATGATAATAAGTATCATTGACATAAGGACATTAGGGAAAATTTTTGTTAACAAAGAAATTTCTATACCCGGGCTTAAAGAAATTTATTCAAAAAAGATTCTGAAAATATTCGAAATATAGAACCTGTAAAATTAAGGACGATTAGATTTTCAATTTGAACTTTTTTAGAACTGTTAGGATATTAATAGTAAAAATATATTTTGGACAATCCAAAAAGTGCATATCTCAATCGCTGTTTTTATTTTTAATTATGACTTTTGTTTTATAATTTGAATCTACTTTTTTATTATGAATTATTATTTAATTTAAAAGTTATCAATTCTATTTCTTATTTTCAGTTAAACGTTTTTTAAAAATATCCCGCCTTTTTGTCATACATGTCGCTCTTTTTTATTGAACCTATTCTGTTATGCTAGTTCTGCAGTCAGTATTTGATGGAGGGAAAAAATGAAAAAAAAAAAATATCAATTGTAGTAATAAAAATGGCAGCTACATTTTCCATAAATAATCAGTTTTTCGATCTTGATTAATTGCAATCAACCTAAAAGGATTTAGATAGTGATTTCCTGTAGGGTTCTTGTGATAGCAAACAGAAAGTGATAAAAAAAAAGTTAGACTGATGAATTAAGTCGATCAAAAGTTATCGTGTTTACGAAGTTTCATACTCAACAATTGACAACTCGTGTCTCTGAGATTGAAATAATTCATGATTAATTGATTAACTAATGAACTGGTTTAATATTGGGTCAAAATTATTTCCAATAAATTGTCTGTAATATTGTACAATTTGACCCATTTTAGTGTAATCAAGAGAGTGTAAAAAAAACTTAATGTGAGTGAGTGAGTCGAAAAGAATATATTTGTTGTAAAGCATCCTTAGTGTTTTTGCATTTGAGGTATGCAATATCGTAGTTTCAGAACTTTACGTGGACAAATTGTAATCCAAACGAGAACGTTTTTGAAAGGATATTCTCAAACCCTATTTTTTAATAATTTTCTTTCGATTAGAAACAGTTTAAAAAATTTATCATTTTGGAAACCTCTAAATTCGAAGGAAAAAATATAGTCAATTTACGGTTTCAGAATTATGTTTTAAAAACACCCGTGAAAAAATTTTCTGCTATGGCCTGATATGAACTGCCCATATCCGACGTGATATGAAAATTGGCCATATCAGACAATATATGTACAGATCAGATTTGATATGTTCTGATATAAGCATATCAGACTATATATAGTGAGATCAACATTTTTATCGAGAGAATAAAATTTATATATGAATTTATAAAATTGTATATAACTTTGTAAAGTTGTACGTACAATAATTGTCATGAGAAAAAAAAATCCAGCCAACTCATGGACTCGATTCCGAGTTAATCAAATTTAAAGTCTGACCTCTTAACCACTGTACCGAATCACAAACTTGAAATGCAAGATTGATTTCGTTATTTGTATTAAATTCCATGATGTTTTTGATGGTGAAGAAGTGTGCGGACCAGTTTTTGTTTTCTTATAAGCTCCTTATTACTATGTTTATTTACTTCTTTCTTATGAATTAGTGTGACTTATTCCAATTCTCTTATAACTAGTATTATTATTATTATTACTTATGACTAAACTAAAAACTATGATGCTTATTCTACTTACTATTTGTAAGTAAAAACTATTTTTTATATTAACTATGACTAGATTAACTACGTACTTAATTTCTATTGTGATTTACTTATTTCTACTATTATTACTAGTATGTTAATACTAGGATTATTATTCTTATTGTATTCATTTGACTAATTACGAGTGTGAATTCTTACTTATAATTATTATCATTACTATTGAAGTTGTTATTGCGAGTATTATATCCAGTATTATTCTTATGTGTGTATTATTATTATTATCACCAGTACATGCGAGCGTATGAATGCGCGACCGAGCGAAATTATTCTAAGTCCCGAGCCAGTAGAGTCAAAGGGAAAAGATAAAAACGTAAAAAAATGATTCCGTATGAATCTTTTACAAGATTGAAGAGATTGAAAGAATCAAAAAAATAAGACAAAATATGAGAAATAATATGTGAGAATTTAATTTTACTTAGAGTTTTAATCGCCTATTCTCTCATTTTCTTTCCATTCGCTCGGCTCACCGCCGCGAGTGTGTAAGCCACACGGTTAATTTCTCCGTATTCGATATTTACTTAAACTCTTAAACACATTCGTTTTTTCAAGTCACTTTTATAATTTCGTTAAAAATTATTTCCTTTTCGATTCCCGTTGACTTTATCGCTCGGAACTTAGAAGAATTTCAGTCTCGTGAATATTATTTCGTCGTTTTGATTTCTGTCGGTTTGGACTTAGAATAATTTTGCTCTCACTACACTTACGCGAGCGACGCCAGAGGGCGATCGAAAGTTTTCTTCTCGTATTTACGGCGGACAGACCAGGTAATAAAACCGCACGGGAAAACTCATGGGGACAACTCGTTCTCTGGGTGATCTACTCGACGGGAGACTTCTAGCCGAGTAAATCCTAGGAAGCTGCAGTTATCTGTCGTCCGACTGAGACCCAGGTAAGTGATAGCTAGCAACCCACGAGAAAGTGGACTTCCCCACTCTGAGGCCTTCTGCCAAGGGGTGGCAGGTGACAGTAATCGAGTAGGTGGGAGTGAGTGGGAGTCTATCTGCTCATTCCTTGGGAAGGGGAGGTCAAGCTAGGGCCTAGGGGTGACGACTAGTTACCCTCGTGGCAACTCGGGGAACCAGTAACCGGTGTAATAGCTCGCGTATTATTTTGGGGATAGTTATATATATCGCACCGTATAATTAATTAGTAGAATAAAATTGTAACTAGGTAATAAAGAGGCTATTTGTAACCAAATAAATACTTGATGTTCACAAATTGTTATTTAACTAGTATCTAAATAAATATTTAAGTTCATTTTTATCAAAGTTTTGTTTTAAATTTCCGTGTGAAAAACCCTGGACACCGGCGAGTATATCTGGGCCGGAAATTAGTCGTTACATGTTATTGTTTATAGAGTAGCGAGACCATTAGCGGTATAACTACTAATAGCGGAGCAAGAACTACTTCTTATGGTAAAATAAAGAAAATGAGAAGTTAAAATTTTTTGAACTTAATTTAAATTTTTTTAATTTAATATCTTAGTTTTTTGTATCTGAATTCACTATTAAGACTTTGAAATTCCCTTAGCTGTTCCAAAATCGGTCTGGTTAGCTTATTGAACAAAATGTTTAATAAAGTTTGTATACTATATAACATTTATAAATTCGGTAAACTCAAAAACTTAATAGACTTTATAAGATTTTATGAATCATTATAAAATCGGGTTTTCCTAACAATGTTACGTTATTTGGTCATATCTAAATTATTTTACAAAATGTATTGTTACGTTCCCGTAATATTCTATTGATTAAATTAAATTAATTATTGTTCATTAATTAATTTTACTTCGATGTAATGGAAATCGGCTACGATAAGAGTGTCGCCGTGGCTCGTGGGTAGTCAAAACAGAGTACGATGCATGAGACCCGGGCCACGACGATTCTCTCACAGGGAACCTGTGGTGCAGCGTCAACATTTTGCCAACTTTGTTGCTTTATTATATTTTTATAATGACTAAACAGTCAGTCTTACGAGAGAGCTCGAGGAGCTCAAACCTCTGCTCTCCAACCATAATTAATAAAATATGTTGAATCTTAAATTAATTCAACCTTATTGTGGGGTGCCGATTGGTACCCCAATATTTTCACCTACACTATGACCTATCCATAGGTCTATTACTATCCAGGGGCGAGCGCTTAGCAGCTGTTCCACCCTGTTCTATGACTGAGCGCTCAACAGCAATTCGGATTTCCTTCAAGTTTCTTGCCAATTTTCCTACCATTTACCTGCTATTATAAAAATAATTATATGGAGTTGGAACCGGTGTCGAAAACATTTTGAATCGTGGAAAACAATTAAAATTAATAATTAATAGAATAATGTACGACCACGGCCCACCAGGGGTCTATAGACACTCTAACGAGGCCAAACCTGGACATTAATTGACTATTAAATATTAAAAATATTTTAATTTATCTTGGAAATTTTCCAGTATGTAACAGTATGCGTACGGAAAACACGAAAAAAACTAATATATATGCCCATATCAGGGCATATCAAGCCATATTAAACCTGATCAAGAATTTTTTTCACAAGCATATCAAAATATATATACCCTGGCAGTTTAGAATCACGGTGGGGACACTGTGGGTTTGTTCCATTTTACCACTGTGATTACGCGGTGTATCCACCGTGATTCCAGAGTGGCTTTACTACCGTGTTACACGGTGTTTCCACTGCGATTACACGGTGGATACACCGTGGAACCTCGGTGGTAAAATGGCACAAAGCCACCGTGGAATCACGGTGGACACACCGCGTAATCACAGTGGAAGCACCGTGTATACATGGTGGTAAAGCTACCGTGGAATCACAGTGGATACACTGTGTATACACGGTGGTAAAATGGAACAAACCCACTGTGTAACCACGGTGGATCCACGGTGATTACACTTCCACGGTGTTTCCACCGTGATTCAAATCTGCAAGGGTACCCTTATCAGGTGATATCGGGTCATATCTGGACATATAAAAAAATTGTATATAAACATATCAAGCTAGATCACGACACATCAAATCTGATGTAGACATATCAAGTTGATATGGCTTAATATGGCCAATTTTTAAATATCAAACTATATCAGGACATATCAGACTATTTCGGAACATATAAAAAATTATATATGGGCATATCAGATCAGATCAGACTAGATATGGATCTATCAAATTTTTTAAAATGGCCATATCAGGTCAGATACGGCCTGATCAAAAAAATTTTATACAGGTGTTATCAATTAAATCAAAATTGATCACTATAAAGTACCAAATCGACCATACTTTTGGCTATTAAAATCCTAAAAGTTTGAAAAAAGTTCAACTTGAAGTTATAATATCTCTTAAATTTATAAGTTCTACATTTCAATTTTTTTCGAATTTTTTTGGAATAAATATTTATTATATAGGAAACTACATTTGAGAGTTCAATGAAATTCAGAGATTTTATGAAAATGAACGACCTAAAAGTTTTACATTTTTTTTTATAACTGTCTAATCCATTCCTGCCATTCAACTACTAAACCAAAGAAATTAAATATCTTACCTTCAAGGAACGATATTTTGTATGCGGTCCATTCATTATATGGCTTCCAGAATATTACTACTTCTTTCCAGGGCTTAGGTGCACTACGCCCATAAGGATTGAAGGTGTAGATACTCGTATCGTTATTAAATTGGTTAGGACAAATAAAATATGATATGGGAAACTCACTTTTCCATAGCGACTGCAATGTTTTTGATGACTGGTGGCAAGTGTCACCAATAACAAATACTGTTGTCGCACTGTTCCAATAATTTAAATACATAAAGTGACGTTCAATAATGATTAAATAATCTAGTGTTTCAACTGACAGTATAAAAATAGGATAAGAAGGATAAGCGATAGCATTTGATCTATCATAGAATTTCTCAAAATTTCCTATTAAAACTTGATTAATGATAAAAACAGGAATGTTTTTTTCGATATTGCTTGGAATTTCGTATATAATATCAATCAAATCAGAAGTTATCGCAACAGCAGTTAGCCGGTCAGAAAAACATAACTCCAGCAATTGCCGCTACAAAGAAAAAGAGATTCAATCGATTAATAATTCACATGTTATTTTTTGCGTTGTAATAACAATAAAATACCGTGTGGTTGTGTGAAATTGGAGGATCTTTCCGTTGTGAAGAATTGAAGATATTGATTTTACTGCACTTAATTACACTCACAAACACAAAATACCAAATAGCTTTTTTAATGATCGTCATCATATTTTTTTTTAATGGCTAAAATTTCTTCGTAAATCATTAGTTAATTGCCATTATTTTTATTAAGTATAAAATAAAATCAATAGACGGATGCTCACTAAGAACAGGCCTGTGCACATTGACTTTGCTCTCGTTACTGATGCTATGCTATTAATAAACAAATGATGTTACCACTTACGTGGTTGCGAAGGATACGTGGCCACTTGTCATTCGATTGTTGCATGTGTTACCAATTAGTCCAATGCACATACACTCATTCTACCTTTACAATTAATAACCACTCCTGACTATTGTTGCGTTGCGCAAAATCGATTCACAGAAAAATATACTTTCTTCAAATAAAAAAGCTGCCTGAAAAATTTTCAGTCATTTCGAATACGTGTTAACTCTAAGGAATTTTATCCTTTACAACACAACAGTATTTTGGAGCCAAAAGTATGTAGCTTTGCATTTTGAGTTTTGATTGAGATACGGTACCGACAGTTTCAAGGCTATTCAAGAAGTTAACAGCATTCTTCGATAGATCTGCTGAAGCTTTATCAGATTAAATTCGACAATTTTAGGATATCAAGTTGTGTCGGCTACGAGACATCTTATAAAGTTAAAAAAGACAAACGATGTAGCTGGATGTCACAATGTCTATAGTAATAGTGACACAGCACGGCAATCGATAAAAGAATAAGCCATTGCAAAACAACTCACGCGATATTTTATTGGAAATTACAATTGCTGGGTGACAGTCGCGATTCGAGTAGCTGTAGATAAAATTCGTCTTCTAATCATTACTTCTCTCAATTTCCGCTCTTTAGAACGTTCATCCAAACGCGCTTCTATTTTTTTTACTGTTACTTCGATACCAAAAACTATAATCGCCCAAGCCGATGTGAGTGTCATTGCAATGTACGCTAACATGAAATCCTCAAGATCCAGCTGATTATACTTTCGTAATGCCTTAATTTTGTCAATTTTTCTCTTACGTTTCAACAAAACTTTTTGTAATTCCCGCCTCTCAGCATAATCCAAATGCCCGGTTTCGAATAACTTCATTGCGATTTTATTAATTTTTTCATTTAAAGGATGAGCTTGATCGGTCGTAAACACGCGATATTGAAAAGAGAATTCATTGGAAATATATAAGTTCTCGTCAATGTCTTCAAGTTTGCTGTATTCAGCTATACACGCTGCAGAAGAACTTTCCCGGACTTTGTTCAGACATAATTCATGTTTCCACGGAGACAACTTATGCAAATAGTTAACAGAAAAATCATCGTCCCAGAGTTGACTGTCACGTAGTAGCTCAGCAGTATTTCGAGACCAAAAATATACATGATAGTTATGATGACGTAAGTCATTAAGGGTTGCTACATTTCTATATCCGGGTCTAGTTAACAATGAAGTCAGTTGCCCCTGCAATACCGGATTATATATCAATCCAAATAAGGTTGCACTCATGAACGTTATACGCATGGACGTCCGCAGCATTGGAGTCGATATTCCCATATCGAGGAGAAATGACAACAAATCTAAAACGGTTCTTCCCAAATCGTATCGGTGGTTAAAATACATCATCAGAAAAAAAATAGCAAGAATAACGGATGACATTGTCACAGTTTCCCATCGAAAAAAGCTGTCGATCATTTGATCAAGGGTTGGTATGAAACTTTGTTTACCTGTTATTATAACGTATCCTGCTTGTTCGAAATACGGCATAACGTTAAATGCTTCACTGATTATATCATCTAGTAACGTTGGATCTTCAATCCCAGGGAAGTCAAGAACGCTTTTATGTCGACTGTTTTTAACAGGAGTAATGTTCATTGCTGATATTAAAGATTTATAAAAGAATTCCGTTTTCCGTAAATGGTGCTGTCCTTTAATATCGGGGATCCGATACTTGAAACCTTCTGAAAATTCCGTTTTGTCGAAAGTTAAGCTTAAACAATTGTGAGCACCTAAAAAAAAAAAAGTAATAAATCTTTTACTAATTAAATTATGGCATTGATATGAGATCATTAAGATAAGGGCATTAAGGAAAATTTTTGTTTACAAAAAAATTTCTATACCCGCGCAGAACGAAATTTATTCAAAAAAGATTCTGAAAATATTCGAAATATAGAATCTGTAAAATTGAGGCAGATTAGATTTTCAATTTGAACTTTTTTTGAACTGTCAGGAAATTAATTATAAAAATCTATTTTGGAAAATCCAAAAAGTTCATATCTCAATCACTATTCTTATTTTTAATCATTACTTTTATTTTATAATTCCAATCTATTTTTTTTATTATGAATTATTATTTAATTTAAAAATTATCAATTCTATTTCTTATTTCCAGTTGAACATTTTTTAAAAATATCCAGCCTTTTTTTCATAGATGTCGCTTATATTTTTATTGAACTTATTCTGTTACTAGTTCTGCTGTCAGTATTTGATGGAGGGAAAAAATGAAAAAAAGAATAACAATTATAGTGATAAAAATGGCTGCTCCTTTTTCCATTGATAATCAGTTTTACGATCTTAATTAATTACAATCAACCTAAAAAGATTTAGATAGTGATTTTCCATAAGGTTCTTCTGATTAAAAACAGAAAGTGATAAAAAAAAAAAGTGAGACTGATTAATTAAGTCTATCGAAAGTTATCGTGTTTACGAAATTTCATACTCAACAATTGACAACTTTACGTAGACGAATTGTAATTCAAACAAGAACGTTTTTAAAAGGATATTCTCAAACCCTATTTTTTAATAATTTTCTTTCGATTAGAAACAGTTAAAAAATTTATCATTTTGGAAATCTCTAAATTAGAAGGAAAAAATATAGTGAATTTACGGCTGCAGAATAATGTTCTAACAACGCCCGTGAAAAAAGTTTCCGCTATGGCCTGATATGAACCGCCCATATCAGGTCTAATATGAAAATTGGTCCTATCAGACAATATATGTACAGATCAGATTTGATATGTTCTGATATGGACATATCAGACTATATATAGTGAGATCAACATTTTTATCGAGAGAATAAAATTTATATATGAATTTATAAAATTGTATATAACTTTGTGAAGTTGTACGTACAATAATTGTCATGAGAAAAAAAAAATCCAGCCAACTCATGGGCTCGATTCCGAGTTAATCAAATTCAAAGTCTGACCTCTTAACCACTGTACCGAATCACAAACTTGAAATGCAAGATTGATTTTGTTATTTGTATGAAATCCAATTATGTTATTGTTTATAGAGTAGCGAGACCATTAGCGGTATAACCACTAATAGCGGAGCAAGAACTACTTCTTATGGTTAATAAAAGAAATGAGAAGTTAAAATTTTTTGAACTTAATTTAAATTTTTTCAATTTAATATCTCAGTTTTTTGTATCTGAATTCACTATTACGACTTTGAAATTCCCTTAGCTGTTCCAAAATCGGTCTTGTTAGCTTATTGAACAACATGTTTAATAAAGTTTGTATACTATATAACATTTATAAATGCGGTAAACTAAAAAGCTTAATAGACTTTATAAGATTTTATGAATCGTTATAAAATCGGGTTTTCCTAACAAAGTTACGTTATTTGGACATATTTAAATTATTTTACAAAATGTAGGCGTACGGAAAACACGAAAAAAACTAATATATATGCCCATATCAGGGAATATCAAGCAATATCAAACCTGATCAAGAATTTTCGTCACAAGCATATAAAAATATGTAAACCCTTATCAAGTTATATCAGGTCATATCTGGACATATAAAAAAAACTATATGTAAACATATCAAGCTAGATCAAGACATATCAAATCTGATATAGACATATCAAGTTGATATGGCTTAATATGGCTAATTTTCATATCAAACGATATCAGAACATATCAAAAATTATATATGGGCATCTCAGATCAGATCTGGCCAGATATGGATCTATCAAATTTTTGAATATCGGTATATCAGGTCATATAAGGCATGATCAAAAAATTTTTCCACGGGCTTTCTCAATTTACTCAAAATTGATCACCATAAAGTACCAAATCAACCATACTTTTGGCTATTAAAATCCTAAAAGTTTGAAAAAAGTCCAACTTTAAGTTCTAATATCTTTCAAATTTATAAGTTCTACGTGCCAATTTTTTAAAAATAAATATTTATTATATAGAAAACTACATATAAGAATTCAATGAAATTCATAGATCTTATGGAAATGAACTAATTGAAAGTTTTACATTTTTTTTTATAGTTGTCTAATCCATTTCTCTCATTCAGCTGAAAAACCAAAGAAATTAAATATCTTACCTTCAAGGAACGACATTTTGTAAGCGGACCATTCATTAGATGGCTTCCAGAATACTTTTACTTCTTTCCAGGGCTTAGGTGCACTACGCCCATAAGGATTGAAGGTGTAGATACTCGTATCGTTATTAAATTGGTTAGGACAAATGAAATATGATATGAAAACCTCACTTTTCCACAGAAACTTAAATGTTATAGATGACTGGGCGCAATTGTCACCGATAACAAATACTGTTGTCGCACTGTTCCAATAATTTAAATACGTAAAGTGACGTTCAATAGTCTTTAAATCACCTAGTGTTTCGAATGACAGTATAAAGATAGGATAAGAAGGATAAGCGATAGCATTTGATCTATCATAGAAATTCTCAAAATTTCCTATTAAAACTTGATTAATGATAAAAACAGAAATGTTTATTTCGACATTGCTCGGAATTTCGTCTATAATATCAATCAAATCAGCTGTTATCGCAACAGCAGTTAGCCGGTCAGAAAAACATGACTCCTGTAATTGCCGCTACAAAGAAAAAGAGATTCAATCAATTAATAATTCGCATGTTATTTTTTGTGTTGAAATAACAATAAGTTACCGTGTGGTTGTGTGAAATTGGAGGATCTTTCCGTTGTGAAGAATTGAAGATATTGATTTTACTGCACTCAATTACACTCACAAACACAAAATACCAAATAGCTTTTTTAATGATCGTCATCATATTTTTTTTTAATGGCTAAAATTTCTTCGTAGATCATTAGTTAATTGCCATTATTTTTATTAAGTATAAAATAAAATCAATAGACGGATGCTCACTAAGAACGGGCCTGTGCTCATTGACTTTGCTCTCGTTACTGATGCTATGCTATCAATAAACAAATGATGTTACCACTTACGTGGTTGCGAAGGATACGTGGCCACTTGTCATTCGATTGTTGCATGTGTTACCAATTAGTCCAATGCACATACACTCATTCTACCTTTACAATTAATAACCACTCCTGACTATTGTTGCGTTGCGCAAAATCGATTCACAGAAAAATATACTTTCTTCAAATAAAAAAGCTGCCTGAAAAATTTTCAATCATTTCGAATACGTGTTAACTCTAAGGAATTTTATCCTTTACAACACAAAAGTATTTTTGAGCCAAAAGTATGTAGCTTTGCATTTTGAGTTTTGATTGAGAAACGGTACCGACAGTTTCAAGGCATTGATATGATAATAAGTATCATTGAAATAAGGACATTAAGAAAAATTTTTGTTAACAAAGAAATTTCTATACCCGGGCTTAAAGAAATTTATTCGAAAAAGATTCTGAAAACATTCGAACTATAGAACCTGTAAAATTGAGGCAGAATAGATTTTCAATTTGAATTTTTTTTGAACTGTTAGGATGTTAATAGTAGAAATATATTTTGGAAAATCTAAAAATTGCATATCTTAATAGCTATTTTTATTTTTAGTTATTACTTTTATTTTATAATACTAATCTACTTTTTTATTATGAATTTTTATTCAACTTAAAAATTATCAATTCTATTTCTTATTTTCAGTTGATCATTTTTTTAAAAATATCCCGCCTTTTAGTCATAGATTTCGCTTTTTTTTCTTGAACCTATTCTGTTACGCTAGTGCTGCTGTCAGTATTTGATGGAGGGAAAAAATAAAAAAAAGAAGAACAATAGTAGTTATAAAAATGGCAGCTACTTTTTTCATAGATAATCAGTTTTACGATCTTAATTAATTACAATCAACCTAAAAGGATTTAGATAGTGATTTTCTATAAGGTTCTTTTGATAAAAAACAGAAAGTGATAAAAAAAAAGTTAGACTGATTAATTAAGTCGATCAAAAGTTATCGTGTTTACGAAGTTTCATACTCAACAATTGAATACTCGTGTCTCTGAGATTAAAATAATTCATGTTTGATTAATGAAGTAATGAACCGACTTAATGTTGTGTGAAAATTATTTTTCAAGAAATTATCTTTGTATTATTATACAATTTGACCCATTTTAGTGTAATCAAAAGAGTGTAGAGATAATTTAATGTGAGTGAGTGAGTCGAAAAGAATATATTTATTGTAAAACATCCTCAACGCTTATGCACTTTAGGTATACAGTATCGTGGTTTTAGAACTTTACATGGACCAATTTTAAGTCAAACGAGCACATTTTTGAATGGATATTCTCAAACCGTATTATTTTATAATTTTCAACTTCCCGCTAAGAAAATTGGAAATTTTCAAAAATTCGTGAAGTTGGTTTCGGTCCGATTTTCGAAAATCAAATTTCTATCAGATCTCTACGTTTTGAGGTTCTAGGAAACTATTCTGACTAATTTTAAGATGATGCCCGAGTGCATTATGTGTGTACGTACGTACGTATGTAAATATCTGTAACTTTTGAACGGATGAACCGATTTTGATCGTCAAGGTGTCGTTCGACGGAGCTTGTTAAATGCTTTAAGCTTTAAAAAATTGAGCTTGATCGGTGAGTTGCGTTCGGAGATATTCCAAAAATAAACTTCTTTCAAAAATGTATTTTTTGGATATCTTTTAATGTGCCCGGTGGATTGGTTCCTAAATCTAATCAGCTCTAAAACTTCATAAGTTGCGTCCAATGCCGCCTCAACTGTCTCAATCGGTCAATTCGTTTGAGAGATATCATTTGAGAAAAAATGGTAAAAACTGGTTTTTTCCGAAAACAACGGCATCCAAAAGTATTTCTGAGCTCGAAAATGTATTCACAACAATTTTTTTGAGCTCAACGAGCTTGAAAACAGCGGGAAGTTTTGGGACGGGCCCGCAGGGTCAACTGATAGACCGATTTTTTTTATAATTGTCTAATCCATTCTTGTCATTCAGCTAATAAACCAAAGAAATTAAATATCTTACCTTCAAGTAAATGAAAAGATAGATTATATTGACGTTATAAAATTGAGTTGTCCCAATTCAATATTAGTTTAACAGAATTTAACAAAATCAATTTAATTGTCCGAAGAGAAATTATTTCTCATTGTTAATGTCACAGTGTAATACAGGATACCCCTATATTACTATCAAAAAATCAGCAAGTTACACGTCCCATAAATACTTCAAGTTTTGAATATAATAACTCTGAAATAAGTTTCTTACCAGGGACACTACAAAAGGTGTGCGCGATCTAGTGGCGAGCACCGAACTACTCCTGCTACTGCTGCCTAGCACCATAACTTTTTAAATCAATAATCATTAGGTTTTGATATATATTTATTAACATCAAACAAATATATATATATATTTATTCTAAATGAATATATTTTTTTTTGTCTAAGTAATATTTATTAGAGTTAACATAATGATATTTTGCTTCAATATTTGAGTTTGTTGCCACACAACAAAATAATTTAGTTGTCTATCAAATAAATATTTTTTTAACTTTACCAAATGATTTTATTATTGTAGCAAGAGAAATACTAACGTCAACTAAATAGAGTCTATTAAATCATTTGTTAAAAATGGGAAAATAGATTATATTGACGTTATTAAATTGAGTTGTCCCAATTAAATATTGGTTAAACAGAATTTAACAAAACCAATTTAATTGTCCGAAGAGAAATTTTTTTTCAGTGTAATTACCCATGAGATCCTAATCAGGATTACCTAATCTGGTCCTTACTAGGATATCCTCCCTGATTAAGAAAAATGATTTGAAATGATTCAAAACAATTTAAAATGATTTAAAACAATTAGAATTCACTAATATATAGGTATACACTTAGCATGGATTAAATCATTTTTCTTAATAAAGGCTCCTAAAAAATAAGAAAATTTTAATAAGATCCGAAGTGTGATCTAATGTATTAGGAGCATTAGAGAAAGTACACATGTTTTTAAGAAGTAAAACTTCGTGATGCAATGATTGACGTAATCTTTATATATAAATATATTATTGTTCTGTACTTCGTTTAATTTTTAGCCAGTAAATAAAATATTAAAAGAGATTGGAAATTTTTATGTTCAAATGGGTTATTAAATTACAACCCCATGGTACTTCAGGCAAATCAAGAAAAATTCCTACCCTAGCGAATTCGATCATACCGAAATTTTGGGTATATTTTGAGTGTGTTTTGAACATAGTATACATTTGATGACATTTGGGTATGTTTTACGAATAATGCCCTAATCATACCGAAATAATACCGAAATTAACGTAAATGTTCGGTATGTTTGTGAACTTTTCATACCCAAACTATACTGAAAAAAAATCATTATTTGTGAAATATAGTATAGATGGCGTTTATAGATGAAATGCCATTTTATTGTTCAGCTTGAATACTGTTGTACCAACTATACAAATACAATATTATGTATTTCTCTGAAGTCAGCTCGTACACTCACATTTTTGAGAGTGGAAAGATTTAATTACATTTAATAAAAACTTTATATTTTAAATTCTTTTACTGGCGCTGTTAGAGTAAGTTATAAATAATTGTGTCAACTAATAAAAAATAGTGGAAGTGAATATGCTCTACAAAGAACAAGATTTTTGAAGCGTATGAAGAAACATAAGCCTAAACATGACATCTATCAATGGGTCACAGATTTTCTTAAAAACGATCGATTTGCTCGAGAAAAACTGAACGAGAAGTCTGTAATATTTCCCAACAGGCAGCGAAGCCCTATATCCAAAAATTCCCATAGAATCCACTCGACTGCGACAAAAATCGCATGGAAACCAATAGAGTCTATAGGATTCTAAGCGGTTTTTGTCGCAGTTGAGTGGATTCTATGGGAATTTTTGGATAGGGAGAGCGAAATTTATTTAAAAATAATTGGAAATTATTTTTATGTTTTTTATTAATAAAATAAAAAACCTTTTTATTTTTATTGTTCTAAGAAAAATTTAATAAAATAACGAATTTATAATTTAATAAAAATTTCAAAATTTGAATAAACATGTATTTTATTTCTCTCCTATCAATTTCTTACTTCTATTAATAAATTGATTTTATTGGTTCGTAGATTAAAATTTGACTTTGCTAAATTTAACAATTAAGAAAAAAATTAGAGTACTTTTTAGGTATATAATGTTCACAAACATACCCAAAATAGAGGCATTATTTAGGTATGATTTGGAGAGTTTTTTGGTATATTACCAAAAAATGACCGAAACTGGGCTAAAATTCAGTGGATATTTTCAGTATTTTTTAAGTATGACCGAATTCGCTAGGGTATCAGGACTTTAATAATAACATTTGGAATAACTTTTATCTCGATGAGCAAGTGAGAATGCCAGCCTCCCTATCCAAAAATTTCCATAGAATCCACTCAACTGCGACAAAAACCGCATAGAATCCTATAGACTGTATTGCAATACAGTCTATAGGATTCTATGCGGTTTTTGTCGCAGTTGAGTGGATTCTATGGAAATTTTTGGATAGAGCTGGAAGGATTCCGATAAGGAAATCATCAGAATAGTCTGATGGTGAATAACTTTTTTATTAATAAGGCTTAATGTGATCCTGACAAGGAACTCAGGTTTGCCCTATCAAGGCAAACCTTATAACCTCAGAATGTCCTTATGGTACTTCAGGCAAATCAGGAAAAAATTCTAATCGGAATTATTGCATTTATTACTCGTATCTTATAGTTTCTTTATATTTACTTATAAATTGTTATTTATATTGACATTATAGTAAAAGAAATATTTTATATAATTATTTAGAGAACAGCGTTTTATAAAAATCTATTAGATTTTTATCTCTGATCTCTTGCAATCCACAGCCGACACTGGTGACACCTGACAGCGACAGCCCTAGACTCAGCAGCTCAGTCGTTATTTTTACCCAACCACTAAGCGCCACCTGTCAGTGAAATTAAAAACTTCTAGACTTTTTTCTATTAATGGTAAATATTTTCCACTACCGTAACTGGCTTAGAACTTCAGTCCCTTGTCGCCCTTTTACTGAGGTCATGACATGTCCACGTAAAAATTGTACTTTGCATATAATATACATATGAATATATAAATAGACATATATAACTGTCAGTGCACGTGTGGCAAAATAAGCCGAAATAAATAATATTTATTTTATTTATTTATTTATTTATCATAAATTACTGTACTAGGGTACGTATGAAAAATTTTGAAAATAATTCTTGACAAGAAATTTTGAGTGAATATAAAAAAAGTAAATATTTGTTAGTTATTGCATCATATATTTACTAATAATTAAATTTTTTTTTAGTATCAGAAAAATGAGTAAACGTACGCAGCCAGTTTGGGAAAAGCCATCGAATGAAGACAAGCCGAAATTAAAACTATTTAATAGTTTAACGAGACAAAAAGAAGAATTTGTACCGCAATATGGAAATCGTGTTCTGTGGTACAGTTGTGGGCCGACTGTTTATGATGCATCGCATATGGGTCACGCGAGGTATTTTCCTCATTAATTTTTCCGTTTGTTAAAAAAATGAAAATTATGAAAATTAGTTATTGTGAGCAGAAAAAATTTTTTTAAGGAAAACGGACTGAATAATTTAAAAGCTGATGAAATTTCCGGTCGAACGAGTACCCACATCGATATGTTTTGAAAAAGTTTAAAAATCAGTTTTTTGTTGACTCCAAAAATTTATTTTTGAAATTTTGAGAAAAAAATTAATTTTAGAGATAAATAAATGTTCTCAGGAGATTGCTAATAACATTCTGCGTTCATTGAGTACCCACATCAATACATTTCGAAAAAGTGAATATTCATATCTATATATATATTTTTACATACATATATTTTTGATGCAAAGCAAATATATTGATGTGGGTACTCAAACTTCATGAAATCCCGTCAAAAATTCAGCTGTTGACATAAAAATTCATTTTGAATCATTCTATGAATTATATGATGTCTGTAAAAGATTTTTCCCAATTTTTTTTTTAAACGAATCAAGTCTTAGTATTTTCGAGACAATTTTACTTCAAATGAGTACCCACACAGCTATATTTAAATAATTTTTTTTACTCCAATTAAATTACTAATTTTTTTTTATGGCCCATTTTACCTGCGTTTTTTTTCTCACCTAAACCTAGTGATGTGGGTACTCAAACTTCACGAAATCACCTCCACAATCCATTCCCTAGACCCATTTTCCCCCACCTCCCCCCATATTTCTAGATACTTTGTTAATAATACGATATTTTCAGATCGTACATCTCTTTCGACATCTTGCGTCGTGTCCTCTCGGACTACTTCAACTACGACGTGCTCTACGTGATGAACATAACCGACATCGATGACAAAATAATAAAACGCGCTCGTCAAAATTATTTATTCGACTGTTATCTAGAAAAAAATTCATCTAACCTAGAGCAAATACTCCAAGACACCAACTCAGTTATAACGAACTTATCATCGTCTATCCACAACGTAACTGATCCAGATAAAAAAACAATGTTGTCATCAATGTTGGAAAAAATTCGCGTGTCCATTGAAAATTTAGAAAATTCAATTAAAAAAAATTCAAAGTCGGACATTGAAATTTATCAGTCCCAGTTACTGAGCAATGCGCGTGATGCGATCGCGGATTGGTTGGATAAAAAATTAGGCGCGACAATTTCCGATGAAAATCACGAAATTTTTGAAAAATTGTCACAGCACTGGGAGCTCAAATTTCACGAGGACATGGACGCGCTCAATGTTCTAAGGCCCAATGTGCTGACAAGGGTCAGTGAGTACGTACCGGAAATAATTGAATTTATAAATAAAATAATTGACAATGGGCTCGCGTATGTTTCCAATGGATCAATTTATTTTGACGTCAATAAATTTGACGCTGACAAAAATCATTCGTATGCTAAATTAGTCCCAGAAGCTTTTGGGGACGTCAGCAGTTTGCATGAAGGCGAAGGTGATTTGAGTCTCGGTGCTGATAAGCTTATGGAGAAAAAGTCACCGAATGACTTTGCCCTGTGGAAAAGTTCTAAGGCTGGAGAACCTGCTTGGCCAAGTCCTTGGGGCAAAGGGAGGTAATGATTTAATTTTCATGTTTTTCTAAAGATTTTTTTTTGTCAGTAGCTCGTAGGGCTTGAAATAATGGTTTGAGGAATTTGCGGGATAAGACTTTTTCGTAGGAAATTTTAAGGGCTACAAAAAAAGTCCCTAGAAATTTTTCGAAATTTTGAATATTTTGAAAATTACTTTAATTTTTTCTGATTTAAATTTAATTCGATAGCTTTTGAATTTTTAAAAACTCGTAGGGCTTGAAATATTGATTTTAGAAATTCGCGAGAACAGACTTTTTTGTAGAAAATTTTAAGGGCTACAAAAAAGGTCCTTACAAATTTTTCGAAATTTTGAATATTTGAAAAGTTATTTTAATTTGAAAATTTTTGAAATACAATTGTTAAAAATCAATTGAATTCTTTAGAAGCTCGTAGAGCTTAAAATATTGATTTTAGGAATTCGCGGGAGAAAACTTTTCTGTAGGAAATTCAAAGGGCTTCAAAAAATATCCCTACAAATTTCTCGAAATTTTGGATATTTGAAAAGTTATTTTAATTTGAAAATTTTTGAATTATAATTTAGTTAAAAATCAATTGAATTTTTTAGAAGCTCGTAGAGCTTAAAATATTAATTTTAGAAATTTGCGGGTTAAGACTTTTTTGTAGGAAATTTGAAGGGCTACAAAAAAGGTCCTCATAAATTTTTCGATAAGTTTGATATTTAACAAGATATTCCGATTTTTAAGTCATATAAATTTTTCTCCTTGTAAAAAAAAAAACTAAAGTATATTAATTAATTATTACAAATTAATGTAATTGACATATTAACAGACCAGGTTGGCATATAGAGTGTTCAGTAATGGCGAGCGCGATTTGCGGCTCGAGCATGGACATTCACACCGGCGGTGTCGATTTAAAATTCCCGCACCATGATAATGAATTAGCTCAATCAGAAGCTTATTACAACAATGATAACTGGGTCCGGTACTTTTTGCACTCAGGACACTTGACAATAGCCGGCTGCAAGATGTCTAAGTCATTGAAAAATTTTATTACTATCAATGAAGTCCTTAAGAAACACACCGCGAGACAATTAAGACTCGCGTTCTTACTCCATTCGTGGAAGGATACTCTTGATTACAGCGAAGGTACCATGGAAATGGCTGTACAGTATGAAAAATTTGTTAATGTAAGTACTTATTTATTTTTACAGCCACCAAAATTATTCAAAATTAAGAAATTAATCAGAAATTTAAAATCCGCGGAATTCCGCGGATTTTGAATTTTTTAATTTTTTCGCGGGAAAAATTTTTTTTGGGTAAAAGAAGTGTAGTGTGATTAAAAATACATTTCTATGTGTAATTAAACAGATTTAATTAATTACTAGGAGTAATAAGTTTTAGGGGTGGGGGAAAATTTTTTTTTTTAATTAATTAAAATAATTATTTAATTACAGGAATTTTTCTTGAACGTCAAGTGCCGTATTCGTGATCTTGGAGCCGGAGTAACTTTACAAACTTTCAGAAAGTGGGGTGACTTGGAACTGGAACTGAACTCGAAATTTTCCCGCGCAAAAGACAACGTCCATAAGGCACTATGCGATAACATTGACACGAGGACTGTCTTAGACGTAATTAGAGATCTAATTGGACACTGCAACGTTTATGTAAAAGACGAAAAAAATCCTAACACACTTCTCTTGAGAGATATCGCAGTTTACGTCACTAAAATGTTGACCATTTTTGGAGCAATCAAAAAACAAGAGGGCATTGGATTCCCTATTGATAATGAAGCTCTTGATGTAAGTCCAGTTGCATACTTTTTTATTAAACTATTTTCTTTTGTCGATTAAAAAAATGAGAATTGTAAGATGTAGTTGTAGTGAGAGGAGACAAATTATTAGAGCGAAATGGACTGGGTATTTTGAAAGCGAATAAAATTTCCTCTCAAACGAGTACCCACATCGATATATTTTGAAAAAGTTAAAAAATCAATTTTTCATAGACCTCAAAAATTGATTTTTTGAAATTTTGAGGAAATAATTTTTTTTAGAGATAAATAAACATGCTCAAGAGGTTGCTGATAAAATTCTGCGTTCAATGAGTACCCACATCAATATATTTAGAAAAAGTGAATATTCATATGTATATATATATTTATACATATATATATTTTTGATGCAAAACAAATATATTGATGTGGGTACTCAAACTTCATGAAATTGTGTCACAAATTCAACGGAATATATTAAAATTTATTTTAAATCAATTCATAAATTTTACTATCTGAACAAATTTTTTTTCCTAATTTTTTTTTTTTTTTTTTCAATTGAACCAAATTTTTGTGTCCTTGAGATAATTATACATAAAATGAGTACCCACATCAATATATTTAGAAAAAGTGAATATTCATATGTATATATATATTTATACATATATATATATTTTTATTGTAAAGCAAATATATTGATGTGGGTACTCAAACTTCATGAAATCACCTCCTTAATCAAAGTACATGATTAATTATAGCCGCTCAATTAAATAGTCATTAAAAATTCTAAAAATTACGTCTATGAAAATAAACATTTTTTCAATTAATTAATTAATCGATTTTTTACAGATTGAACAAGTAGCGATGCCTTATCTAGAAATTTTATCCACGTTCCGTGAAAAAATCCGTGATCATGGTAAAGAATTAAAATCCTCTTTAATCCTGACCGAGTGTGACAAACTACGTGACGAAATTCTTCCCAACGTGGGCGTCCGACTTGAAGATGACATGGATTCGGGTAGGAGTAAAATAAAACTCGTTAATAAAGAAGAGTTGCTTAAAGAGCGAGAACTTAAGCGCCGGAGTGAAGAAGAAAAACTTGCGGAGAAAGAGCGCAAGAAAGCTGAGATCAATCAAAAAGCGCTTGAGCGCGAGGAGTCTAAGAAAATTTCTCCAAAGGAAATGTTTAGGAGTCAGACTGACAAGTACTCAAAGTTCGATGACTCAGGATTGCCAACTCATGATAATTTGGGAAAGGAATTGAGCAAGGGGTTGATTAAGAAATTACAAAAATTACAAGTCGCTCAGGAAAAAAAATACAATGAATATTTGTCTAGTAAATGATCATTTTGTTCTTCATTACTGTAATTATTGATTTTTTTTTTTTTTTTTTTGATACTGAAATAAAACCAATTTGAGATAAAAATAAAATTCCTTTTTTTTTTTTTAATTTTTAAAAATATTTTTTGACCTTAAAAATTTTTAAGTCAGTCTGAATTTAAATACTGATGAAAGAATCAGAGATATGGAAAAAAGACAAAGACCTTTTTTGTAGGGGATTTCAAGGGCTATATAGATCTGTGTAAATTTTTTAAAATTTTCAATATGTTAGAAGTTATTTTAATTTGAAAATTCTAAGAAATTTTATTGGATTTAAAAATAATGGGAACTAAAGTTTCAGGAGCTCGTAGGGCTCAAAATATGAATTTTAGGAATTCGCGGGATAAAGATTTTTTGTAGAAAATTTTAAGGGCTACAAGAAAAGTTATTACAAATTTTGCGAAATTTTGAATATTTTGAAAGTTATTTTAATTAGAAAGTTTTTTCCAAAAGCGCATTATGAGGCTTTCGCAGTTTATCAGCTCGTAGGGCTCAAAATATCAATTTTAGGTATTCGCGGGACTAGAATTTTTTGTAGAAAATTTTAAGGGCTACAAGAAAAGTCTGTACAAATTTTTCGAAATTTCGAATATTTTAGAAGTTATTTTAATTAGAAAGTTTTTTCCAAAATCGCATTATGAGGCTTTCGAAGTTTATCAGCTCGTAGGGCTCAAAATATTAATTTTCGGAATTCGCGGGATGAGGGTTTTTTGTAGGAAATTTTAAGGGCTACAAGAAAGGTCCTGACAAATTTTTCAAAATTTGGAATATTTTTTAAGTTATTTTTATTTGAGTTTTTTCAAAAATCGCATTATGAGGCTTTTGGAGTTTATAAGCTCGTAGGGCTCAAAATATCAATTTTAGGAATTCGCGGGATCAGGGTTTTTTGTACAAAATTTCAAGGGCTACGAAAAAGGTCCTAATGAATTTTTACGTAGAGCTGATATTTGAGGAGTAAAAGTAAAGTAAATTCCCCAAGATTTAATTTTTTTTAATTTTTTTCATTTTCGA
Organism: Microplitis deprimator; assembly: GCA_964016945.1. Lineage (NCBI taxonomy): Eukaryota > Metazoa > Arthropoda > Insecta > Hymenoptera > Braconidae > Microplitis > Microplitis deprimator. The sequence goes on from OZ024712.1 coordinate 18,881,493, forward strand.
ATCAGTTCTTTTTTAATTCAAATTTTGAACCTTTTGGGATAGAGATAGAAGCAATATCATAAGAAACTTCTTTTTAGAGAATTCTAAGGGCTACAAAATAGGTCCTTATGTCTTTTTACCCAAATTTGATATTTTCGAGTTTATTAGCTAAAAAAAAAAAAATATTTAAAAAATTTGTTACAAATTAAAACAAAATTAATTTTTATTTTCAACTTTCAAATATCGATTTAAAACTTGTCGATAAAAAAAAACGATTGACTTCCAGTAGAACGGAGGGTAAGTGATTATTAATAAAAACAATTTTTTTTTATATAAAATCCTTAAAAATATGATTGAAAAGCCGTTAAATAATTTGATATGACCAAAAAAAAAATTTTAAAATGACGCTCGTTAGCCAGCGTTAAGATTTAAGTAAAAAAAAAGTCCCCGGGAGGTAAGAAAAAAAATTTAAGTCAGGGGTGTTTTTTTTCTTGGCACATAATAATCCACTGGCTCCATAAATACTAACGCCATAAATCGTAACTTCTTTATATGCATGTGAAAAACGATTGAGATGTCAATCAAAAATCTGAGCACTCGATACTCTAGAGTTGATACAATTTTTTTTTTTTTTTTTTTCGTGTAATGACCTCTTGACTTCAAATAATACATAAATTTTTTTTAAAAACTGACGGTTTTTATTTTGAATATCAATGATAATAAAGACGCAATCCAAAATTATTATTTTTTTAATTTTAATTTTTCCCTCCCGTAATTTTGAAAATAAAAAAAAAATTTCAGGAAAAATTCCATTTTTTTATGATCGGCCTATTTTACCTCTGCCTCAGTTTTATCCGAAAAACTTGAAAAAAAAAAAAAAAAAAAAATTTAAGGAAAAATTCCATTTTTTTTTTATGAAAGGCCCATTTTACCTCTGCTTCAGTTCTGTCTGAAAAACTTGAAAAAAAAAAAAAAATGAACACTGAAAAGTGACCGACTTACCCCATTTTTTTTTCTGTTTTTTTTAACTCTAATATAAATGGTGTTCCATTTTACCCCGTTTTGCAAAATTTATTTTTATGGTTAAAGTTTTCAAAAATGAATTTTTAAAAAATTTTCTTCCCAAATTTATTGACAACCCCGATATTATTATTATTATTAAATTTTTTGGAATCTATGGGAAACTGTAGAAACCAATGGAAGTATGAAAATCCATGGGAATTTATTGACTTCTATAGGAATCTTTGGGGTTATGATAATCGATCGGAATTTATATGAATTGATGAGAATCTATGAAAGTTTATAGGAATCCATAAGATTTGAATAAGAATGCATGGAAATCCATGGGAAGTTATAGAAATTTTTAGAAATCTATGGGAATTAATATTTCATGAAAATTTTTAGGATTTTGAAAATCTATGGGATATATCAAAAACTTTTAGAATTCTTAAAAATCCATGGGAATTTGTATAAAATTATAAGGATCTATAAAATAATTAAAATCTATGGGGATTTATTAGAAGTCCTTGGATTTCTTAGAAATCCATGGAAATTTATATTTCATGGGATTTTTCAGGATTCTGAAAATCTATGGGAATTCACAAGAATTTATGGGAATTCATTACAAGCCCTTGAATTTCTTAAAAACCCATAAAAATTTGTAAGGATTTATAAAATAATCAAAATGGATGGGGATGCATAAAATTCCATGGGGATTCATTGGAAATCCATGGAAATTTATATTTCATGGGAATTTTCCGGATTCTGAAAATCTATGGGAGTTCACAAGAATTTATGGGAATTCATTAAAGCCCTTGAATTTTTTAAAAACCCATAAAAATTCGTAAGGGTTTATAAAATAATCAAAATCTATGGGAATTCGTAAAGATCCATGGGGATTCATGAAAAATCCTCCGATTTTTTAAAAATCCATGGAAATTTTTATAAATTCATGGAAATTTATAGGATTCTGAAAATCTATGGGAATTTTCAAAAATTTATGGGAATTTATTAGAACTCCTTGAGTTTCTTTGAAACCCATGAAAATTTATATAAATTAATAAGGATCTATAAAATAATCAAAAATCTATGGGGATTCAGAAAAACCCATGGGGATTTATTAGAAGTCCTGGGATTTCTTAAAAATCCATGGAAATTTTTATAAATTCATGGAAATTTACAGGATACTGAAAATGTATGAGAATTCACAGAATTTATGGGAATTTATCAAAAGCCCTTGGAAGTCTTAGAAACCCATAGAAAATTATATGAATTTAAGAGCTACAAAAAAATGGGAATTCATAAAAATTGATGGGAACTCAGAAGTCCTTGGACTTCTTAGAAATCAATGAAAATTTTTATATTTTCATAGGAACCCATAAAAAGCCATGGAAATTTAAAGAAATTCATGTACCGGGAAAAGTTTATAGGAATCCATAAAAATACATGTTATTATTATTTTTATATATTACAGATATTATAAAAATGTCTAGCTGTCATGTCGAAACAATAATGAATAGAAATATAAGAGCAAGGATACATGGGACATAACATATATACATTTTCCCTCTACCCTAGACTCAGCAATTTCTCCTCTGGTTTAATATTTGTATCACTTTTGTATTTATAACCACGTCACAAGTTGACATTGATATAGGAACATAAAAGGGGTATTATATTACTGATAATACATCCAACACTCACTTACATAATAATAATAATAATAATAGACAGTTAGTAAATCCAATAATAAAAATTAAATAAATAAATAATTACATTAAATTTTTATCACCAAATTTTATAAATTTTTGTCTATTTCCAATCAATCGATGGTAACTTTTGAACTAATGGTTTTTTTGATTTTTTGTAGGTACAAAAAGTTGTAGCCCATCAAATTTTCTATCCAGTCGTATCCTAATTAATCTCTTTATCATTGAGCGTAACCTTAAAATTGTCCATTAAAATTACAAAGCATCAAAAAACCGATTTTTGACACTTTTCTCTCTTTTACTTTCAAAAAATCATCAGTATCTTTGAAACTATCAATTTTAGAAAAATTTTCAATCAATACAAATTTGTGGCCCATCAAATTTCCTATCCACTTATACCCTAATTAATCTATTTATCATGAACCGTCACCTTAAAATTGTCCATTAAAATTACAAAGCATCAAAAAACCGATTTTTGACACTTTTCTCTCTTTTACTTTCAAAAAATCATCAGTATCTTCGAAACTATCAATTTGAGGAAAATTTTCAATCAATACAAATTTGTGGCCTATCAAATTTCCTATCCACTTATACCCTAATTAATCTATTTATCATGAACCGTCACCTTAAAATTGTCCATTAAAATTACGAAGCACCAAAAAACCGATTTTTGACACTTTTCTCTCTTTTACTTTCAAAAAATCATCAGTATCTTCGAAACTATCAATTTGAGGAAAATTTTCAATCAATACAAATTTGTGGCCTATCAAATTTCCTATCCACTTATACCCTAATCAATCTATTTATCATGAACCGTCACCTTAAAATTGTCCATTAAAATTACGAAGCACCAAAAAACCGATTTTTGACACTTTTCTCTCTTTTACTTTCAAAAAATCATCAGTATCTTCGAAACTATCAATTTTAGAAAAATTTTCAATCAATACAAATTTGTGGCCCATCAAATTTCCTATCCACTTATACCCTCATCAATCTATTTATCATGAACCGTCACCTTAAAATTGTCCATTAAAATTACGAAGCACCAAAAAACCGATTTTTGACACTTTTCTCTCTTTTACTTTCAAAAAATCATCAGTATCTTCGAAACTATCAATTTTAGAAAAATTTTCAATCAATACAAATTTGTGGCCCATCAAATTTCCTATCCACTTATACCCTCATCAATCTATTTATCATGAACCGTCACCTTAAAATTGTCCATTAAAATTACGAAGCACCAAAAAACCGATTTTTGACACTTTTCTCTCTTTTACTTTCAAAAAATCATCAGTATCTTCGAAACTATCAATTTGAGGAAAATTTTCAATCAATACAAATTTGTGGCCTATCAAATTTCCTATCCACTTATACCCTAATTAATCTATTTATCATGAACCGTCACCTTAAAATTGTCCATTAAAATTACGAAGCACCAAAAAACCGATTTTTGACACTTTTCTCTCTTTTACTTTCAAAAAATCATCAGTATCTTCGAAACTATCAATTTTAGGAAAATTTTCGATCAATACAAATTTGTGGCCCATCAAATTTCCTATCCACTTATACCCTAATTAATCTATTTATCATGAACCGTCACCTTAAAATTGTCCATTAAAATTACAAAGCATCAAAAAACCGATTTTTGACACTTTTCTCTCTTTTACTTTCAAAAAATCATCAGTATCTTCGAAACTATCAATTTTAGGAAAATTTTCAATCTATACAAATTTGTAGCCCATCAAATTTCCTATCCACTCATACCCTAATCAATCTATTTATCATGAACCGTCACCTTAAAATTGTCCATTAAAATTACGAAGCACCAAAAAACCGATTTTTGACACTTTTCTCTCTTTTACATTCAAAAAATCATCAGTATCTTCGAAACTATCAATTTTAGCAAAATTTTCAATCAATACAAATTTGTAGCCCACTAAATTTCCTATCCGATAATCTCCCACTCGATCTCTTTATATCTCACCATTCTCTCAAAATCCCCAATCACGCATCAGTAAAATTTCCCACCTCAATTGAAAAAAAAAAAATTCTAATTTTAATTAAAATAAATAATTAATTGCATGTAATTAAATTTTATTAATTAATTTCATAGGTATACAAGTCAGTTATTAATCAGCAGCTGATAAATCATAACAAAAATAAAAATAATCATAAATTTTAAAAAACAATTTTATGAAACTCCGCGAATATTTCCGGTTTAAAAAATCTCAAATAATCATAATTTATAAAATAAGGAGAAATTATACGTAATTTTTCATCATTATTATTATTAATAATAATATCATTACTTCCATCCAAATGCTGGCGTAGGCCAATTCCGCCGACGGGCATCGGCGGGTACGTTATCAATTTACGCGAGTCGAAAAATGGCTCGATCGCAGTATCCGCGTTCGCGTCATCGTCAATTATCTCAAAAAATTCAACGCAATTATCCATATTTACTTCGTCGAACCACCTGATCTTGGTCAATGATCTAGGATTATCGTCACTATTCACTTTACTCCCACCCACTGCCAAAGTCACTGTGTCGTTTATCGAAAAAAATTTAACTCCTGGACAAAAAAAAAATTTTTTTAGTATTTTGGGGTCAAAACTAAAGTAAATTGTAATTATACTTAGTACCTGTTGCAACATGCCGTGGGGGTAATTTAATGCCGCCCAGTTTGAAATATGTTATGTTATTAAATACATTGATTAGAACAGTGTCATTGTTATTAGAAGAATAATTTATTGGCTTCCAGTAAACGCTTGATAATTGTATTGAACTATTTTCTAATTTTCCTACCTGAATTACTGGGTATAGAATATTATTATGCATTTCTAATTTTAATCCAGTTACCACTCTATTGAAAAAAAAAAAAGTTAATATGATTATATACATTAGGGTGGCCCAAAAAAATCGACTATTTTTTTTTTAATTCGCATGAAAATTTGCTGGTTTACGATGTTTTGAAAACCCTCTCCAAAAATCAGCTTGATAAAAATTTTACCCTTCAAAATTAAAAAGGTGATTTGAGCCCACAAATCCTACATGAGGGAAAGGAGGTTCAAATCATCTCTTTAGAATATGAAGATCCATGCATTAAAAAGGTGATTTGAACCTCAACGTGGTAACTTTGTCCGCTTTTACCAAGTTCAGGTTCAAATCATCTTTTAAAAAAGGTAAAATAAGCCTCCAGAGCCTAAATTTATAGATCGAGAAAGACTCTCATCGAATCGCGTACAATTGGTAAAGAAACAGAAGGGAAAAGGGGGCCACTAATTAGAAATGGCCACCATGATCGAAAAAAATTTGAAATTTTAAAATTCAAAAAATAATTTCTTAGTAATAAATGTTTCGTTGTGAGTTAAAAAATAATAAAATTTAGAATATTAATAATAATAGCTAAAGTTATACAAGTAGGCGTTCGAATAGAATAGTACTGTCATTCGAAATTCGAATTGAATAATTAGAGCCTTTGACTTATTAGTATATGATTAATTAATTATTTTATGTGAACAATAAATACGAATGATGTATTGGATAACGGAAACTGCCAAAGAAATTGAAAAAAACTGCTGTAAAATAATCTGCTGCTGCCGAGATTCGAAACCAAGGCCTAACGAATATGAAGCACAACCACTGCCGCACTGCTACTCGGACGGTCACGATCAGTTGGAGATATCTTTATGTATTTACAACGCAGATATTATTATAACAATAATATCATGCTAAAGAATTGAGCTCATTCGAAGTTACAGATTAAAAGTATGGTAGGCCTTGAAGGGTTAAAACACCTTTTTAAAAAGGTGATTAAGTCCTCCATGTGCTTCGTTTAGGGTATTGAGGACTTGAATGGCATTTTAAAATATATGGTAGGCCATGGAGGGTTAAAATACCATTGTAAAAAGGTGATTTTCTCCTCCATACGCTACTTTTAGGACATCGAGGACTTAAATAACATATTAAATTCAGCGACAAGTCCAACATCATAAGAACTGAGGCTTTGGAGGCTCAAACTACTGTTTTAATTCTGACTCGGGATTACTTTTTCCATTTCCATTTTTTTTTTTTTTTTTAAATAATTTATATAAAAAAAAAATTATAATTACTCATTGTTTTCTATGTCAGCATATTGGATGTTTGTACTAACTCTCGGATATCGATTAAAATAAATTTTATGTGTTAACAAAAATTTATTGTCACCAAACATTATTTCCATTGTAGTAAAATTATCGTAATGTAATCCTGTAAATTTATGTCATATGTATAGGGGCGAGGGGGGGCAAAAGGGGGACGGGTAGGCAAAACGGGGTACCCCCAAAATTTGGTAAAAAAAAATTTTTTTTTTTTCGTCTAATTACTGTATATCCGATGTATTTGCGCATTTTAAGCCCTACGCATGACTCCTGGGGCAAAATGGGCCAGCCGAAAAATCGAAAAAATGATTCTTTCAAATTTTTACCGTCAAATTAAAAAAAAGTTAATATGTTAATTCATTTTTCGACTGATTTTCTATAGTTGGGGTAAGTCGGGCCACTAAAAATATTCGGAAATAATATTTTATTTTTTAATTGATAACATTTCAATTAAAAAAAAAACAAAAAAAAAAAATTATCATTTTTTGGAGGAGAGCCTCTGCCCCACAAAAAAATTTTTTTCTGCCTTCGTATCCACCAATGATGTGAAATGTAATTTTTCTGTATGTATTTTACATAAAAAAAAATTTAATTTAATGAAATTTGATCAATTTTCAGAATTTTTTTTTTCAACTTTTTTTAAGGGTACCCCATTTTGCCCGCCAAAAATAAAAATTTTATTTTATAACGGCAGCTAAAAATTTTGTCTATTTACCTTGAATGTCATTAAAAACAAAAAGATTCGGCGTATTTTACTCATCGAAAACTTAGTATTTCCATAGGTACCCCCTTTTGCCCCCCCCCCCTCCCCTATATATTTATATATATTTGTTAAACAAAATAATTATTTACCTGATTTCCACTTAAACGGCGCACAGTTCCAGTGAACTTTATTTTTACAATTATTAGATTCCTTCATATAACGACGTGTACTTTTACTTATTCGTATAATTAGTTTCTTATATTCATCTACAATTCTTTCAATTTTTCTATCGTAATGAGGAATTTGGGGATTAATTATTTTTTTGTATTTCAGAGACAAAATTATTAATGTGTAGGCTTTAATAATTCCCCGCGTTCCAAGATTGTAAGTGTCCATTATTTTTTCCCAAAGTGTCATTCCACATGGCTGCAATTATTGTTATTGCTATCAATATTTAGTTCAATTCAAAAATAGTATTATATATTTTTTTTTTTATGTTTAATATAAATAACTACTAAAATAAAATACTAAAAAACATGTTTAGAAACTAAAAATAGTATATTTTTTTTTTTAAACCACCAAAATTATTAAAATTCAAATATCAAAAAATTACTAGAGACCTTTTTTATAGGAAATTTAATTTGCTACAAAAAAGGTCCTGGTAACTTTTTACATAAAGCTGATACTTTTTGAGTTGTGAATTTTAAAAGTAAAAAACGAAATTACAGGGTTCAAAATTTTAGTTTTGCTTTCCTCCCTTTTTCAAATTTTTTTTCTTATAAAATTTTTTGTGTTTAAAATAGAGGTAAAATGGGCAGTGTAGACATTATTAAAATTTTACCCTCTCCCTCCTGACTCATTTTATAATTTTTAAAATTAAATTATTCGTTACCTCAAAATTCCAATTTTCTGTAATAATTTCGAGAATTTGATCTACTATATAATAATAATGAAGTTTATTCAAATGTATATCGTGGTGTCTATCAATCACAAAATTAACATTGTGTTTAATTAATTTTACTGCGTTGTTACTAAAAATTTCGTCAAAATTTTTTTTGTCTTGCCCACTTGCTAACAAATCAAATTTATTTTCAATAAATTCCAATTTTTCAAGATAAAATTTCGTCAATGATTTTTGAAAACTTTTTCCTATAAATTCATAATCGAAATTCGAGATCTTGTAATTATTTATGGGAACCATAGACACGAGAAATTTTGAAAATTTATTCTGGTCAATTTCACCCGCGGAATTGAACTCGAGATTTAATGTCGCGTTTATTATTTTTGTTATTAATTGAGTTGTGATTATTCCGGGAAATTGTTGCGCTGAAGGTCTGTAGGATACTAATAACAGTAAATAAATAAATATTAAATTAAAAGACATATTTTCATTAGAAATATATTTAAAGACTAGGATCAATAGAATTCTTCAAGTTTATTTTTTATTACTGCGGATTTTTGTGGTTTGTTATCGTTATATAAGTCTTAATGATTTTTTAATTAGGTGGGGCAAATAATCAACAGTTGGTTGTGTCGATACTTTATTGGTTGGATAGACAATTATAATTATTACTATTATTATAAAAATAGATAGTAGAGCAAGTTTTAATTGCGATGGCGTCAATGAAATATAAATAATTTTTAAATTGTTTAAACTATTGTTTTGGAATGATAAATTTTATACGGAATTAGAAGAGACTTATCTGCAAGAAATTTTATTTGTTATTAGAATTTATATAATTAAATTTTGAGGATAATAAACAACAAAGAAATAAAAAATTATGTGAACAACAATAACGAGAGCAATTGCAATGACAGCAACCATAACGACAAAAACAATAACAGCAGTAGAACAAGAAACAGGAATACAAACAATAGGTTCTAGGAATATTAACAACAAGAACCTACAACAAAAACATGAACAACGACAACAATAGAAACAGGTGTGACAGGAATTACAACAACGCCAACAATTGTAATAGAAATAAAAACAACAACAACAACAACAACAGAAAAACAATTATTACAATAAGAACAGGAATAATAACAACAGGAACTACAACGAAAACAACGACAACAACAACAACAACAACAACAACAACAACAACAACAACAACAACAACAACAACAACAACAACAACAACAACAACAACAACAACAACAACAACAACAAAACAGGAATAACAACAACAGGTACTACAACAACAACAGTAGCAAGAACAATATCAAAAAAAACAACAACAACAATAGGAATAAAGATAACTGGAACTACAACAAAGACATCAACAATCGGATCAAAAATAAAAACAACAAAGACTACAACAAAAACAATAATAATAGGAACAGCAATAAAAACACCAGGAACTACAACAAAATCAACAATACCTACAATAGGAACAAGTTTAATAACAACAGAAACTACAAAAAAAAACAAAAACAAGAATAACAACAACAACAACAACAACAACAACAACAACAACAACAACAACATCAGAATCAGTAAAAACAGGAAAAACAACAACAGAAACTACAAGCAAAACAATTATTGTAATAGGAATAGGAATTATTACAAAAGGCACTACAACAAAAACAACAACAATTGAAACGAGTCTAAACACAACGGAGAGACTACAACAAAATTAATAACAACAACAATAGCAGAAGAAACAAAACAACAACATTAACAACAAAAACAAAATTTACGACTACAACAAAAAAAAGTTCAAATTTACAGAAATAACAACAAAATTACCCGAAAAAAAATTTACCAAAGCATCATATTTTCCCTACTCCACTTCCACAGCCAAAGTTTCCCCACTTTCTTACTACTCTAATTACCCCCAACTACAAAAGCCCCAAGCATAACAGTCACAATCACTAATCACCAAGGTCTTGATGCCCACAAACAAATTCCACCGTCAACAAAAAAATTTTCCATTCATCATCGATAAAAACAAAATAATTATGAACAGAAACAATGACCGCGACCTCGGGGTGAAATTTATAAATTCACTATCCTGCGATCCAGTCCCCAGAATAAATTTCAATTTCGTTCAAAATGGACCACAGTAAACTCTTTCGTGCTCTAATTATTTTATTTGCAATTCAAATATTTAATATAAATAAAATAGAAAGCAAATTTATTTTAACGGCAGAATTGTCAGCCGGGGACGTAATAAAGAATTATACTTCAATTGCAAGAGTAAAAAATGTTGTCGGCAGTATTTTTACAATTAATAGAAATGAAACTCAAAATTTAAACTATATCACAGTTAATTTCTACAGAAAATCTGATGAAAATCCACGAATTTTTGAGAAAACTAAACTTTTCGCCTGTAAATCGCAGAAAATATACGCGAAAATTATTGGCCAGAAGTATCTACAAAATGATAGTTTTTGCTTAATCAAGAAGATATGCAAAGTCTTTAGGGAAGAAAAGCTCAACATTGACTTGATTGGAGAAAAACATTTTCCCAAGGCCGCGGGAAATTTATTGAAAAATTTCACGGGAATCATGAGATTCAAGAAAAATAACGAAACCTATTACGTCAAAAGTATTTTGACAGGTGGCTGCTTCCGGCAGGTAAATAATTTTTTGATTAAAAGATAGGAGGGGGGGGGGGGTGGGACTGATTTTCGAAAAAATAATTTTTTTCGGGGCGGGGTTACAAATTAGAGAAGAGGAGACGAGAAATTTTGACGGGATTTATTTGAAATAATTTTTGGAGGTCAAGGTAATTTTTAGTATGCGAATTATGTTGACGAGGTAAAAGCTCATTGTTTGGCGTTTCCAAAACAGGGGTATGAACTTTAATTGGGGTAATTAGTTTTTTAATTAGAGCTAATTAAAGTTGGACTAGGAGAAAAGTTACCCGTGATTTTGGGGTTGCGATAAGTCGATTTGGAATTGAGCTGAAAAATCGATTAAAAAAAGAAAATTATAGAGAAAAGTCTGGAAAAAACCGCCATGCCCTTAATTTTTCGAAAAAAAAATTTTTTGTTGCCAAAAATCTAATTTGAACCGAAAAAAAATTCCCCGCCGATTTCTCTCCCCTTCTTTCCTTACATTGACTCTTGAAATAAATGTAAAATTTTTTTTCAATTTTTTTTCGAAATCTACAAGGTCTGAGCCACAAATGCTTTTTGTATTTTCAACTTTAACCCAATTTGAAAAAAAGTTACACCGAATTTCGCAAAATAAAATAACTTTCGTTGCATTTCAGGTTTTCGTTTTCGAAGAACCATTAAATGAATCGGAATTGATTACCTCGGTACCGATTTATTCATCTAGAATATTTACACGCTACAAATATTTACAGACTTGGATAAATAATTATTTAAATGGAAACGAATCATTATTAAATCTAACTGACGATAACAGGACTAAAATATTTAAAAAAATTAATCATAACACAGTCATTGATCTCAAATTGAAAAAACTTCCGGAATTGCCTGCCCGAAAAGAATCATCACCCACAATGTCATCATTAGGCCTAGTGTCCTGGAACAAGTTAATACCTGGCTCAACAATTGACATAACGGAACTAAATAACAATAGGAGTCTAGTCACCGAGTCAATATTTAATGAGTCATTTGTTAATGACCGCGAGATCTGGAACTTTGAAGCTTCTAAAGTTGACGTTTTTGATGATCAAATCCATTTGAAGCGTATCTATTCGGTACTTGAGTCTCAATCATGCCCAGCAGTTGTACTTAATAATGAAAATGGAAAACAGACTCTGTCCTTTTTTGAATGCAAGCTGGAGCAAGAGTCTTATGGAGTCGACAAGAAATATTTGGTTGAAAAATACTTTCTTATGGATGGGCGATTGTGCCACGTTGGACGGAGGCTTAAATTGAAAACCGATCAATTCTATGTCATCAATTTGGATAGCGATGATTTTGACTCCAATATTGGAAACAATGTCTTTGTAGGAGAGGACATCTTGCTACGAAGGGGCTGTGGGACGCACTTTGTTTCAGTGGTTAATTTCGGAGATTGTTTGTACCAGGTATGCTGCAAGCTCATTTTTAAACGAATCCGATAATTAGTTTACGAAACATTCGCAAAAATGACTAATTTCGGTAATTTGGCCAAATTTCGATTGACGATTTTTCGATAATTTATCAATCGATTGAGATTGTTCTTAAGGGAGTCAAAAGGGCTTGTCGACACAAACAACTGAGCCAATTTTTAGACCTATCGGACATCTAGGGTTAGAATTATTCAAAGAAACTGAAAAAGATCGGTAATTTTTAAATTTAGCCTAATTGATTTTTCGGAAACTAACCAACGGATTTAAATAAATCATGTGGAGATCAAAAGGGCTTAATGGTCCCTAAAAAAGGTTCATCACCGAACGGGATTGGTTCATTAGATTCTGAGTTATTTCAATAAATCTAGTTTTCTGAAAAAATTTCGGTTGGAATAACTCAGAATCGGTTGAACCGTTTGCGTTCGCTGATGCACCAAATCTATATTGCAATAGACCCTTTCGATCGCCGCAAGGCTGATCTCGATCGGTTCATTAGTAAAAAAGTTTGAAAAAATTTACAAAAGGGTTCCTATCGCTAATTTCATTCGGACGGCCTGTTTTACCTCGATTTTCGTCCAAGCCAATTAATTTGAAGAAAAATCGTAAATATATAAGTACCCATTCAAAAAAAAAGTAGAATTTCATCAATTGAACCCGGTATTACTTCAACTAAGAATTCCATTTACTATCGAATTTTCAGAATAAGATCAAAAATAGTAAAAATTAGAATTTTTGGCTCATTAAAAGTTTTATATTGAATATTATATATTTACAGGCAAAAGTATTGCATCTATATCAGAGTAGTAAAAACACAACAATCACCCAAGGTCGACTACTTTCAGCAAGTGGTAATACAGATTTTGAAAATTGGGCTGAAAAAATGATAAACGACACTAAATCAAAACTCGGATTTAGACAAATTTATATCGACGAAAAATTACAAGAAAATCTCTTGGGAGGTTTTAAGAAGGACCAATTACTCAGTATTGAACTCGTTCCATTATTAAAAAAGCATCCTGTACCGAAAAATCGATTTTCAAAAAATGAACAAGAGGAGTTTGAATAAAAAATTATATTTCTTTTTTTTAATTGCATACTATAAAAATTAGTTTAGAATTTATAAAAATCACGAGCACATGGGAACAAGGGTCTGATATTTTAAAAGAAGTTCGAATTTTGAATTTACTTAGGATAAAAATTTATTTGTGCAGAAACCCGCCATTTTGTATGATCGCGAGGATGATTAAGTAATTATTCAAATGCGCATGTCACAGCTGGTAAAGGGTTGACAACCCTTTTTGGCGTCGATCGTGGGTACGTTGCGGAGAAAAAAATTATAAATGAGAATAAAAAAAAATTTTTTTATATTTAAATAAGAAAAAAATTAATGACACGTGACTGGGGTTAGTATGCTAATTCAAAGGGTTGCATAGAGCTTGATAAATCATAACCCAGGTTATTTAAAAAAAAGTTATCGTAAAAAACACTAGTAAAAATTGCAAATGGAAAAAAAATTTTAACGCGTGGCTTTAATTGCATGTAACTACCATAAAATATCAAATAAATATATCAAATATATGATCATTAGAAAGGTAATTTAATGACCTACAACTTTGATATCTATAAAAAATTTTTTAACATCAATAGTTTTTGAGTTATACCCAATTTAGTTTAACGGATAATTAAATTCCCACGGATTTTCTGCGCAATCATATTTTTAGAGAATGATAAGAAATAAATTCAGTGATAAGGAGATCGTTGGAAAGGAAATTTACCGAACTACAAAAAAGTATTGATTCATTTTTTTTGTACCTTTGATAGTTAAGCCGTATTTTTTAATGATAAATAAAAAACATATGAATGATTGCAATTATTTACGATTTAATTATTTTGGGTTCTTTTTTCCTTTTTTTGAGTTACAAATCACCTGCGCTTTAGAATGAGTATCAACAACCCATAGCTATTTTTAATAATTACCACCATAATAATAATAAATACGTAATATATATATTTGCTTACTACACACATGAACAAAATTTCTGATTTGAAGTATGGGTTGTTAGTATTCTTTTCAAAGCTCTCACGACTTCCTGTCCAAAAATCCTAAAATTAAGGATTAAATGAATAAATTGATTCTTCAATATTTATGTTATATACCGAAAAATACTTTTTAAAAAATGATCACCCTCAAACTTTGAAATCGCAACTGAATTATCACGCGCCATTAAATAATTCTCTTAAAATAGACTAAAAAAGCATAACAACTTTAAAATAGACGTCAGTTGAATGCCAATGTGTTAATCGGATTTTTCGGTTTGTACTCGACACCCTTTAATGTAATTTCTACACTCAAATTGTCCCCCTAGTAAACTTTTTAAATTAAATTCAACATCTTGCGTCAATAAGAGAAAAAACTATCGCACTAAATAAATCGATTACTATAATCATTAATTTTTCATCAATATTACTGTAATACAAATAAGATTTAACTTTTAAAACATTTTTGAAACAAATATGGAAGCAATTTTTCGAAATTTCATCAAAAACTTAAAAAATCGATAATTTGGCAAAATTTCGATTAACGATTTTTCGAAAAGTTAGTAATTGGTCAAGATCGTTCTTGCGCGAGTCAAAAGGGCTCGTTGAGAGGAATAACTGAACCAATTTTTAGACTAATCGGACCTCTAGGTTCGAAATTATTTACAGAAACTGAAAAGGATCATAAATTTACGAATTTTGCTCAATCGATTTTTCGGGAACTAACCAACGGATTTAAATAAATAATACGACGATAGAAAAGGCTTAGTAGTGCCTAAAAAAGGTTCATCACCGAATGGAAACGGTTGATTAGATTCTGAGTTATTTCAATAAATCTAATTTTCCGAAAATTTTTCGGTTGGAATAACTCAGAACTGGTTGAACCGATCGCGTTCGCTGATGCAGCAGATCTACATTTCAATGGAACCTTTCGATCACCGTAAGGCCGATCGCGATCGGTTCATAAGCAAAAAAGTTTGAAAAAATTTACAGAAGGGTTCCTTGTCGCACACACGCAAACACACGCGCATATGCTCATATACACGCAGACACACACAGATATTCTCTCACGCACTCAGAAAAAGGTATAGGAAACAGTTCGAGTGAATCTGAGATCTCAAAACCTTGAACCTGTTTAAAAATTGATTGCCGAAATTCCGACCGAAATTGATAATTTTCTTTTTTATCAAAAACTATGCATCATTACCGTAGAAACTTGAAATATATATCATTTCTAGTGTATACATATTTATATACAAAGTTAATATTTATATAGTTTTTCTGTGTTTCACTCGTTTTAAATTTTATATGACAGGGTATGAATTATTATTCCTACCCTGGTAAATAAATTTTTCTAAAAGCCAAGTTTGGCGTTTTGCCTCATATATGTCAGTTAGAAAACCCACTTTACTTAAGTGAGGGTAAAATGGACCAAAATAAAAATTCAGTTCCCAAAATCCGGAAATCGACAATGCCGTTTTTTTTTCCTATTTTTGAAATGTTTTGCCGGGAAAGTTATGGACCGATTTCAAATTTATTTTTTTGAAAATTATAGCTAAGAGTCAGACTTAAATTTTGAGCCCAATTTCAAAATTTTCCAATAGTTAGATTCCGAGATATGAATTTTAAAATGTGAAACTAATTAAATAAATTTGGTGTAAAAAAATTTCGATGTAAAAAATATAATTAGAGAGGGTTGAAGATGACATTGAAAAAAGTAAGGGGACGTATTTTAACCGTGGGTGCTACGTTAAAAAAAATCGTTACGCAGGATCTAATTTTTTTTTTTATTCATGTCTCTGAGATGCGGAGGTGAAGGGGTGGATTTTGCTAGGGGTTATTTCCATCCCCTCGGCCTACTTCTTTATACTACAACAACTACAACTACCCTCGAGCATTTTTTCTCCCTTGCACTTAAGGCTGCCCAAGACTTTTCTTTCCCGCTTCTTTTTTTTTTTTTTTTTTTTGTCTTATTCTTAGTTGGGAGATTTTTTTGGCGTTTCTTACCCTCACGAGCCATCAAATCCTCTGGGGTAAGAGGGTCTGGGGGTAAAGGGCTCATGGAAAGTTGCCTGGACGAGGGTGGACGGTATGGGGGTGGAAATTGAGGGTGCACAAAAAAATACTACAATAAAAAATATATATTTAACTTTGAAAAATTATTTCACAAAATCTAGGCAAGGTAGAGACTCGACATTGGGCTTAAAATTTTTGTCGGACTTTTGGCTATAGTTTTCAAAAAAAATTTGTCAATTTTACTTTGTAACTTTTTTTTAAAAAAATTTATAAAGACAGACCAAAAAATTAGAAAATTTTTAATGGAAAAATTTTCAAATTTAAAATTCAAAAATTCATATCTCAGGATCTGGAAGAGATAAAAATCCAAATTCGGGCTCAAAATTTTTGTGAGACTTCTGGGTATACTTTCAAAAAAAAAGTCATAGAAATATGTTGATTGGTTTTTTTAAAAATAAATTTTAAAAAAGTATTATTTTATTTTTTTTAATATCAACCCTTCTTAATTTAGTATCTAGTATCTCATGAATAATTTCCTCTAGTAGATCGATCGTAAAAGCTCGTACGTAAAAAAAAGGGGTTACTATTTATATTTTATGTGTAAGGGTAGAGAGGTGCGGGGTATGAGGGTATATTGGGTGATAAGGGAACGAGGGTGTAAGAGATGAAACCGGACTGTGGCGCTTGAAATCCCAGTAGATAAAAAAAGTCCGCATCCACCCCAGGAATAAAAAAGTAAAAAAAATACTGAGAGGGTTAGATATAAAAAAAGTAACCCCACGGATTCGATTGCTCTGACTCACCCGCGATCTGCTACCCAGAGTTTTTTTTCCTTCGTTCAACCCCTAGTAGATCGCGGATCCGCGGAGAGTTGAGATGAAAAAATTTTTACGGCCTCGGTGTTTTATTTTCAAGAAATTTTATTAAAGGGTTTCATTGTATATATGTATATATGTAAATATATATCGATTCTCAGAAATGTTTTTTTACGATAAGAATTAATCGGCTATATCTTCTAAACTATGAATTTTAAAAAAATCTTTTTTAAGTAAAAGTTGTTCAAAATTTAATTTCCTACAACTTTGGTTAAGTGTAAAAATCTACTAGGATCAATTTTTAGAAGATATCATTAATTAATCAGTTAATCAATGAGAGTAATAAAGTAGACATTATCAAAGGAATTAATTGACTGTATCTTTTAAACCAGTGGTTTTAAAAAAAACTTTTTCAAACAAAAGTTGTTCAAAATTTAATTTCCTACAACTTTAGTATTGTACAAAAATCTTCTAGGACCAATATTTTAAAAGATATCGTCAATTAATCGGTAGAGTAATTTTGTTAATAATATTATTGTTGTCTAGCCCTTTTCCAAGACGTTAATTGGCTCCATACTTAAAACTATTGATTTTAAGAAATTTTTAACAGATACAAAAGTTGTAGGAAATTAAATTTCCTTTCCAATGACCACCATAACTATCCAATTATCTTGATTAATCATTAAGATATCGGTAATTAAGTAAACAATTATTTGTCATTGATAACAAACTAGTACTTTTTAATTAATAAATTAATAATCAGATAATATACAAGTACAACCAGACATTATGGAGATAATTCCAAGGAAATTTAATTTCCTAAGACTTTTTTATCACACAAAAAATGATAATGAAATCAATAGTCGAAAATTTCCAGCCACTCAAAGCCTTAGAAAAAAAACCTTTTGCCCCATCAATTTTCTAATGCGTAAATCGGCTGTTACTTTACAACTATTTATTTTACAGTAATTTTTACAGACACCAAAGTTGTAGAAAATTAAATTTCCTTTCCATCGGTATTCCATGATGACTAATTATCTTAATTAATTATTGAGTGCCTTCAATAAAAAGCGACAATGACTTTTTTTATTTAACAATCGACTTAAAATAAAATAATAATTATTAAATACATAATAACAACAGTTACTTTCATGTCAACAATAGTAACTAGACACTAGATCACTCGAGTATAAAAATTTATATAGAATAAAATGTGACCTAAAAAAAAGAATTTTTTTGATTAACAAAAAAAAAGTCTAAGTATCTGGATTCGTTAAGACCCTTGAGTAACTTAGCACCCTTGTGATTCGTGTTATCTTACGCGTTGCGCCGTAGTGCGTCTTAAGGGTTGAGTTTTATCTTGAAAGCACAAATGCCTTAGTTTCTTCCTTTTTGCCTCCCCCTTTCCCTCAGGACCAGCCTTTGCCCCTGCCCCGGTCTATTTTCCCCTTTCCAGCTCGTAAACAAGTAAAAAGAATAAGGACAGACTCTTTAGCTACAAAGGCGGTGAAATATCGTTAAGGAAAGAAAATAACAAAAAAGCTCCTTCTAATAAAAGTAAGAAAGAGTAAAGACGGTAGCATGAGAAGAAGACGAAGAATAAGAGGAAAATTATTCTCCCTTCTTATTTCATCCCTTTAAGATCCAACCCTCTTTCTTTCCGCTTTCTCATGAGATCCGTCCAACGAACGACGACGACACTCGTAAGATCTCATCCCCTGTTCAAAGTAATTCTTATTCTGTCCTACCTACCAGCCAACGGAAAAACGTATCTTGCTGTAATTAACCGAGGCGTTATATTTCTGACGGCCATATTGGATTTTTACTTCACTGGGTCTTCACTTTAACGAGGGTTATATTTATAAATTATTATTATTATTATTATTATTATTATTATTATTATTATTATTATTATTATTATTATTATTATTATTATTATTATTATTATTATTATTATTATTATTATTATTATTATTATTATTATTATTATTATTATTATTATTATTATTATTATTATTATTATTATTATTATTATTATTATTATTATTATTATTATTATTATTATTATTATTATTATTATTATTATTATTATTATTATTATTATTATTATTATTATTATTATTATTATTATTATTATTATTATTATTATTATCATTATCATTATTATTATTATTATTATTATTATTATTATTATTATTATTATTATTATTATTATTATTATTATTATTATTATTATTATTATTATTATTATTATTGTTATTATTATTATTATTATTATTATTATTATTATTATTATTATTATTATTATTATTATTATTATTATTATTATTATTATTATTATTATTATTATTATTATTATCATTATTATTATCATTATTATTATCATTATTATTATTATTATTATTATTATTATTATTATTATTATTATTATTATTATTATTATTATTATTATTATTATTATTATTATTATTAAATTTCTGAGAATTTATATAAATTTATAGGAGTCAATAGAAGCATAAATAATTATGGGATTTCATAGACATCTATATCATTCCCATACAAAAAAATATATATGTGGCATATATGCATCAATGTGTTGGCTATATGGAACATATATGTTATTTATATATTTTTTTGTGCGGGTTATGATAATCTATGGGAATTTTTGAAAATCTATGGAAATTTACAAGGAGAACAAACTATAGTAAAAATTACAATATTGTAGTAAAATTTACTAGCAGATATGAATAAATACATTCTGTATTTGATTATTACAAAACATTTAGTAAAATTTACTGGTTGGCAATTATAACATAAGAAGATATTAAAAATTACTATGCGTAATGTATTATTTTCTAACACGATTATATTTTTTACTATCTGAATAGTAACCCGTCAGAATTAAAACAGTAGTTTGAGCCTCCAAAGCCTCAGTTCTTTTGATGTTGGACTTGCCGCTGAATGTAATATGTTATTTAAGTCCTCGATGTCCTAAAAGTAGCGTATGGAGGAGAAAATCACCTTTTTACAATGGTATTTTAACCCTCCATGGCCTACCATATATTTTAAAATGCTATTCAAGTCCTCAATACCCTAAACGAAGCACATGGAGGACTTGATCACCTTTTTAAAAAGGTGTTTTAACCCTTCAAGGCCTTCCATCCTTTCAATTTGTAACTTCGAATGAGCTCAATTCATTAGCATGATATTATTATTATCATAATATCTGCGTTCTAAATACATAAAGATATTTCCAACTGATCGTGAGCGTCCGAGTAGCAGTGCGGCAGTGGTTGTGCTTCATATTCGTTAGGTCTTGGTTTCGAATCCCGGCAGCAGCAGATTATTTTTCAGCAGTTTTTTTCAATTTCTTTGGCAGTTTCCGTTATCCAATACATCATTCGTATTTATTGTTCACATAAAATAATTAATTAATCATATACTAATAAGTCAAAGGATCTAATTATTCAATTAGAATTTCGAATGACAGTACTATTCTATTCGAACGCCTACTTGTATAACTTTAGCTATTATTATTAATATTTTAAATTTTATTATTTTTTAACTCACAACAAAACATTTATTACTAAGAAATTATTTTTTGAATTTTTAAATTTCAAATTTTTTTTGATCATGGTGGCCATTTCTAATTAGTGGCCCCCTTTTCCCTTCTGTTTCTTAACCAATTGTACGCGATCCGATGAGAGTCTTTCTCGATCTATAAATTTAGGCTCTGGAGGCTTATTTTACCTTTTTAAAAAGATGATTTGAACCTAAACTTGGTAAAAGCGGACAAAGTTACCACGTTTAGGTTCAAATCACCTTTTTAATGCATGGATCTTCATATTCTAAAAAGATGATTTGAACCTCCTTTCCCTCATGTAAGTTTTAGAGGCTCAAATCACCTTTTTAATTTTGACAGGTAATCACTATACTTAAAGGCTGTATTCATTGCTGTTAAAAAAATTCTTACGGTTATAGATATGGTATCATGTATAGATATGGTATCTATACATGATTTCGCTGTTTCAATCATTATCTAGACTAGATTACTGTTTGGCGCTAAAAAATAATTTTTTTTCAAAATTTTTTTAACGGCTCCATTTTACCCCAGTTTCCCTCAGATCATAACAAATTTTTTTTTCAGCCTATTTTACCCCTTCTATCGTATTAATAATAGTAGTAATAATTTCCTACAATTTTTTATTAAAAAAAATAAAAACATTTCGACACAGAAAAAAAAAATTAGAGAATTTAAAAAAACAAACATATGATTAATATCAGCTATAAAACGACCCCTAGAATTCCAACCCCTGGGTTTGCATCGAAAATTCGTGCATACGTTTGACATTAATCAACCGCCTACTGTTTTTTAAAAAAATCTATAACCCTATCCTAATTTTTTTTCTCACTTTAATTCTCACCCCACCCCTCCCGTCTGCCCTTTTTTTCTTTTGGCTTTTCATTATTTTTTTTTATATGTAAATATATGATGAAATTTCTGATTTATGACTTCTATTATTAAATATAGACACTGAAGTAATTTGAAAAAAAAAAAAAAAATTATGTAGTCAAGTCGGTTGTTTATTTAACGCATGAGTAAATTGTCGAAACAATTATTATAATTTAATTTGAAAATTATTTATTTTTAGGTCACATTTTATTCTATGGAAATTTTTATACTCGAGTGATCTAGTGTCTAGTTACTATTGTTCACATAAAAGTAATTGTTGTTATTATTTATTTAATAATTATTATTTTATTTTTAGCCGATTGTTAAATAAAAAAAGTCATTGTTGCTTTTTATTAAAGGCACTCAATAATTAATTAAGATAATTAGTCATCATGGGATACCGATGGAAAGGAAATTTAATTTTCTACAACTTTGGTGTCTGTAAAAATTTCTGTAAAATAAATAGTTGTAAAGTTACAGCTGATTTACGCATTAGAAAATTGGTGGGACAAAAGGTTTTTTTTTCTAAGGCTTTAAGTGGCTGGAAATTTTCGACTATTGATTTCATTATCATTTTTTGTGTGTTAAAAAAAAATTCTTAGGAAATTAAATTTCCTTGGAATTATCTCCATAATGTTTGGTTGTACTTGTATATTATCTGATTATTAATTTAGTAATTAAAAAGTACTAGTTTGTTATCAATGACAAATAATTATTTACTTAATTACCGATATCTTAATGATTAATCAAGATAATTGGATAGTTATAGTGGTCATTGGAAAGGAAATTTAATTTCCTACAACTTTTGTATCTGTTAAAAATTTCTTAAAATCAATAGTTTTAAGTATAGAGCCAATTAACGTCTTGGAAAAGGGCTAAACAACAATAATATTATTAACAAAATTATTCTACCGATTAATTGACGATATCTTTTAAAATATTGGTCCTAGAAGATTTTTGTAGAATACTAAAGTTGTAGGAAATTAAATTTTGAACAACTTTTGTTTAAAAAAGTTTTTTTTTTAACCAATAGTTTAAAAGATACAGCCAATTAAAGCCTTTGATAATTTCTACATTAACCTCTATTTCATTAACTGATTAATTAACGATATCTTCTAAGATATTGACCCTAGAAAATTGTTGTATGGGACCAAAGTTGTAGGACATTAACAGAATTAAAATCCTTTCTTTCCTAATCACAGCCACTTAACTGTCAATAGTTTTTCAAAATTTCAATATATTTTCCAAAAACTATCATTCCGTAACTAAAATTCAAATATCAAAAATTTTTCTAAATCTCTTTTATGTTCGCACTCTTAAGACTTCTCCCCCTTCCCTAAAAATAAAAATACTTTCAACTTTTGGGAAGGTTTCACAACGCCAAAAGTCTGAACTACAAAATCCCCCCACTCAAATTTTTTTATCCCCATTACCTCCCCCACAATTTGACTCCAAACAGCCAAAAGTCCAATTTACAAAAAAAATTTCCACTAATTAATTAATTAATTTTAAATACTTACCCCACTTTTATTGTGACAAAACTTTTTAATTACCCCAGATAAAAATAAAATGCGCCCTAATGAACTCTGAACTCAATTGAAATGTAAACTGCCCAATTAGAATAAAAAACTTTTAGCCAGCGGTCAAGGTCTCGATTTATTTTATTTTTTTTTCTTGTCCTTTTCTTTCATCGAAAAAAAAATTATAAATAAATTTTTTTTCCATGTAAATATAGGACAAGGGTTGAGTTGAAACCGGAAGACTCGGGGTAGCTCGAACCCCAGAGAAAAAAAGAGTTAATATTGATCCGCTTTTTTTTTATTCGAGTCACCCCCGAGGTTTTTTTCACCCTCGCTATTTTTTTATTTCATTTTTTTTTTCGTTCTTTATATTTTATTTTATTTTTTTTCTACCCTCTCTTACCTTGTACGTCTTATCCATAATATTAACCAGGGGTAAGGAAGAGAGACAGAATTAGTGTTTCTATAGCAACTCTCTACTTTTCTTTTTTTTTTTTTCTTCAACCGGTCCGAGACTTGAAAGCTTCCTTGGAACTTTTATTATTTAAATAACGAAAAATTAATTATATTACTGTCATATATATGAGTCGAATCTAATATTAGCCGACTGACCAATTAATATTAATCGCAACTCAATTAGAAATTTAAAAAAAAAATTAATTTTTTATTTGAATTTGTGCTTTCAAATTTTTGAAAATTTTTAAAACTTATGAAAGCCCATGAATTAATTAAAATAAACATATGAAATATATGGTTTTTAGAAAGGAAATTTAACGGGCTACAATTTTATTTCTGAGAGATAATCTCATAAATCTGATAGTTTTGGAGTTATAGCTCAAAAACCAGTCATATATATTTGGGCTTTTTCAAAAAAAAGTAACTAGTGACACGTGTGATGTAAAAATAGCCATAACTTTTATTGATTGATTTAATTGTAATTTTGGTCGAAACAAGATTTGTTAGAAATTTCATTTCCTATAATTTTGATCCTCATACTTCTTACGCTAAAATTGTTTTTTTTTTGAATTAGAGCTCTAAATAGATTCATATAGATTTTCCAAAAATTTGATCAGATTCATAATGATGTATTCTTATTAAAATGATCATAACTCGAAAAATATTGAACATACGGTAAATTTTATAAAATACAAATTTGTTAGAAATTTAATTTCCTATAATTTTGATCCTAATACTTTTTACGCTTAAGTTGATATTTTTCGAATTAGAGCTCTAAATAGATTCATATAGATTTTCCAAAAATTTGATCAGATTCATAATGATGTATTCTTATTAAAATGATCATAACTCGAAAAGAATTGAACATACGGTAAATTTTATGGAATACAAATTTGTTAGAAATTTAATTTCCTATAATTTTGATTCTAATATTTTTTACGCTTAAGTTGATATTTTTCGAATTAGAGCTCTAAATAGATTCATATAGACTTTCCAAAAATTTGATCAGATTCATAATGATGTATTCTTATTAAAATGATCATAACTTGAAAAATATTGAGTATACGGTAAATTTTACAGAATACAAATTCGTTAGAAATTTAATTTTCTATAATTTTGGTCCGTATACTTTTTACGCGAAACTTGATAGTTTTTAAATTAGAGCTCTATATAAATTTATATATATTCTAAAAATTTCACAGATTAATAATTCTACAGTTTTTTTAATATTTATGTACATAACTAAACAAAATTAATAGTATGATAATTTTTATAATAAAAAAATTTTTAATTGTAAGCAAAAAAAAAAATATAATTCAATTAAAAAAAAAAAATTCTTCTATTATCATATGTCGGTAATTCACTTTATCGATAGTCAATAATCGATCTCAATCCCAAAGATCGATAATAATCAATAGCACTAACCACTGACAGGTGGCGCCAGTTACCCGGCCACCGAAAAAAAGAAAAAAATATTTTTTTCTCGCTAACGAGATTTAATTTTTTAACACCTGCGCTAAAAGGTGTTTTATTGATTTACTATATACACATACATATATATAAATATATACTTAAATAAGATGAACTTGATACCGCGGAATGAAAAAAAAACTGAAATCATTTAAAATTCTTGTTTATTTTAAAAAGAAATAAAAACCTGATTATTTAAATTTATTTATTAATGTCTGTAATCTTTATCACTTAAAATGTGACACCTAGGTATATAAATTTTAAATAAATAGAAAAGCAGGTGAATTTATTTTACTATCAATTTTTACACGGAAGTTACTAATTTTTTTCTCTTTGGCGGAAACAAATTTTTTTTTTTTTAAATTATTACTGTTATTTATGATACTCAGAAGGTGGTTTGAAAATTTTTATCATAGAATTTATTTAATTGATCAAATCTGTTATTTTTTTTATGAATAATTGATTTTTTGTACGGATTCAAAAAACGGCTGGTAGATTTTCAGTTTAAAAGTTATTTCTTATACAAATTTTGGTGATTCAGTAACGGGCTGGGGATTAAGGTATAGAGCGGAAAATTTGCTAACTTCTAGAAAAAATTTTTTTAATTTATTATAATTAGTTCGTTGTCAATTAATTTTTAAAGAATGAAAAATAATAATTTCTGGAAAAAATAAAAATACGAGAACAGTTCAAAATTTTTACGAAAATTACTGTTCGCCGGAAGTTGATGAAATTTTTTCGAGATATTGCCCAGACAATTTCCTAACTCAGGAAAAAAAAATTTGTCAATTTTTGTTGAAAAGTTTTCCAAAAATAAATTTTTAAAAATTATACTTTTGTGATTTTTTTAGAAATTTACAAAAAGGAGTTTCCTTTAAAAGTTTATAATCAAAAAATTATTAACCGGAAGTGAATTTTTTTTCGACTAGTAAATTTCTTAACTCGGAAAAAAAATTCATATTTTTTTGTGAATAGAAAAATGAAAAATTTGTAAATTCAAAAAAATAAAAAAAAATTATTTAAAAGACACCTGTCGTGCGTGTAGCGATTTGGAGTTTAGATAGAAAGGTTAGTTTTTAGAAAAAAAAAAAAAAAAAAAAAATTAGTAAAATAGAATAGCGAGGCCGCGGCACTGGCAAAAGTTTAAAGCGAACGAATTCGCCATATGGTGATCCTAGACAGAAAAGTAAAAAAATAATAGTCTGCTCTCTGCTCTATTAGATAGATCCCAGTCCAAGGATTAAGGATATCCTTTAAATATCCTTCGTAGAACCTGAGTAATTTATTATTGGCGCGTGCTGTGTAATTACAGCCCTCGACTTCCTAAAAAAAACATTTTAAATCATTTCTTCATTCAAAAACTTACAACTTGCAAACTAGTCCTGCAGTATTATTTTTTTCAATATTTACCTGTTCGATATTTTAATTCATTTTTTCTTTATTTATTTACTACGACAATTTAATTCTGTTTTTCATTGCTCTTTTAGAATTTATTTTAAAAAAACTATCCCATAGAATTTGACAAAATTTTTTTTCCACAGTTAGGAAATTTTCCGGGCAATACTACAAAAAATTTTCATCCACTTTTGATCACAATTTTATTTACCAAAAATTTTAAACCAATTGCGTATTTGAAATTTCTACAAAAATGATAAATTCATAATTTTTAAAAATTTATTTTTAAAAAACTATCCCATAGAATTTAACAAAATTTTTTTCCAGAGTTAGGAAATTTTCCGGGCAATACTACAAAAAATTTTCATTTACTTCTGATCATAATTTTATTCAGCAAAAATTTTAAACCAATCGCGTATTTGAAATTTCTACAAAAATGACAAATTCATAATTTTAAAAAATTTATTTTTAAAAAACTATCCCATTGAATTTAACAAAATTTTTTTTCCAGAGTTAGGAAATTTTCTGGGCAATACTAAAAAAAATTTCATTGACTTCCGGCGGCTCAAATAAAAATATATGAATTTTAAAAAGAAAATCTTTGTTTTTAATTTAAACCAGTAAAATAAAAAAAAAGTTGCATCTGCCACGTGCCCTAAAAAAGTATTACGGATATATAATATGTCACTGTGTCACCCCTCTCTCCAATTTCACATATGTAGGTACATATCCACATATACATATATATATATAAAAATATAGGTAGATAAAGAATTGAAGAGCGCACGCTCGAAAAAGCCACCCCTGCACGTGGCACCCGCGTGGAATCCTAGATTTTGGAAACTATTTCAATGACTAAAACCAGCAGCAGCTGAATGCAGGTCTTTCTACTCAACAGCTCTCTATATTATATATATATACTTTATAGAAAATCATCTGACGAGACGCTGACGATCTACGGACAAAAAACGTTCAAGTGAACGTAACTAAAAAAATATTTAGGGAATAAAAGGAAAATAAAGGACAGAAATAAAGGAACTGGCTCAAGTATTGACAAACAGAAAACTCAAATATTGACGTTGGAAATAAATAAAATTAAAATTACATTTTTTTTTTCAAATTTGGAATTTTAAAAAAAAATTTTTTGATTTTTCTGCTTAATTCATTTATTACTCAGTAAGTATTGAAGATACTGGTAAAAAGTTTATGGTTTTTGAAAAGAAAATTTTATGGGCTACGAGTTTATTTATGAGAAAATATATGATAGAGTCGACAGTTTTTGAATTACAGCCTTTGTAATTTAAAAAAACCGACTTTTGAACTTTTCCAAAAACACAAATGTATATATACTTATTAAAAGGCTTATAACTGCTAAACTATTGGTCCTATGGTAATTTTTATAAGAAATAAATTTGTAGTAAATCTTATTTCCTACAACTTTTGTTTTTATACTTTTAGCCCTAAACTCAATAGTTTATAAGTTATTGCTCTAATTAAATGTATATATATTCTCAAAAATTTTTTTTAAATTAATAATAATCCTGGTGACAAAAGTCATCAGAACCTCTATTGTAGAAAACTCAAAGGGCTAAAAAAGAAGGTTTGAATAATATTTTCAATACTTTAAATATTTCCAAAGTTATTTAAATTTTAAAAATTCAAAATTTGATAAATTAGTCATTATAGATTTTTGATCATTATTAATCTATATAAGCTTCTACAGCCGTAAATATCAACCCGGCGACAAAAGTCATCAGAACCTTTCTTGTAGAAAATTTAAAGGGCTACAAAAAAGGTCTGACTAATTTTTTCAATATTTTTAATATTTCCGAAGTTATTTAAAATGTTAAAACTTCATAATTTGAGAAATTAGTCATTATAGATTTTTGATCATTATTAATCTATATAAGCTTCTACAGCCGTAAATATCAATCTGGCGACAAAAATTATTAGAACCTTTCTTGTAGAAAATTTAAAGGGCTACAAAAAAGGTCTGATTGACTTTTTCGATATTTTCCATATTTAACAAGTTATGCTAATTGGTCGGGATAGAAAAAAAAAGAAAAATATTTAAACAATGAAAAAATGATTTTTATTGTATTTTAATAAATAATTAATTATTATTTTGACATTTTTACTTTTGCATTAATAAAAATACTTTTGACACATCATAATCATATATATTTATATATTCATATAGATTTTTAAATTTATTATAATATACATATATTTTGTTATTTTGTTTACAATTCACACGATAAATATCGAGATACGCTTATTATTATTATTATTATTATTTTTCTGCATTATATTTTATTATTATTTATTTATTTAATTGTTTACTGATTATTTGTAAATATAAAATAAAAATAATTCAATTCTCTGGCATTATTATTTTTATTTTATTTAAATAACTTTACAAAATTCATTTTTTCATCCCCATTTATTTATTTTTATTATTATTATTATTATTATTACTATTATTATTTTATTTATAGGAATACTATGTGTAAAATATCAGTCTTGTGGTTGAGATATATTTTTATTACGTGTGAGTGAGGTAGTGTTGGCAGTTAATTAAATAACTAAAGGATTGATTCTAAAAATTTACTCGATTTTTTCCCATCAACAAAATTCATTTTTAATTCAAATTATCTCAGAAGCGATTCAAAATAAATATATCAAATAGGTGATTTTTCAAATGGAAATTTAATTAGCTACAAGTTTATAATCAATAAAAATTTCTGTACAATCGATCATTTTCGAGTTATCGGCTTAAAAGTATCTATATATTTTTTTTTAGTTTCAAAATTTAATTATTGCCAGTTAATTTTTTTGATTATTCATTACTTGGTGATTATTGAAGATAATGGTATCAAATATATGATGATTGGATAGGAAATTTAATTTTCTAAAAATTTTGATCAGTTACTTTTTGCTCTAAACTGAATAGGTAATGAGTTATAGCTCTATATAGATTCATATATATTGTCCAAAAAAACTTTTTCCATTTTTGACGTTACTAAGTTCTTAAAATGCATATAACTCATTACCAGTCCATCTTACGACAATTTTTATAGAAAACAAAATTATAGAAAATTGAATTTCCTGCAACTTTTGTTCCTATACTTTTTACTCTAAACTCAAAAGTTTCAAAGATAAAGCTCGATATAGATTCATGTATGTTTTCCAAAAATACATTTCCAAATTTTTGGAAATATATATAGTTTTTAAAATGCTCATAACTCATTACCGATTGATTCTACGACAATTTTGATGATAAATAAGTTTGTAGCAAATTAAATTGTCTAAAATTTTTGTATTATTAATTCTTATCAAGAAATTGATAGTTTATGAGTTATGATATATTTTTTAAATCAATCCTTAAATTATTTTAGTATACATAATTATTTGTTTAGTTAAATTCATTATTTTGTACCGCGTACTCGTTTAAATATTCATTTATAATATTTAATATACATATATATTTATAATAATAATAATTTTATATATATTTATTTTGTTTTCTAATTGACAACAATTATAGTAATTAAATAATTAATGAAAAACTTCAAATTATAAATTTTCCATTTTCTTAAAAAAAAATCATATTTTGTTACATTTTTACATTCATAACAATTTTCCCTCAGACAAAAAAAATTTTCCATTTTCATTGGAAAATTATTACAAAATTTTCCTGAAAAGTGAACATTTTTACTAATATTACTTTCTATTTTCTGAAACTCAATTTTTATCAACAAATAATTTTCCGTCTAGGAAAAACCTTTTTTCAATTTTCCGATAATTTTTCCATTTTTATATTCTTATATAATTTTTTTTACTAACACTTAAAAAACTTAATTTTCAATCATTTTTTTTCCTGAGTTAGAAAATTTTCCAAAAAGAATTTTCCAATGAAAATTTTCCTTCATTACCCAAAAATTTTTACCGCTTCCTTAACAGTAATTTTGATTTTTTTTTGTATACAAAAAATCGGAGAAAAGAAAATTTTTTTTTTCTGTTAGGAAATTTTCCATCTGATTTTCCAAAATTATTATTTTTTATTAATAATCACAAGTCGTCGCATTATAAGTTTTTGAAATAGACCCCAAAGTTAAAAATTCACTTTTATGTTTTTAGAAAAAAAAAAAATTTCAATTTTCTTAGCGAGAAGTTAAAAAAAAAAAAAAAAATTAAAATATAAAAAGACGCCCACGTGAATATAAAATGAGTTCACACGCGTAACCGACCACCCAAATAATAAAGTTTGAATCTAAAACGCAAATAATTTTTTTGCAAAAGATTCTGTGAATTTTTAGCACTCGAGTCAAAAAGGCAAAAAAAAAAAATAATAATAAATTTTATAAAGAATCTAAAAGAGGGACAACTCTTTGTAAAGACTCAGTGTCATCTCAGCCCATGCAAATTTATTTCCCAAGGCAACGGCTCCTTTGTAACCCGGGTGGTAAAAAATTTTTAAATTAAAAAAAAAAAAAAAAAAAAAAAAAAATTGCTTTATTTGCTGTATTGAGTCTTTATAAATCTATTTTATATTTATTTAGGAGAGTAAAAAATGACAATACGCGTGCCAGATTTTTTTAACCCTCGTTTTTTAACGCGCAATCGAACACGATCAAGATCTACGAGGATATTTTAGAACTTGGCCCTTAAAAAAAAATTCTAGCACGATAACTTATGATTATCAAGGAAAAATTGTTGTCTTAAAATATCAGTCGGAAAATTCCCTAACTCTGGAAAAAAAATTTTTTCCTTTTCGATTCATAAGTTTGGAGATAAAGAAAATTTAAAGAGAACACAAATCGTTGGGGGAAAGATTTTAAAAATTATTGGTTTGAAAAAAAAATTCTAAAGGAAAATCTTTGGAAAATTAAGAAATGATTTATTTTTTTCTGGATAGGCAAGAAAATTTCCTAACTCTGGAAAAAAAATTTTGTTGAATTACAATAATTAGGAGGGAAAAAAAAAATTTAAAAAAGCCCAACAATTAGTCAATTTGATATACTCTATTTTAAATGATAATAATATTTACAAAAAATAATAATAACCAATAATGATAATGATAATAATAATAATAATTAATAATTAGTAATAATAACTCAATAATCAGACTTAAAGAATTTATACAAAAAAAAAAAAAAAAATGATAAAATTTCTTAAATAATAAAATTTTTGGCCTTGAAAAAAATTAACATCGGATTAAAAAAAAAATTATAAGGCCCAAAAATTTTTATATACAGACCCATAATATCAACCTAATTTCTAAGTCCTTGTCATTTAAAAATATGAATAATCTTATTTGGGCCTTAGCAAAAAGCGAGTCATGAGACCTAAGGCCCAATGGGACCGAAAAATTGAATATTAATTTCGCTTTGCAAAGATGACATTTATCTTGAAAACTACTGCAGATAACGGTATCAAATGGGTGATGTATGAAACGTAAATTATATTTTCTACAACTTTGTACTGATTTAAATAATCTGTTAAACCCATAGTTTATGAGTTATCGTTTCATATATATCTATAATATAAATAATTATTTACACTATCGAATTTTAAAATTAAGTTGTAACTTTAAATGCTCATTACTCGGTAACAAATTGAGGTAATAACATGTTTTACATGGTCGTTAGAAAGGAAATTCAATTTTCTACAATTTTATTCCTTATGAAAATTACTCCCAAGTCATCAGTTTCCTCGTAATTTCCTCGTATATACATCCATTTACCTGCGACTAATCGCCGGCTTGAATTTATTGGAAATTGAATTTCCACCCATTTAAGTCCTCATACTTTTTGTTGTAAACTCAAAAGTCTACAACTTATGGCCTTAAATGGATTTTTAAAAAATCATAAGATCTATAATGATTAATACGATCATAACTCCTAAACTATCAACTTTACGGTGATTAATCACTGAAATAAATTTGTAAGGAATAAAATTTCCTATAATTTCACTTCTTGACCCTATCACTGTAAAACTGATATTTTAGAAGTTATAGTCGCATTAATCATTACCGATTTTTTAAAAATTATTATATTTATTACTGCGAGTTATTCAGACTCTTGTAACATCAAAACAACTAAATATAGAGTGATTAATCACTAGAATAAAGTTATAGGAAATTAAATTTCAGTTGATTTCATGTCTTGACCCTTTAACTCTAAACTTCATAATTTTAAAGTTACGACACTGTACAAATTTACATAAATTATTATATTGATAACTGTCTGTTATTCAAACGATAGTAACTTAAACACAATAAATAATCGAATATTATATCCAATAGTTACCGAGTTATAATAAAAAAACTTAATTACTACAAACTCTATCTTTACTATGATTAATCCTATGCCTAAAAACATGTAAATTTTGTCTTGTTAAAAATAATCTTCCATTAATATCATCCATTACCACATCTTCGTCCTCTTCATCATGCAAATCACTGCTTGGACTGCGACTTAAAGGCGAATCTCCACCACTGTGACTATTAGAGTGACCACGCATTGACCCCGTAGACATAGAAAGATCCTCTGGTTCTGTTTGCTCTGGCAACTCAATTGGTACCGTAAGATTAATAGGCATTAATTCATTTAATCCCGCCATTTTCTTCCTCTCCATTTCATCTTCAAGATCAATGTCTTCATCGAAGTCATCACTAGCCGCAGGTGAAGGCTGACCTCCAGTTAATTGACCATGCGCATATCCACGTCCTACCACTAGCGCATGCGCATTAGCAACTCCGCACTTGTGATGGACCAAATGGTGCCTGCGTCTAAATCTGATGTTACAGTGCTCGCATGCAAATGGTTTCTCACCCTTATGAATCAGCAAATGAGCTTTCAATTGATTTGAGTCACTAAATTTCGCAGCACATAGTTCACATGCGTATGGACGCTCACCAGTATGGACTCGAAGATGGCGTCTCAAGTTTGCGACCTGGACAAACTGACGGTCACAGTGTGAGCAATGGTAGGGTTTTTCTCCAGTATGGAGACGCATGTGCGTCTTAAGATGGTGGTCACGTGTAAATCTTTTGTGGCACTCAGGACACTCGAATGGTTTTTCTCCAGTATGAGTCCGCTCGTGATTTTGTAAAACATGTTTGTAACCAAATGACCTTGAGCAGACCCCGCAGGTGAAGACTTTGTCACGAGGTGCAACTTCTTTTGTGGGAACTTCGGGACTGATTGAGTTGGGAGGACTTGGGGGTGCGGGACTCAAATTTGTAAGAGGGATAGGTAACTCTGAGTCCTTTGATTTGGGACCTCGTTTCTTGGCACGTTTGGCTGCTTCGGGATTTGGGTTGCTCGCGGAACGTTTAAGCGACGGTTTGAGCACTGGAGATATTGGGGGTTGGGGTGGTGATGGCGGTGGTAACCAACCGGCGAAGAGCGCCATCTGGCTTGGGGCGTAGAGCGCTGAGTTCGCTGCTGCGGCTAAGGTTGCTTGGATACTTGGCGGTAGTCGTGTATTCATTATGGAGGCAGTACTAGTTCCGATTATTTGATCAGGAGAAAATACGGGTATATGCTGGTGAGACGAAGCCGCTAGAATTCGCGGAAGTAAATGCAGATACTCGCTTAGTGGTAGAAAATTCTTTCCGTTTTGTAGGTTGTACTGGCTGGCTAGTAGTCCTGGAAATGGAAATAAATTATTAGTTTTTAGGTATAGCTTGTGGGTACTTAGGGAAGAGGGAATTTTATTTTCTACAAGATACTGATGTCATTTTTTGTAAAAAAATTTTTTTTTATTAAGTGTAGAAATTTTGAAATTTTATGAATTGATCTTGGAATTGGAATATCGGGTTGTTGGTACTCATTTTATCAGAAATTACATTTTTGATACGATGATAGTAAAAAAAAAATTTTTTTTTCAAAAAAAATAAAAATTTTGATTTTTGAGATTAATGTATTTTTTTAATATAAGATTGTCGGTACTATTTCCAGAGGAAATTCAATTTTATAAAATTTCCTGTACGTAAATTTGTAAAAAAAAATTATTTTTAAAATTATCATAAAAAAAAAGTTGGGAAATTTGAGATACAAATATTTGAATATTTGATGGCATGAAAAAAATATCGTGAGTTACTATGCGGGCCGAAGGAAAAAAATTCTTACGAATTATAAAAAAGAAAATCTAATCGATAGGGGCAAGTTTTCATTTCCTTGACGACACCCTTCTACTTCTTTCGTCTTCTTAAGGATTCTTAGTTCGTTTTTTTTTTTCATTTTATCTTTTTTCTGTCACAATCCCTTCGTCGTTTCCAAGAGCAACGTCTACAGCAAGACCGCCCCCAATGTCTGCATCTTTAACTCTAATTGGTCGTGTACCAAATTACGATAAATTTATATAATTTTTTTTCGAATAAAAAATGGAAGATTATTTTTTATATAACTTTTTTTTTTTTAATTTGTACTACAAATCTATATCCTGAATCACATATTTTTAATTATTTAAGCCTAAATTTTTTTTAAACTTTTCCATGAATTTTTGATACAGAAAATTTGATGTTACGTCAGATAAAAATTAATTTCTGCAATCTTATAATTTTCAGAAATCGATATTATCATCGAATTTTCAGTTTTCAGTTTTTGAAAATAATTTTTTTTTTTAATTTTAATGAATCTATTGCGTAGAGAACGTGATTTCGAGTTGAATGAGTACCCACATCCTTAATTTTCTTCTATTACCAAAATCGCGAATCCGTGAATTTTGTTCATTTGTCCAAATCATCTATTTTAGAAAATTAAAATTTTCAAATTAAATTCTAGCTTTTCTATCATACAGAAGATGCAATTCCAAGTAAAATGAGTACCCACATCATTAAATTTTTTTCATTCACAAAAACCGCGAATTTTTCCGCGGAAATAAAAAACTCCAAAAAATTGTAATTTTAACAAGGAAATTATCATTAATTTTAAATTGTAAGAATCTTATAATATCCCTAGTTTATAATATATTTCCACATGGTATTAAAACAGTGCGATAAATGTACGAGTGATAATTACACGTATGATAATTTATTGTATGATACTTTGTCCTGCAGGACATCACATGTGATATTTAGACATGTTACTGCAATGAATCTTTTCCACAAATTTGTGAGTGATTTTCTTAACACATTTTCTCTACATTTCTTATATTAGATATTTTTACTTTTCCGCAGGACAAAAATTTCATATATATATATGTGATAAATGGGTTACATGAAATAAATAAATAACTAATATGAAAATAACAACGTACTTAAACTGGAAATATCAACACCTTAATTACAACCGCAAGAAAACATTTAATATATATCTATATATATATATTATCTATATTTATATATGTATATAAAATCCGGTTCAATGTCAAACTAAAACTTAGTCTGAATATCTCTCTAGTTCCACTCGGGTTTCTAAACAAAAGAATAACACTTTTGGTATATATATATATATATATATATATATATATATATATATATATTGGTAGTTTAGAAGAGTTTCACTTTCATAACAATTTGAAATTTTCTAGCATTTTACTTCTTTTCAAAATTTGATCAGCAAACTCCCGAAATTGTAAAATAATTCGCGACTTCTAATTTTTTGAATATTAAATCTCACTAATTCAGTAAAAAAAATTTTTACTCATCAAAATTAATTGACATATTTAATATGTATATATTTATACTAATTACTAGTGTATCAACAAAATCGACAATATTTTTTTTCAAAAATAACATGTAAAATATCTATAGATTTTTTTCGTTACACTGATTCTCAAGTCAAATTTTGAAAAAAAACAATCAATCCTCCATATTTCAAATGACGCGAATTCGCTGATGAGCGGTGCTATTTCAAACTTTAAAAAAAATTTCCCATGTTGAATATGTAGATAGGAAATCGGAAACTGCGATAAGAAGATATGAGAAGTTATTAATTGATAATAATATTAAGAGCCCAAACTTAGTTATTTTATTTTTTCGTCATTACGAAAAAAATTTTCCATACAATTTTCGAAAAAAAAAAAAAAAAATAGTCGATTTTCATAGTTTTTCATAGCTTAATATATACCCGTACGTAAATGCATTATTTAGATGCAAGAAATCTATGACATTTTTTTTTGCTTCAACATATATTCATATATATTTTACATATGTCATTATATATGTTAACATTTACGAACAATTTATAATGCGAAAATTTCTTGGGGTGAGTAAAAATTTTATGACCTAAGAAATCTTTTTTCTTCTGTGTATATATGTGACATATAATTTTCATATATTTATCCACGAATATATATATATATATATATATATATATATATATATATATATATATATATTTACGTAATACAACAAATTATCCGTCAAATGAATGCTTCTACTTTATCTCAATTATGTCCTCAGTGTAACCACTTTTACCCCAAATTAGCGGGTCAACATACAGTACTCGAGCAAATAATTACTCTTTCATTTCTATAAAACTTCTTTGGCAATAGGGTCAAAAACACAAAATTTTGTATCTATATCTAACCAAAATATACGTGAACAATAAAACAAACATCAAACTTTTTTTTTTTTTTTTCATACTCATTTTCTATCTCGCTCATGTTTATTTCAAAATTTCGGGTTGTTTTCTGCCGTAAAAATTATCTCTGTGTAAATAATTTAAATTTTATCATAATCCGGTAATTACTGACATCAAATTCCCAATGTATAGAAATTTAAATAAATATCATATGTACTTTAGCCGTGACACTCGGATTAATATGTATATATATATATATTTACTAACAAAATTTTCATTGTTTTTTTTCGCGGTTCTTTTGATAAAATTGTCCGTTTTCACCAAATTTTTCTTTCATATATTTTCATATTTTTAATGGTCAGTAAAAAAAAATGGCTGAAAATTTTTTTCAAAAAATGACTGACATTTTTAATGTAAAGTTCAGACACAAATTAGTACCAAAATTCACAAATAATTATTTGGTACAAAATTTTTCTCTAGACGAAAATTAATTTTTTTTTTACACGTCAAAAAATTTTTCATCGAAATGTTTTCAAATTTTCACCAAAAATTCGTTCAACTAAAAATTTGAACTTTCCATCGTAATTCAAAAATCAAAATTTCAACCCTTAAATTCTTATTCCAAATTTCAGTTTAAAAAAAAAATCTTCACTAAAAATTTTTCCTTCCGTAGAAAAAAATTTTCATTCCTCAAAAAAATTCAAAAAAAAATTTTTTTTTCTTTCTCAATTACCTGCATTAATTTGGGCTTCTTGTAAAAAAGAAAGTGCCATTCTCTGATCCGTGAAAAAAAACCCATAAGCACTCCATCAACCATCACTTTGAAAATCCAAAAAAATGACAAAAAGTAAAATCCAATTGCAATGAATATTTTAATGAAAAAAAAAAAATCCACTATGTTAAAAGTCATCCACTTTCACTACACAGTAAATATATTAAATCCAAAATAAATCCATTTATGAAAGCAAAAAAAAATAATTTTTCTAGTCGACGTTGTATCGACGGAAATAAGAACTACAATAACGAGCGTTACATGCTGGCGCGGGCTGACCTAACCCAATACTAACTGACAATAAGCGTTGCTTTTTAAAACTACTGAAATATAACATCCCCTCTCTTTGAAATCCAACCCACCCCTAATAGTTATCCCCTCCCTTCTTTACCCTGCCACCCTATCCCTTTTCCCCTCAGTAACGCAAGTCGTTCTTTTGGTTGGACTATTGGAGACTAGACTAAATTTTACTCTTTAATGTCTATATATATATATATATATATATATATATATATATATATATATATATATATACTTATGCCGACGTACTGTACTGGGTTTACTCTACTCTACTATTCAATTCCATTCCATTTCATTGTGTTGTAGTAAACTGCTACCCCCACTTAGCAGAAACATCCCGACCAATCAACTAAACCGCGGGAATTGAGCTTGCGCATGCGCGTTGAGTACCCGGCGCTTCGGATGGTGGCGCGTTGTACTTTACTAATGTTACGTTTTGACTATTATATGGCACGAGTATTGCGTGTTGTTGAGTATTTTAGTTTTTTTTTTCTTAGGGTGAGGGTGAAAGTGAGCATGTGGAAGTGAATGGACTGGACTGAGGAACGAAGAGAAGAATGGGTGGGGGTGGAGGGTAGTAGAGGCAGTGGGAGCAACCTGTTGGTTATGGGTGGGGGTTAGGTGACGATGGACTTGCGTGGGTTTTTATTTTTTTTATTCGAATTGGAATTGAAAATCGCGGCCGGGGGGGGGGGGGCAATTTTTTTTGTCTGGGTGATGACGGAATCATTTAATGAACTTTGTTGGAGGAATAAGTAGTTTTTTAATTTTGAAGTTTGGGAATTTTTTTTAATGGGGTAATTTGGATTTTTTTTGTAAATGAGGAAATTTTGAATTTTTTTGAGTTTAGAAATACTTTAAAAATGGGATAGTTAAAATTTTTTTATGGGAATTATTTAATGAAAAATGGGATATTTTGATTTTTTTACTATGGGGAAATTTAAAATTTTGATTAGAATTCTTTTTAGTTTATTTGAGAATAATTTTAAAATGGAGTAATTCGAATTTTTTTTTATGAGGTAATTTTGAATTTTTTATGGGGTTCAGAAATAGTTTGTCTGGTAGTTGAAATTTTTTTATAGGAATTTCTCATGGAAAATGGGGTATTAAAATTTTTTTATTATGGGGAAATTTGAAATTTTGATAGAATTTTTTTTAGTTTATTTGGAAATAATTACAAAATGGGGTAATTTGAATTTTTATGGGGTTCAGAGATAGTTTGAGAGTCTGGGAGTTAAAATTTTTTATGGGAATTTCTCATAAAAAATGGGGTATTTTGATTTTTTTATTATGGGGAAATTTGAAATTTTGATAAAATGCTTTTTAGTTTATTTTAAAATAATTAAAAAATGGGGTAATTTGAATTTATCAAGGAAATTTATTATGGGGAATTCGATAATGAACTAATTTGAAATTTATTTTCGGAAATTGATGCTCTATTAGAAATTATGGTAATTTTTTGATAAGTAATTTGCCAACGGGGTAAATTTGATTTTTTTTTTGCAAATGAG
Organism: Microplitis deprimator; assembly: GCA_964016945.1. Taxonomy (NCBI): domain Eukaryota; kingdom Metazoa; phylum Arthropoda; class Insecta; order Hymenoptera; family Braconidae; genus Microplitis; species Microplitis deprimator. The sequence continues at coordinate 18,921,339 of OZ024712.1, forward strand.
GCAATCCGGAATTTTCTGCAAAAATACACTACAAAAAATTTGAAAATGGGGTTATTTAAAAATTTTTTGCAAATAAGCTACTTCGGTTTTTTACGAAAATTTATTATAAAAAATTCGGAAGTGAGTAAACTTAATTTATTTTTTAAAATACAGAATTTCTGAGTGTCTTCAAATTTATTTCGTAATAATTAAAAAATGGGGTAATTTGAATAAAAAATTTTGATAATAATTTTTAAATACTTTAATAAATTTGATATTAAAATTTCTTAATAAAAAAAATATCATAATATTTCCCAAAAAAAAAAAAAAAAAAAAAAAATCAGTACTCTAATTTTTTTCAAATTGAACACATGTACATATATTTCTTAGAACAATTATACATTCTCAAATGACACTCAAATAGATTATTTAAAATAGAAGCAAACTGGCCTAAATACTCCAACTTAATTTTTCCCTTCCTCTACCCCTCATTACTAACTCATTATAGATGTATATCAATGTCTACATCCAATGTCTGTTTTTACCTTAAATTTGAGAGTTTAAGACTTAAAACAAAATGCACATAAACAGAAAGAGTAAGCCGGATTAAAATTAAACCTTTCGTTGTATCGATAGTAATTCATACATAAACAAATATAGAAGTATATTTACAAAACTAATAACAAGTTGTATTGTTACAAATTCGAGGAAAATACCTAAAGGCAGACCTTTCAACCTTACACTCACTAAATCGGTTAAATCTTTAACCTGCGTTGCAAGTTTAAACCTTCGTACAATATCACCCTTTTTTTAAAATAAATTTATCAAGTTTCGTGACTAGTCTAGACCTACACCGACTAGTGTATATATATATATATATGTATGTATAGATGTTGAAAAGAGATACCGACAATGTTAATGGCACTAGGATAGAGAAAGACAGAGCTAGAAACAGGCAATTTACTATTTTCAGGTATGTTTCTATTGTGAAAGGGTTACTAAAAGGGTTTACCCTAACAATCATGATTGCGCACACACAGGTCTATTGTGTATCAGGTGAAACTGAAAAAAAAAATAATAATTGCCATAAAAATAAAAATGAAGGTTAAAAATCCACGGAGAAAAAAATGGAAATTTTTCAAATTTTTCCCATATTTTTCTCTCCGTGTTTTATTTTTTTAGGGGAATAATTATTTTTCAGAATTGATGATATTCAATGATATTTAGGATATTTAGAGATAATTATTGATATTGATGAACAATATTTGATGATATTCGATGATAATCACATTTAGAGTCGGTGATATTCAATGATATTTAGGATATTTAGAGATAATTAATGATATTGATGAGCAATAATTGATGATATTCGATGATAATGACATTTAGAGTCGGCGATATTCAATGATATTTAGGATGTTTAGAGATAATTAATGATATTGATAACCAATAATTGATGATATTCGATGATAATCACATTCAGAGTCGGTGATATTCAATGATATTCGATGATAATCACATTTAGAGTCGGTGATATTCAATGACATTCATGATATTCATAATATTTGATGAGTCAATTTAATTTTGATATTTTTATATGACAATAGGTAGCGATATTTGATGATATTGTGCGATACTTGATGATATTCTGCGATATTTGATGATATTCTGCGATATTTAATATTCCATATTCAACTTTTTTTAAAATACTTAATTGATATTTATTTATCGTTTATATCGAGCATTAGTAGATGATATTTAGTGATATTCAGTATATGACACTTGATATTTTGAATAAAAGTTGAGAAAAAAAATCATATAATTTTATTACAATTATAGAAAAGAAAGAAATCGAGATAGGAAAAAAATGAATCAGATCTTTTTTGTAGAAAATTTTAAGAGCTACAAAAAAGATCTCTTAGTATTTGCACCTAAAATGAATATTTAATGTAAAAAAACGACTTCAAAACCGAAAATTTTTAAATTTCTCAAAATTAGTTAAAATTTTTTGTTTTCCTGCCGTTTTTTAACGATTCTCCTCAAACTATCAAAGATACAAAAAAATTTAAAGAATCCTTTTTTGTAGAAGATAAAATTTCCTAAAAAAAACTTCTCTATCACTTTTCTGTAAAATGAATATTCAAGCCACCCATGGAATTTAAATATTACTGAGTTACAAGCGATAAAAAATTCTTTCCAAAATTATGGTTCACTAAAAAATATATACATCCATATATTTTTATTTTCTTGTCATATCTATTGTAAAACATTTAGATAGCGATAAAAAAAGTGTAGATATTTATAGTACATTAAATTTAGTCTTAATCCTTTAGATAAATAAAAAAATTCAGTCCCGAAAACCAAAGCTGAAGCAAAAGTAAAATTATAAACAAGAGATTAAACGTATAAGGATTTTAAAATTCTCAGTATTATCCTAAAATATTTAGTAAACTAACAAAAAAAATTAAATAAATAAGTGTAGAGTTGGGTTAAGTGTAGAGTAGATAAACTGATTGATATCTTTGAGAAATCGGTTAAAACTATTTGTCATATTTTACTTATTTTATCAAGGATTTAATTTTACTCAATTATTTATCAGTCATATATTTATATACTTATATATGTCCATACTACAAAATATTTAATTCTCATTGTAAGTAAAAAAAAAACTTCAACGGTAATTTCATTTGTATCGATGACAATTTCGTCAAATCTTCCCTAGATCTGAAAATTTTTTTTGTAATTTTTTTTTTAATTGCGACGAGCGACTTTTTTGCATTTACGATACGAGTGACTGAATATTTTATTATATAATTTTTTTCTAAGTAACGAACATTTTTGTACTGACAGATTTTATCAAAATTTTTTTTTGAAAAAAAATTCAGTTATTGAAAGTTCGGGGTCAAGGATCGATTGTACGTTAAAATATTTATTGTCGATGATTTTTTAAATGAATTAAATTTTTTTTTATAAAAATTTTGTGGTTTTTTTTTTATTTCGAATATAAAAAAATTAAAATTTTAATTTTAAAATTACTAGTAGATTTTTCCTTCTGATCAATTGTATATATATATATATATATATATATATATATATATATATATATATATATATATAATATATATATATATATATATGAATAAATGACAATGAACAAAATGACCTTTTATATATTTTATGACCGTACCGATAATGTGAATTATACGGATAATTAATGTGTATATCAGTAATTATCTTGTTTGCTTTGAAAGTACTGGCGCTTATTACCTGCTATCCTAGACAAAAGTATCAGGTAGCCTTTTTTGTAGCCCTTTGAATTTTCTACAAGAAAGGTTTCATTAAATTTTTCTTACATAAAGTGAGCCGTAATTTTAATTTATAAATATTCAACATTATTGAGAATAGAGAACATCCAACTATTTTTTTTTTAAACTCTTATTTACTCGATAAATATCGATCGTACGTGAAAAAGTAAGGAATGCTTTTTTGTAGCTCTTTAAATTTTCTATAAAAAAGGTTCTATTCAACCTTTCTTTAATTATACAAATTAACTCGTAATTTTAATTTATAGATAATTAGTCAAAATTAACTATTTAGAATAGTGAATATCTAACTTTTTTTTTAAGCTCTTATTTATATGATAAATATCAACTGTACGTAAAAATATTTAGAATTCTTTTTTGTAGCTCTTCAAATTCTCTATGAAAAAGCTTTTATTCATTTTTTGTCTAATTATAAAAAATAACCCATAATATTATACGTACGTACAACTATTTTTTTTAAACTCTCATTGACTCAATAAATATCGATTCTACGTAAAAATGTAAAGAATTTTTTTTTGTAGCTCTTGAAATTCTCTACGAAAAAGTTTCTATTCATTTTTTCTTTAATTATTAAAAATAACCCATAATTTTAATTTATAGATAACTAGTCAAAATTATTGAAAATAGTGAATGCATCCAACTATTTTTTTTTAAACTCTCATTAACTCGATAAATATCAATTGTATGAAAAAAAACATAGAGCACTTTTTTGTAGCTTTTTAAATTCTCTACAAAAAGTATTCCTATAAATTTTTACCAATCTTCATTTCCTGTCTTATATTTTTTGTTTTAACTTTTTTTAAAAAAATGCCTTTTTGCTTGAATTGAAGAATTGAAAAAAAAAATTTTTTTCAAAAAGGGCACTGTTAAAATATTTTTTATGTGAAAAATAAACCAAAACGACCAATGAGCGGGAAAAACGGTTCAAATCGATTATTTAAAAATTTAGAAGTTTTAAACTTTCTTAGCAGTTCGATAATAATTATTTATAACAATATATAGATTTATTTTCAATCAGCTTACAATGGGTAAAATTTTCGACTTGGCAATAAAATAATTCCATTTTTATTTTATTGCTCCGGTTGGCTCTGAGTCCCGTTCAGGTTCCTGACACTCGCTCAAGTTTAAACAACTTTTAGATATTTATTGCACTAAATAGGGCCCAGTGGCATTGAAATTTTTACAAAACGTAAAATTCAACCTAATGTGGACAATGCAAACAATAAAAAGGGCAATACCGTCGGTTTATTACCGCAATTATTTAAAATTGCTCTAGTTCAGCTGAAAACTTACGAAAAAATAAAACTTTTTTCTTTAAAATAATTTATAACCTTTCACTTAAAAATTTACTTTCTTTCATGTTCCCAAAGTTATTATTATAATTATTATTTACTATTTATTGAATTGGAAGACGACGCAAAAAAAATTTTATTCTGAAACTAAAGAAAAAAAAAATTAATTGAGTAATCGATCAATCACGGCTGTATTTATTGTGAAATTTATCAACCAAGTGTCCAAATAAGACCAGGTATTGATTTATGTGATAAAAAAATAACCAATGGATTGTAAATAATAGGAAGGGGAGGGGAATTCGGGGGTTGAGATGATGAATTATTTTCCTGGATATCATTTCAGGAAAATTTGGATTTTGGTGGTTAAGTTATGGCGATAGGAGAAAATTTTTAAAACTTTTTTTACAGGAAATTTAAAGGACTACAAGAAAGGTCCTCTGGTATTTTTATGTAGGATTGATATTTAGGGAGTAAAAGTGAGTTTAAAAAATATATTTGATTTACTGCAAATATTTGGAGATTTTTAGTGATATTTCATGATATTTAGTGATATTTGATGATATTCATTTAAATGATTGATGGCGATTAATTAAAATTCAGGATATTGATCGATATTCAATTTTATTTTGTGATATTCAGTGATATTTTATGCTAATGAATAAGAAATTGAAGAATATTCAGTGATATTCGAGAAATTTTATTGCTCGTTGGAAGATATTTTGTGATATTCGATGATATTTACTGATATTTAATGATATTCATTTCGATGTTTGGTTGTAATGAATTAAATTTCGGGATATTAATCGATATTAAATTTTATTTGGCGATATTGAGTGATATTCGACGATATTCAGTGATATTTTATGCTAATGTATCAGAAATTTAATTATATTCAGTGATATTTAAGAAATTTTATTGCTCATTAGAATATATTCTGTGATAATTTATCAGTAATTTGATGATATTCAGTGATATTTGATCGATGATTTGATTATATTCGATGATATTTGAAGATATTCACTGATTTTAAATGATATTGAGTGATATTTGATGATAATGAAATAATTTGATGATATTCCGTGATATTTATTGATGTCAAATGATATTGAAACTGGTAATTCAAAGATTTTTGTGATATTCAACGATATTTGATGATATCTAATGATATTTTGTAATTAATAATATTTGTCTGTCTGACAATTTTTACTGATATTTGGTATTACAGTGATATTTGATGAGAGTAAAACATAATAATGATAATAATCATCGCTGATATTCACTGATATTCAATGATATTTTATATTTGAAGTAAATGTTTACTATTTTCTTTACAAATATTTTATCTTTTATTGAATTTAACAAAATTGTCTTACAACGAGTGAAGATAGAAAGAAAAACGTAAGGACCATTTTTGTAGAAAATTTAAAGAGCTACAATAAAGTACTCTAATAATTTTTTGATAAAATCGATATTTCTATGAGTAAATGTAAGTTAAATATCAAAAAAATATTTTGCCCATTTTGTATTTTTATTTTAAATGCCTTCGAATTTAAACTTCCGCCAAAATAATGAAAATAAACAAAAAGTTGATGAAATGTTTTTTGTAGGAAATTAAATTTCCAACAAAAAAGTACTTGAGTATTTTTATGTGAAAGTGATATTTAAGGAAAAAATGGTCGTAAATATAAAAAATAAATTTAAGTATCGAGCGTGTCCTTGATAAAATAGCAAAAGAAAGAGAAAATTAAGTTAAAAAAGAAAAAAAGGAGAACGTCCTTCCTAGACCAGCTGTTAGAACCCACAAGTCACGTTATATTAGTTAAGAGCAAAGGATAGGAAGGAACTATTCTTATTCTTATTATAGATCTAGGGGCTTGCGCTTTCGTTTTTATTGTTTTCGTTTTATCTATTCGCACGCCACATGTTCTTTTAAAATACCCAAGGAACCCAAAGTATAACAATCGGCTAGACTTGACTAGAATCAGCTCTAATTAATCTACTATTCTATTCTTCTTTTCTACGAAAATATTCACCTAAATTGGGACTCTAATAAATTCTCAAAATTTTTTTATTTTGTTTCAGAAAAAAATAAAATAAAATTCGTGGACGTGTAGAAAATTTGATGCCGAGTCATCAGAGTACCAACAAGCCTGTGTTTTATCTAAAAATTTCAAAAAAGTCAAGACAATTTTAAAACTGTTGTTTTTTGATTTTTCGTATTTTTTGGATTTAAAAATTTTTTTCAGCAAATTTATGACTGAGGTCGTGGAAAACTCGTGATGCTGAGTTATTTGAGTACCCACAAGCCTATATTTAGATTAAAAAAATTTCAAGGAACCCGCGAATTAGAAAAAAGCGATTTCGCGGTTTTTCGTAATGTAGTGATTAATAATTTTTTTTTCATGTTTATTATTTCTAAAGTAAAGGAAATTTAATTTCACGTACTTCAAGTACCCACAAGCCTAAAATTTTTCGACTAAAAAAAAATTTCAGAAAAATTGAATTTTTAGATTTTCATTAAAAATTTTTTTTTTTTTAATTTTATGATCAGAACCTCATAGAGAAAGTAATTTTACGTAATTAGAGTACCCACAACCCCATACTTCAATCAACCGGAAGTACGCGAATATCTAAAAAATTAATTTTCCAAAATTTGTTTATTTCTGAAAATGAGTAAAAAAAAATTAAATAAATAAAAATGTCATAATTAATGATCGTGCCCCTTATTACCCATTTTATTTTTACCCCTTACCCCCTCGCCCTTCCTCCCACTACCTTGAATAGCAGGGGGTAAAATTGAGTGAAAGTAGAAAATAAAAAAGTGATCGTGGATAAAATTGACGTATAGTGGAAAGTATTTAGGGCGAGTGATCGGCAGAGGGTTACAATCATAAAGGGGGTGGATCGGGTGAGATGACGAAAGAGAGAGAGGGGGATGAGAGGATTAGAAATAGGGTTGCGGCGACCCCTACGCATGTGGCTCAATCCAAGGTTGCGACGTAAATCCCCTTTCTGGTGTTACGTATTTTTGGGGTAAAACTTCATTTTCAGAGAAATACATAAGGGGGTGAATTGATCTGGTGAAATGGAGTAAGAGGGGGTTTGTGCCTGCGTCCGTAAGTGTGCCATCGTCATCGGGTTTACACGTAATTCGAGGTGGGTTGTGTGATGCTATCCTCTTTTGTGTTGATAAGTGCACACAAGGACGCACGCACCCTTCACTTTTTTTCGATCACTACTATGCTCTACCCGTTCCCCTGCCTGACGCTTTTTCCTTCCCAGCCCCCCGCCTTCACTTAATGCCGACACACACACGCACGAATTTTCTACCCCTATTGAGTCATTTCGAGGGTTGACCAGACGGGGGTGTATCGTCCATTGCTACAGCTTCCAAACACATTCACTATTTTTTTTTATCTAGTTCAACCCTTGTCGCCATTTTCTTTTTCTATGAGCCGAAGACAAAATAATCAGTAGAAAAATTTTAGAATTTTCCGTTAAATTTCATGAAAATTAATTATATTATTTTTTTAGAAAATTTTGAAATTTTTGGAAAACGGCAATTTATTTACTAAGAAAATGTATTTTGAGTTAAGAAAAATTTTAAGAATAATAAAAATTCAAAAATTTTAGTTTTCGCAGGAAAAAAAATTTTTTCTTGAAAAAATGGGATGTAAAATTTTTTTGGGGGAAATATGGGCTCGTAGGTACTCAAATGAGAAGAAATTTGATTTTGAATCAAGTTCTGATGTTCATAATGCGAAAAAAAAAATTTGGAAAATGAAAACTAAAAATTTGATTTTGGGGATGAAAAATTTTTTATGATACCGGGATACTTCAGTCGAATTATGGACTTGTGCGTAGTTGACGTGGAAATAAATTTTCAGACTGAAAAGTAAACGGAAATGTGTAAAAAAAATTACAAGAAAAAAAATTTTATTTTTAAAAATGGGAGGTCCAGAATTTTTTTTTGTCAAAATTCAAACTCGCGGGTACTCAAATACTTCAGAACTGTATTTCCTACCAGCGTTTGATATAAAAAACGCTCAAAATTATTCTCGAAATCAAAAATCTAAAAATTCAATTTTTGGTACCAAAAACTCGTTTTCAAACAAATGTGGAAATTTAATTTATCTTTTGCTCATAATATCCAGTCAGTACTCAAATTACTCGGAATCAAATTTTTTTTATTGCAAATATTAAATATTTAAAAAAAAAATTGCAAACCCAAAAAAACTCCAGAATCAAAATTTTCAAAAATTGAATTTTTTTCTGCAAAATAAGATTTTCAAAAAATTCTTAATGCTCAACCCTGCATATAGATGTTCAATTTTTTTTCCAACTTTCACGAAACCCAAAAAACTTTCCAAAAAAAAAAAAATAAAATTCAGAATAAATAAAAATTGTCTCGAATGAATCATACAATTTTTTAATTACAAGACTCACTTACAAGAGTTCAATAACCTCTCAAATAATTGCACTAATTTTTTTTGATCAAAAAAAAAAATAAATAATTAAACGGCCATAAAAATTATTGTTTAGTAAAAAAAAATCGTGATCCGAAAAAAATAGACAAAAGTCTATTGACGACATACATCTATAATATATATATATATATATACATATATATATATACAGATAATGAATATATTTTTCATTTTAAAAGCGATAAAATGGGACGTAAAATTTTATCAGATAAAAAATGATTAATTTAATTGTTAATCGAGTTAGATGTACATTAAATACTCATTATATTATAGTGCCCTCAAGCCGTTTACTCAATTTTTCTATGTCACTCTATCAATACAATAGATTCTAACACGTGTAATAATAATGATAATAACGTTTTAACAAAAAATATTAAGTGCAATGACCGCTAATTAGTCTTTTACACTTTATTCGATCAATTTATTTTTTATTCTTCTTAATATTATTATTATATATGTATATATCAATTTTTTTTTCATATTATTCAGTAATATACTGATAGGACCTTAATAATAATTAAAATTTTGTCTGAATATTTAATTAGCTGTCATTTTATTTATAAAAGTTTATAATTTTTGTATGAAAAATTTAAATTTGAAAAAAAAATATGAAAATAATGGAGATATCAATTCGCGGGTAAGGACCTTTTTTCTAGAAAATTTTAAGGCCTACAAAAAAGGTCCTTACCCGCGAATTGATACGATCGATATTTTAGAAGTTATGGTGATTTAAAAATTTATGTATTTTAATTGAAATCTTGATTTTTTTATTGATCTTTGAATTAGTGATAACAAGTGAAGAATTAAAGATAACGCGAAAGTGATAAGGACCTTTTTTGTAGGAAATTGAAAAAGCTAAAAAAGGTATTGATGGTAATTTTTGATAAACTTGACAGTTTGTGAGAAAAGTCAGAGGAAAGATAAAAGGCAGTCACGGGAAAAATATTTTTCGAAGATTAAAAAAAATTAGGTTGAGTGATTAGACATTGATTGTAAAGTATGTAGACTTCAGTGATAATAAAATATCGGGGAACAAAAAAAAAGAATTAAGAAATAAAGGTGTTTGTATTATCATAGAATATATATATAATTTTATCAATTATTAGATTATTACTCATTATAGTCATAGTTATTAATTATCTGGTTTTATCGTTCAGTGACTCGATGAAAAACAAGTTTTTAAATTCCATTGACGTTAATTACATTTTTGATATTATTATTATTTTACATCAATTTTTTTTGTCAGTGACTAATTTATAAAGAATGATTGAAATTTTTTTTTGTAATCGGATTTAAATTTTTATAATTTTTTGTTTTTATGGAAAATCAATTTTAGTAAAAAAAAATTTTTTTTGGATCGTAATTTTGAGTACTAAAAATCTGACAAAAAAAATAATTTTTTAAAACTAAAATTGCCCTTGAAAGTTAGAAAAAAAAAAAAATTAAATCTGATAATAGACTAACAATTCACACCTTATTCATGCAGGTGTTGAATACAAAGAATATCATTATCCTTTTTCTTCACCTTTTCAATTCTCCAAAAAAAAAAAATATACACGTTAGAAAATTTACCATAAGAAATTTTTCAACCGAGCACGTGTCGCGTGATCACGCATTTAATTTACGATTTTTAATTATAATCCGTTCTTATATATATCTATATATATGTTAACCACACCGATGACATTTTCCAAATTAACACAACTATAATTTTTTTCTATTGTTGTTTTTTAATACGGGATTTTTTTTTTTTTTTTTTTTTTTTTTTTTTTTTTTTTTTTTTTTCGTAGGTTTGAGTGCAGTTTATATTGACTGTATAAAAAAAAGGGGATGAGTTTGAGCGAGGACGACATATGTTGGGGACAATTGGCTAATTGTTTGAAAATTGAACTGTCATCGTGAGTAGTTTTTTTTTTTTCACTATTTCCTAATTTTTAATTTTTTATAAAATTTTCAGAATAAATCCGATTTTAAAAATTAAAAAAAAAAAATTATGATTTTAATATAAAATTTTTTTTCAAAATTTTGAAAAAAATTTTTTCATCTTTTATGTTTAAAAAAAATTGTAACAAGACAACATCCATATGTCACTTGACAAAATTTATATTTCGACGTCTGTTTTTCTGTTTTTATTCAAATTTTTCTCAACGTCGGCATTCTTTAGCCTCAAGCATTTCCCAGGATAAAAAATAACCGGCGCCTACTCGGCGATTATTCTTCACCAGATAACTCAAGTACCAAAACTTACAGATTATTTTATTTTTACGAACTGATAAAAAAAACAAAAAAGAAAAAAAATTATTTATTTTTAAATGGACGAAAATAAAACAAACTAGTTCCCGCCTATTAAAGAGGCGGCGTTTAAGGCTGCAACGCAACATAAATCGATACTAAAGGGTTCGTCAAAGGGGTGAGCCGACATCAACTTACACGCCCCTACCACATAATTATTTAAACCTCCATATTTGTTTTCATATTTTTTCAGTTTTCCCTCCAAATTTACTCCGACACTTTTAAACTCCTGTAACTTTTTAAATTATTAATATATCAATTCGCGCATAAGGACCTTTTTTGTAACCCATTAAATTTCCTAAAAAAATCACTACAACTTTTTCCAATTACTCTAATTATTTTAAGACTACTAGTAATTTTTATCCGAAACTACCAATTTTTTTTCCAACTCTAATTTTTACCACTTCAAAGTACTATAACTTTAAAACTATCCATTATATCAATTCGCGTGTAAGGACCTTTTTTGTAGCCCATTAAATTTCCAACGAAAATCACTATTATTTTTTATAATTACTCAAGTACTTAATTAATTACAAGTAATTAATGTCTACAAGTGATTATTTCATTAAATAAAATCAATCAATTTTTTTTTAATTCATAACTTATTAAATATCAATTATATCGATTTAGACTTTAAGACCTTTTTTGTAGACAATTTAAAGGACTATAAAAAAGGTCCTTATCCGCGAATTGATAAAATTGATAGTTTAAAAGTTATCGAGGTTCAAAGTAAAATAAACTTATTTAAATTTCTAAAGAATAAAAAAATTGTTCTGATACATATATATATATATATAAGTATGTATGTAGGTATATGTCGGTAGGTTACGTGTTCAAAAGGAAAAGAACAGATGCTTCCACGCATGGACGGTCAAACTTAATCATGTTTATGCAACGAACGCGTGCCCAGAACTCAATTTTTTTTTTTTTCTTTTTTTTTTATTTCTTTATATTCTAAAGAGCATTCTTCAAAATAAAAATATAAAAACAATTTTTTTATACTATTGGTTATTTTTCCATATCTGTTTAAAATATCTACGATATATTCATATTCTATAGAACATATTTTTTTTTTTTTTTACAAAAAATAGAGTACAATGTAAATTTTTTTTATCAAATGTAGAAGGTAAAAAAATTATTTCAACGTTTGAATTCATTGTAATTATAATTATTATTTATTATAATCAATTAATTATTTTGTTATTTTAATTATTTGATTTTAACAATCGATAAATGGATTTTAAATTCAAAATTATGGGTGAAATTTTGAAAATATGGAAAAAAGTTATCGATACTTTCTTGTAGAACGTAAAATTTCCTACAAAAAAGCTTTGAATAACTTTTTTCTCGGCATGATATTTGAGGCAGTAGAAGGTTTTAAAGATGAAGCCTAGAAAAATTCAAAATAATTTTTTTAATTCCGGAGTCAGAATTTTAAATTTAAAATTAAAAATTTTAAATAACTAAAAAATGTATAAGGTCGTTTTTGTAGCCCTCTTAATTGTCGTTAAGATTCAAATCAATTAAAAAATTTCAAGTCCTAGAAGTTTAAAAAATTTAAAAAATCTTAGAATCTAAAATTTGACTCCAAAAATAAAATTCGTTATTTCGAATTTTAAATCATTGTTTAATTTCTTTGAAGTCAAAATTTTAAGCCCTGGAAGCTCCAATAATTCCATAAGTTTAAAAAATTCCATTTTTAACTCCAAAATAAAAACTACTAATTTTAAACTCTCCCTAACTCACCAAATACTAAAGATACAAAAAAATCATTCATACCTTTTTCATAGCTCTTTAAATTCCCTACAAGAAGCTTTCCTACTTTTCCCTCAACTAAAATTTCTAAGCCCCGAAATCTTAAAAATTAAAAAACCCCCCCAATTTAAAATTTAACTCCGCAATAAAAATTACTATTTTTAAACTCTCCGTAACTCCCTAAATACTAAAAATACACAAAAAATCATTCCTACCTTTTTCATAGCTCTTGAAATTCCCTACTAAAAACTTTCCTACTTTTTCCTCAACTAAAATTTCCAAGCCTTGAAATCTCAAAAATTAAAAAACTCCAATCTAAAATTTGACTCCGCAATAAAAACAAATTGTAAACTCTCCGTAGCTCCTCAAATATCAAAAATACAAAAAAAATTACTCATAGCTTTTTTGTAGCCCTTGAAATTTCCTACAGAAAATCTCTTTGTCCTTTTTTTCTAAGCCCCATAGTTTCCAATTTACAAGCTTTCAAACTAACTCAGTCTCATAAATGACAACCATAAAACAAAACTTCTATCCAAGTGTCGAATTATGATTCAATTTTATACCCGTATATTACTATCATCATTATACAAAACCTTCTATATACATATATATATACTCATACTTGTTGGCGCCACATAAGCGTGCTGAACACGAGCTACAAGATATATTTTTATTCTTTTTATAAATTTTTTTTTATTCACAGATGAGAGCACCTCAGTCCTATCCCTAGTCCCAGTTCCAGTCTCAGTCTCAGTCGATTCTTTACGTTCTCTTATAAGTTTCCGACACCGCCCCACACTTTATCTACTTTTTAACTTCCCCACAATCACTATCTACTTTTTTTTTTTTATCTTCTTTCCTCATTCTTTTCTCGTCCTTCGTCCTTTTGCTCTTGTTTTCAACTTCATCTTTATCTAAATTCTTCATCTCTTTCTATCTCTCTCTTAACTTTTTTCTTTCAGTTAAAAATTTAAAAAAGAAAAATATTGAGAATCTGAGTAAATATTGAAATAAAAAAAAAATATTAATAATAGACGCGTGCTGGATTTTTTTATCTGTAATCTTAAAATAAAACGCTAAAATGAAAAAAAAACCACGCCTGCAATATACAAAATTTAATAAATGGGTTTTTAAATTTTCTTTTAAATTGGCTGGAGTACTAAACGGGGCAATTAGTAATTTTACTTGTCATCGCTTAAATACTTTTTTTTTTTTTTTTGTTAAAATTTAGAAAAAATTTTGGTGGGAGAATTTTCGAAAATATGAGATTTTTGAAAAGTTGTAGTGATTTTTGTAGGAAATTTTAAAAGCTACAAAAAAGAATGAATTAGATTTTCTTATAAAATTAGTATTTACGGAGTAAACAAGAGTTTAAAAAAAAAAGTTGGATATTCACTTTTCTGAGTAACTATTTTTGACTAATTATCTTTAAACTCAAATTATCAGTTAATTTGTGTAATTAGAGAAAAATGAAAGAGACCTTTTCTGTAGAGAATTTAAAGAGCTACAAAAAAGTATTTTTTACATTTTTACGTAGAATCGATATTTATCGAGTTAATGAGAGTTTAAAAAAAAAGTTAGAAATGCACTATTCTAAATAGTTAATTTTGACTAATTATCTATAAATTAAAATTATGGGTTAATTTGTGTAATTAGAGAAAAAATGAAAAGGACCTTTTTTGTAGAAAATTCAAAGATCTACAAAAAAGTATTCAGTATATTTTTACATACAATTGATATTTATCCTGTAAATATCAGTTTAAAAAAAAATAGTTAGATATTTGACTAATTTGACGAATTATTCATTAATTAAAATAACAGGTTAATTTGACTAATTAAAAAAAAAATGGAAGGATCTTTTTTTGTAGAGAATAAAATTTCCTAAAACTTAATTCCTTACAAAAATTCTCGTACTCTCGTTATTTTAATTTACATAAAATAATTTGTAACTCAATATTCGATTAATTTATAAAAAGTTGTTTTTAAATTTATCCGATAGATTTTCCGTACCCTTTATCCTCCCTAGAAAATAGAATCCTCGTTTTTAAAAAAAAACGTAAACCCGTATTTTAAAACATACTCTATAAAAAAAAAAAGAAAAAAAAAGAAGGCGATTCGTTACGCATCAGGCTTTCGTTTCTCCCGAAATGTGGAGATGTATAATAAAAGCGAGTATGAAAGAAAAAGAGGGATTGAATTTTTAGTACAACACAACCGGCGAGGAGAGGGTGCGGTTTTTAGAGTGAAACATCGGAAAGTCGAGAAGGGTGCTCTGTACTCCAGCATCTGCGTAACGAAGACGAAGAAGAAAAAAACACGAGCACGCTTATAATTTTTTTTTTTTTACATTTTTATAAAAAATGTGAAAATTTTAAGGGGGTCGGAATCTGAGCCACGCGCGTTTTACTCGTTCGTTCATTCGCTTGTTCGTAAGTTCGTTTTCACATTGTAGTGACTAAAGAGTAAAAAAAGTATTGAAAGGGGAATTTTTATTCAGAGCCAACAAACTCTTTGGTCACGATTTCTTGGTTTTTTTTTTATGCAACCCTTGATTTACAGTTTCATGGATTTCGTCGGTATTATAACGGATTTTATTAACCCGAGGTAAAATGGGCCACTTTTTGGATAAAAAAATTCATTTTACATAAAAATATAGAGAATACTTTTTTGTAGACCTTTTGATTCTCTACAAAAAAGGTCCTGACCATTTTGCCCCAACTACATTTTTTAACCCGCAATTTTAATTTAAAAACTACAAAACGTTATAAATTTTCGGAAACTCGATTTTAAACTTCTTTGTGTCTTTAATTAATGATAACTCATTGAATATCAAACTTATGATAAAAATACATATGTACTTTTTTTTAGCCCTTTAAATTTTCCACAAAAAAGATTTTAACACTTTTTTCAAAATTTCGAGTCCTTAGTCCTCAAATCCTCATTCTAAATACTGCTGATTTACGGGAGCGGACTATAATTATAAATAATAATTTAAGGTCACAAATTGGATATAAATTACAGCCAATGGTAAGACTAAGATTGACGTAACAATGGCAGTGTTGTGACAACGAATCACGTCGTCCCACAAAGAACCAGTTAAAAAATAAAGGAGTTATTATACCCAAGTAAAAGTAAAAGGGTGAAATATAAGAGAGTTAATTTCCCGTCACTGTCGCTTTTGCTATCGACTTACTCCTTTACTGTAAGGGTTAAATCGAGGGTTATGGTTACAAAATGGTGGCAGTACTTTGTCTTTTCCTTTAATGCCTGTAAGCTATTGAAAAAAAATAAAATAAAATTTTCATAGAAATAAATTTTATTCTGGCCGTTGGGTTTAAAATATTTCAATACTGGGCTTTATATATTTTAGTATAATATATAATATATATGAGGATTTGGTAGTTTGGAGCCGATAGTCGGTAGTCGGTAGTCAGTGATGATGCAAAAGTTCGGAAAAAAGGGGGTCCATTGGACAAAACGGTCCGGCGCCAGCTGGCCAACCCCTTGACCCTCAGAACCCTCGCAACCCTCGCTGGTCACTAACTATTTTTTCTTTATTTTATATTTCTTTTAACATTTTTTTTCGGTTACTAGGTTCCCAGACTCTGGACCCTCGGTCATCAGCTTGGTCCTTCGAGCCACGACCTTTTCATCTGGATTACACAATAATAGGTAATATTTTATATATTTTATTGTGTATTCATGTATTTTTAGAGTTAACGTTCCTAAGTTCGGAAAAAAAAGTAATTTTTTTTTTTTTTTTTGGACGAATTTTATAGCAAAAAGTTTTTAGTAAATTTTAATTATTTGAAAAATTAAATTTTCAGTTTTGGATCGAGAAAATTTAAAAACTCAAAATTTCAGATGTGAGAAATTTTCGAAATTTATTTGAATTAGGAAGGGGTGGAAATTTAATAACTGCGAAAGTGAACGAAAAAAATTTTGGATAATTTTTTTGTTTCAAATTTTTAATAAATATTTTTTTTTTGCTGAGTCCTCAAAATTAAATTTAACCACTTTTCCAAAAATGAAAAATTTTCTTCTCAGAAGTTTGAACCCAAATTTTTTTATTTTTTTTTAATTTCCTTCTCTAAAATTCTCCAAATTTTTTTCCCACTTCCAATCCCCTCTTTTTAGTATCAAATTTTTCACCCCCACAAAAATTTCCAAAAATAAACCATAAAAAATTTTTTTAATAAAAAAAAAAATACTAATTTCTTAATCACAATTACCCAACTCAACCCATAAAAAAACCCTAAAAATTCTACCTGAGCGCGTGCGCTTCGCGCGACAAAAAACATTCCATCCATAAAAAACTATTTTTTTCCTTCCTCTTCTTCCCTTTCTCTCTCTCTCTCTCTCTCTCTCTCAAACTCTTGTATGGCTGCAACCTTTTTTACCTTTCTCAAGGAACGTATCCCGCTACCTGGGATCACCACACACGAATTAATACATCGTGTAATGGGTGCCATGAACACAAGACCAGTCAGTACTTCCCTTTCTCTTCTCCTTTCCTTCATCCTCTTTATTTTTTTTCCCTTTTATTTTTTTCTATTCACTCTACACTACACAGTCTATTCTACAAACTGCTATCTATTATTTTTTATTTTTTATCTTACAAGTCTCCACCCCTTCATCGTCTACCTGAACGAGCACGTGGTCGGCACGTTTCGATACTTATTTTCTTATTATTTTTTATCTCTCTCTCTCTCTCTCTCTCTCTTTCTCTTGCTCTCTTATTTGGGTGGTATTTTTTTTCAAGTGATACAGGTATAAAAAAGGCATAAGTATGTACCAACAGACACTTAACCCGCGTATCAATACACTATTTTATAGTGACGTGTGTACGGTTACCCTTTTTAACCCCTTGTATTTATCAATTTAATCCCTTGACTTATATATTTTTTTATTTATTGCCTACCTGAGAGTTATGTTGTTAAATATTTTATATTTGGGCAAAAAGGGGTTGGATGTTTTTGGACTCCAGCTCGGAATTTATTGCGATTGAAAAATATAATTGATTGGACCTCAATCCTTATTATTAGTAACTGTGGGTAATATATATATGAGATATATGATGTTTAGAAAGGAAATTCTGTTGGCTACAATTTATCCTATGAATTTTTTCTGTAAATTTTACAGTTTTTGGGTTATGGTTTTCTGAATGTCAAAAGCTGCTTTTGAGCATTTTTTTGAAATACTCAAATCTTTCAAACTATTGATCGTATGACTTAATTGATCATGACGAAATTTGTTGGTAATTTAATGTCCTACAATTTTGTTTCTTATACATTTTTCTCCCAACTCAATAATTTCAGATATATAGCCCTTTATAGATTTATATATATTTTCCAAAAATTTAATCAGGTTTATAATTATGTGTTCTCATTAAAACCCTCATATCTCTCAAACTATTGATTCTACGACTTAAGTAGTCCGATACAAATTTGTTGGAAATTTAATGTCTTTTAATTTTGATCTTTATACATTTTTTTCCCAACTTAATAATTTTAGAGTTATAGCCCTTTCTAGATTCATATATATTTTTCAAAAATTTAATCCGATTCATAATTATGTGTTTTTATTAAAATCCTCATATCTCTTAAACTATTGATCCTACGCCTGAAGTTGTCCTATACAAATTTGTTGGAAATTTGATGTCCTTCAATTTTGGTCTTTATACTTTTTTTTCCCAACTCAATATTTTCCAAGTTATAACCCGATATATATTCATATAAATTTTCCAAAAATTTAAAAGATTCAGTTATATCCCAAAATTTTTATTATCATAAAAATGAACTTAAATTCAAGTTTCCAACTATCTAAGCTAAAAATATATATGTTTATATATACTTATTTTCATAAATTATTAATAACCAATATATTTTATTTATCCAATTCCTAAAAAAGAAAATTATTAACAAAATAATTATTGAACAAAAAAAAACATTGTTTCACATTAATCATCAGTAACCCTCAGATCTATCAGGATTTTTCGCACCCTTACAGTTGATGTTTTATCCTCCCTGTCCAACCCCCTAGATGTCCGAGGGTGCATCGCAACTGACCAATAATAACCAAGAGAACCAGCCCTATATCAAAAGTTCATCCTTACGTGTCTATAGAATCGATCGATAAAATTTCACCCTCATCCTCATCCCTTATATACAAATATATATATATGAACACAGCACACCTATAAGCTTGTGACGCAACACAAAGAAACAGAACTAAGAGAAATAATGCAGTGCGGGTTCTAGTTTGAGACAGAAGAAAGTTGAAATGAATTATCGAGGGTTCTACGAATAGAATCGCTTTTACTACCCCCTTATCTAGACCACCCCTCTACTCTATACTTACCCTCAACTCGATCTATGGACGCTTTTGCAACCCATTAAATTACAGTCCTTACCACCAGCCGATTGATCGAACCTACGCCACATTTTCTACTCTGCCTCTGGTTTTATTTATTTTACTCCATAACCAACTGCAATAAAAACTCATACTTGTGCTCAAAATTTTTGTCAGACTTTTCTCTATAATTTTCAAAAAAAATTAGCCAAAATATCTTCATAACTTTGCCCAATAAAAATTCCCAAATGTCCAAATAAATTTTTGTCCTAAAAACTCTTTCATTTCCGACCCTCGACTTTAAAAATTCATATCTCAGCTTCCGTGGGAGCTGAAGACTTTTTTGGGGGCTCAAAATTTTTTCCAGACTTTTCTCGATAATTTTCAAAAAAAAGTTGTCCTTCTACGTGGCTTAGAATCGTAGGAAAATATTTCTAAAGATGACCAATCCAATTTGGCATTTAAATCCCCTTAGCCCGCGACCCCGCGACTGCTTCTTTGACGGCCCATTTTACCCCATTATCGGTAAATAACTTTATTTAATAATAAATAACAATGGATTACCATTATCCATTGTCTAAATCCATTATTCTAGTCTTTTTGATCTTAAAAAGCTTCGCCAATAGGATTTAAGATTTTTTTCTTTTTTTTTTTTTTTTTTACTCGCGGTCACTCATACGGCTTTTTTTCGCGTCACAAACACTCATGTCACTTTCAACATCCCTCTGAATCCCTCATATTAAATTAAGTCAGTAAACTTTTTTATTTTTTATTTTTTTTTTTTTTTTTTTTTTTTTATTAAAAAAAATAATTACTTTAATTAAAGGCTATTAAACCGTTTAAAAAAACTATATTTATTTTTTTCTATTATCTAGATTTCACAAGAAAAAAAAAAATAATTTCCCCTTTCTCATCCCCCTCCCCCTTTTTCCTTAAAAAAATCTTTTGTGTTTAAAATTTCCGGTTTTATAAATTTTAAAAGGACTAACCGACGAACGGGCTCGTAATTATCGACTACTTAACTTTCTAACCCTATAATTTATTTTTATTTCAAGTTTAGATTTAAAATAGAAAAGTTCTAAGAAAGAAAACAAAGAATTTGTTTTTTAATCGTTTGTGTTTTTTTTTTTTTTAAGAGAAAAAAAAGGATAATGGAAGAGATTGAAAAGTTTTGGAAAAACAGAATAAGGTAGAGGTAATTAATCATTTTGTTTTTTTAATTTTAGCTCACAAGGCTCGAGGATAATTAATAGATTTTGGAGGCGTTAAATTAGTGAGATGACGCGGCGGAACGAAAATTTAGGGGTTGAAAAATTTGGAATTTTTATAAATTAACGGTTATTATATTTTGGAGATTGATGGAAGGGTTGAAAGCTTTTTTGATTGGAAATATGTATTTAAAGGGTCTTAAGGTAAATGTGAATTTCATGGAGTAGATAATTCTTGAATTGGAGGCTTCAGAATGCTAACATTCAATTTTTGATCTCTTTTCAAAAGTGGTTTTGTATTTATTTATTTAAATGCTCATAACTTAGACACTATTGAGCTAAGGGTAATATTTGCAAAGTAAAATTTGAAGGAAATTCGATTCTCTACAATTTTGGATTATATACTTTTCGCCCTAAAATTGATAGTTTTTGAGTTAGAGCTTTATATCAATTCATATATATTTTTCAAAAATTTAATCGATTCATAATTATACATTCTTATTCAATTAATTATAACTCGAAAACTATCGCACTTAGGGTAATTTTTGAAGAGTACAAATTTGTTGGAAATTTAATTTCCTACAATTTTGGTCTTCATATTTTTCATTCTAAAGTTAATGGTTTTTGAGATAGAGCGCTATATAGGTTCATATATATTTTCCAAAAATTGAATCTATTTATAATTATAAATTTTTATTCAAATAATCATAACTCGGGAACTATCGCACTTAGGGTAATTTTTAGAGAGTATTTTTCACAATTTTGGTTCCTATATTTTTCATGCCAAACTTAATAGTTTTTGAGATAGAGCGCTATATAGATTCATATATATTTTCCAAAAATTTAATCAAATTCATAATTACAGATTCTCTTAAAAATTATCATATCTCCTTAACAATTGATCCTATGTCTTAATTAATAAGGACTAAATTTGTTGAAAATGTAATGCTCTACAATTTTGGTCCTTATGTTTTTTTTTCCCAAATCAATAGTTTCCGAGTAATAGCTCTATATAAATTCATATAAAATTTCCAAAAATTTTAATTTTTTTTTAACATCAACTTAAATGAATTCTCACATAAAAAATTTGACCATAAATTTTTTATGAGACGAGTATGATTTTAAAAAAAATTTATAAAAATTTCTGAGCAATTTTTTTTCTCTACAAAAAAAAAAAAAATTAATAAATAATAATAATAATTGGGTGGTCTAGTAAAATATTTATCACCCACCTGTAAATAAATTTAAACCTCACACCCTTACTTAGTACATCAGTAAATAGAGGCTACACCCTTTCGAACCCTTCCAGGTTTCGGGCAGCTTTCAAATCCACGTGAGTCATGTGAACGCTTATGGACACAAAAAAAAAAGTAATAATAGAAATAAATAAAATACCACCTGTGATGTGTGTACGGTAATATGAAGGATTGTCAAGGGTTGGATGAACCCCTTGTAACCCCTTCGGCTGTAACAAGTCTCTAAAATACATAAATAGAGATAGGACGAGAGAGGGGGCTGGAGAGGGCAGAGGGGAAGGGAAAAATTTCAACGCATGTTACTGAGGTCTAGGCTGGGAAACTCCAGGTATAAATTTTTAAAGGATTAAATTGTCCCGTAAATACAACAAAACCCTTTTTGGGTATTATGTCACCTTACTATAATGAGGGTTGGGCAAAAAAATGGATTTTATGCTCGAACAGGTTGATTTTAATCCTTTTTTTTTTGTTAAGAAATTGAGATACTGAGCACTGGAATTTTTTTTTGAACTTCGGGTGTTTAAAAAATTTTTTTTTTCTTTTTACCACTTGATTTTTTTTATGAGGAATTCGACATTTTTTTGACAAAAATGTAGAAAAATTCATTTTGAAAATTCTATGGGAATTTAAGACTTGAAATGGGGCTTGAAATTTTTTTGAGATTTCGGGCTACAGTTTTAAAAAAAAATCGTCAAAATATTCCTTTTAGTTTCTTTAGAATTAAATTCTAAAGATGCGAAAATTTTAGGATGTACGGGATGAATTTTTTAATTTAAATTTCAAAAATTAATTTTGAATATTCTATGGGAGATTAAGACTCGAAATTAGGCTTCAAATTCGTGTGAGATCACGGGCTACAATTTCAAAAAAATTTTCATCAAAATCTGTCTCTTCCTTTTTCTAAAACGAATTTTTAAAAAAATGAAATTTATAAAAACTAAATTCCTAGAAATTTCAAAAATTCATATCTTTGATTCTATTCAAAATTAAGACTCAACTAAGGTCTCAAAATTTTTATCAAACCCTCTTCTATCTTTTTTACCCCAACCATTTTTTCTCTATCTCCCTCACTTTCCCTTGAAAAAAAAAAAAAAATTTTTTTACCCTTCAGCCCTTAAAAAAAAATTATTCCCACAATTTCCGGTGATGTAATTTATGCAAAATACAACAGATATAAAAATCAATACTCAGTATGTTAATTAATAATTAATAAGTCTATTATTACAAAAAGGAAGCGATCAAAGAGCAAAAGTTTTGCGTAAAAATAATAAACTAAAGTAACTCCCACTCAGCCCTCGTGCATTAAACGCAGAAAATTATATACCTGGGTACGTAAACCCTCGGAAGCTATTGAGCTCTTCAATAGATACTTAAATATGCCGTTTCATCTTTTATGGTAAATAATTTTAATGATAAGGTAAAAGTACACGGACTCCCACGATCGAAATAATTGAGCTCTAGAGCGAAATTTATTAATTTTATGTATCGCGCACCTGCAAGTCCTGGGGTTTAAGTGAACCCTTTTGTCCTTATGGTCACTCAGGACCCTCATGACCTTTTCAAGGTCACGGGGGATAATAATCAGCTCTTACTTAATTTATTTCCGAATTTAAAATTAAAAATCCATTTCTCAAAAAAACGAAATTTTGTTTTAATAAATAATTTTTAAAAAACTAGTGGGAATTTTTTGACAATTTTTTTTTTCAAATTATAGTTCGTGATCTCACTCGAATTTTAAGCCTCATTTCGAGTCTTAATCTCCCATAGAATTTTCAAAATTAATTTTTTAAATTAAAATTCAAGAATTCATCCCTTAAATCCTAAAATTTTCCCATCTTTAGAATTTAATTCTAAAAAAACTAAAAGGAATATTTTGACGACTTTTTTTTTAAATTATAGCCCGTGATCTCACTCGAATTTTAAACTTCATTTCGAGTTTTAATTCTCTATAGAATTTTCAAAATTAATTTTTAAAATTAAAATTCCAAAATTCATCCCTTAAATCCTAAAATTTTCCCATCTTTAGAATTTTATTCTAGAGAAACTAAAAGGAATATTTTGACGACTTTTTTTTTAAAATTGTAGGACGTGATCTCACACGAATTTTGAGCCCGATTTCGAGTCTTAACCTCCCATAGAATTTTCAAAATTAATTTTTAAAACAAAAATTCCAAAATTCATCCCTTAAATCCTAAAATTTTCCCATCTTTAGAATTTAATTTTAAAGCATCTTATGGAAATATTTTGACGAAATTTTTTTCAAAATTGTAGCTCAAAATCTCATTAAAATTTTCCACCCAACTTCAAGTTTCCCCTTCCCATAATTCACCCGCAATAATTTTTTAAAAATAAATTTATATAATTTTATTAAAAAAAATTAATTAATTAATTTTCTATAATTAATCTCACAATAAATTAATCCCTCGACTAAATTCCTCCGTCTTATTACCATCGTTATTATTATCATTGAAATATTACAAGGGTACATTGTCCACAGGCAAAAAAAAAAATTTATCTTATAAATTATTTTCATCCCTCAGTCATTTCTTATTCTTATTCTCAAGAAATTACCCTCCTGAAATTAAGAATCACCGGATATTCTTTTTTATCATCCTCTATAAAAAGTTAAAAAAAAAAATTAATCCGATTAATTTATCCGCGTAATATTGTCATAATAATAATAATGAATAAAATAAAATAAAAACTTCTTTTAGGGTTTTAAAAATTTTTTATCTGACAATGAGATATAAACAATGGGCAAACTTTTTTTTTGTCTCCTGGGTTATAAAAAGCTATTTTCAAAGTTCCGATGAATATAAAGGCCACAAGAAGGGGTGGGGGTGGGGGTAAATGTCTTTTTAACGAAGGGTGTTTTAAGTCATTGAACAAGAAACAAAAAGTAGATAAAAATAAATAAATAATTCTTATTTTGTGTGGGAGGGGTAGGGATGAATTTCGAGTAGAAAATAGACGGGGTATTTATCGACGGAGACTGAAATGCATTGTTGTGATTTTTTATCTTTTTTCAAAAGTTATCTTATTGGTATTTATACAAATGCTCATAACTCGGAAATTATTGAGCTTAGAGTAATTTTTGCAGAGTAAAAATTTGTTAGAAATTTGATTTTCTATAATTTTGGTACTTATACTTTTTACGCTAAACTTAATATATTTTGAGTTAGAGCTCTATACAGATTCATATATATTTCCCAAAAATTTAATCAGATTCATAATTATATACTCTTATTAAAATGATCAGAACTCGAAAACTATTGCACTTAGAGAAATTTTTATAGAATCCAAATTTGTTGGAAATTTGATTTTCTGCAAATTTTGATTCTTTACTTTTTACGCTAAAATGGATAGTTTGCGAGTTAAAGCTCTATATAGATTCATATAGATTTTCCAAAAATTTGATTACATTCATAATTATATATTCTTATTATAATAAAAATAAATTGGAAACTATTGAGTTTAGGGTCATTTTCATAGAATAAAAATTTGTTGGAAATTTAATTTTCTACAATTTTTGGTTTAGTACTTTTTACGCTAAAATTGATGATTGTCGAGTTAGAGCTTCATATAGATTCATATAATTAATTTTTTTTTTTGGACGGGAGAGAAGCGACTATGGGATGAATTTGAGTTTGAAATAGCGATGTTTCGACTTTGAAGGGTAATTCAAATTTTTGGCTGCGAATTAAAAAAATTTTGTCAAAATATGATTATCAATATTTAAAAATGAGAAAATTTCGATTTCTGCGGCTAAAATTTTTACTTTGAATTTTGGAAACTAGTTTTGGATATTTTCTGAAAAATTAAGGATAGAAATTTTTCTGAGATTTCAAATTACAATTTCAAAAAAAATTATATGTAATCAAAATAAAAAACTTTAAATTTCTCCCAAACTAAAAAAAAAACTTTAAAAAATAAATACTCGATTTACTCTGGATTAAAAAAAATTTTCAAATTAAACTTCGTAATGAAAAACACGAATAAATTGAACTCTAAAATAAATTTACTTTCCAAATAATTATCCCCTCCTCCTGTCCTTTTTCCTTTTCCCCTTTTTCTCCCATCCCACCCCCTCCATCACTTTTCTCGTATCCTCTACTCCCTTTACCAACCACCCTATCATCTCCTTGTACTTCCAAGACTTGTATATACTCTATTACACTTTACTTGAAAATTTCTTATATTTTTTTTTTTTCTTGTACTTTTCTTAGTAAATTTCTTATACGCAGACATTATCCACCCTCAGGCCTCTCAAGAGGGTGGCGTTCGACCCTAAGCCATCAGCGGTGCCACAAGATAAAAGAAGCACCTAAAGTACTTATATATATATATCTATATATATAGTTATCAGAAGGGCAGCCATTTCTGTTGTTAAATAATTAATTATACTGGCGCCTGTTTGCTCGAGTACTTTATGCAGTTGTATTATAAATGTATACTATTTTTTTTTATCATTAAATACTTACTATTCCTTTATCAGAGAAACAAAAAAAAAAGTGATTACTATTTTGTTCAATTTAAATTAAAAAAAAATTTTATTGGTAATTTTTCCATGGGATTTAGGTTTCTTATCTATACAAGCTTGTAACTTTAAAAGTATTGACTTTGACGATTTTTTTAAAGAAATCTTTTTTGTAGAGAATTTAATTTCCTACAAAAAAGATTTTGTTCGTTTTTTTCGTAATTTTGATATTTGAAAAGTTACAAAGGATTTTTATGCACAAGTCTGATATTTTTGATTTTTGGATGAAATTCTGTACCTTAAGGGCAGATAAATAAAGACGGCCCTTATGGCGGGAATCATATAAATGTGCAAAAAATTATTTATCAAAGAATGTAAATAAAAAAAAATATAATTTATTTTTTTACTATTTTTCTCGCCCTTATGGCTTGCGTTTAATTTTAAGGGCCATAAGGACTAAAAGGACACAATAAATTTTTTTTTAATAACTTGTTTTCTTTTTTTCTTAAAGCCTGAAAAAAAAATTCTACGCCCTTATGGACCTTAAGACCTTGAATCTTAAGGCCGTAAAAAAATTTCAAACTTTTTATTTTCCATTTCTTATACATCCAACCCAAACTACCCACAAAAAAAAAATTACTTCTAAGCCCTTATGACCTTTAACTTAAATCCGTCCTTACGGCGCCTAAAACTCTATACAATTCTAAAAATCTCCATAACTCGTTAAATATTATCCTAATCGATTTGCAACTCAAGACCTTTTTTTTAGCCCTTAAAATTTCCTATAACAAAGGTGCAGTCCCACGATCTGATAAATCCTGTGCTTAAGAAGTTACAGAGCTCCAAATATGAAAAAATAATTAAAAATTGAGAATCTAGTCTACTGCCTTATTTACCCGGCGACCTATCACTTCCTCTTCCAAAATGTATTTTTCTCAATTTACTCATCCGTAAATTGAGCATAAACTCCAACAATAATACTATTTACTGTTACAGCAAATACTGCACTGACCATAAAAAAAAGAAGAAGAGAGAACGCATGTCTGCTTGATCGAATAGTAACAACCCCGAAATAGGATTTTACATTGATTATAATACGTCGTAACGAATTTATATAATAACAAACCTTGCGTTTGTATTATTCGTTTGCTGTAACTAAACAACAATAAATTTATACATTTTAAAATATATTTTACTTTTTTTTTATTTTTCTATAGGATTTAAAATGTTTTCTTTTTATTCATATCCTGTCTCTTCCATCTTGTCTTGAATCTTTAACATTTTCTATGAATGAGTTTTGCTATTTAACTTTAGCCCTTTTGTCGGTACGTTTATTCAGCATAAACATATATATGGAAGTTGAGAAAATGAAAATTGACGAGTAATTCTAGAGAAAGAAACCAGTGAAACGGTTTTATGTTGACAAAACATGACAATCATAACTTTGGTGACCGTAACATAACTTGTCATTTGTTATTTTTTATTTGTTATTTTATAACTGCATGGGCCCAAAGGATACATGATCTTTTTTTTTGAAAATATTTTTGTACTGAATGAGTTTCGGTTACTGTAGACTTCCGGTTGTAAAAAAGTATTTTTAGTTAGACGTTATAACAATTTGTTGGAATAGATTTTGTGGATTTCGGGCGGTAGGAAAAAAATAAAAAATTTTTTGGTAAGTAATTTTTGAATCGCGAATGCGAAAATAAATTTTGGAATTTTTGCCAAGTAGTTGGATATATTTTTGAAATGATTATATTTTGGAAACTATTGGGGGTAGGATAATTTTTGTAAAATACTAATTTGTTGGAAATTCGATTTCCTATCATTTTGGTCCTTATACTTTTTACGCTAAAATTGATAGATTTGAAGTTAGAGCTCTATATAGATTCATATACATTTTCCAAAATATCAATTAGATTCATAATGATATATTCTTATTAAAATACTCACAACTTGAAAACTGTTAAGTTTAGACGAATTTTTTTTAACACAAATTTGTTGAAAATTCGATTTTCTATCATTTTGATTTATATACTTTTTACGCTAAACCTGATAGATTTGAAGTTAGAGCTCGATATAGATTCATATACATTTTCCAAAATACCAATTAGATTCATAATGATATATTCTTATTAAAATACTCATAACTTGAAAACTACTGAGTTTAGGGTAGTTTTTAATGAATACATATTTGTTGAGAATTCGATTTTCTATCATTTTGATTTATATACTTTTTACGCTAAACCTGATAGATTTGAAGTTAGAGCTCGATATAGATTCATATAAATTTTCCAAAATATCAATTAGATTCATAATGATGTATACTTATTAAAATACTCATAACTTGAAAACTATTGAGTTTGAGAATTTTTATAGAGCACAAATTTGTTAGAAATTAAATTTTCTACATTTTTAGATTTAATACTTTTTGCTCCAAAATCAATAGTTTTCAAGTTATGGCTCCATATACATTCATATAAATTTTCCAAAATATTAAATAGATTCATAATGAAATAGTCATTAAAATGCTTACAACTTAAAAACTATTGAGTTTAAGATATTATGTTGAAATTTTGTTTTTTTCTCAGAAAGTTTTTAATTACTTGAAGTACAAAGGAGTTTAAATCCGAAAAATTCTGGAAATTTTGTAACAATTGATGGTGTCATGGTGTCTTTGCGGTTGATGAATCTACAGTCCATAAAATTTCAAGTAATGAAATTTTATTTTTGGTCGTTGCTCACTCGAATAAAGTGACAGTAAAAAATCAGATGATTATCAAAGTGATGGAAAACTTTTCAAACATTGAAAATTATACTAATTTATTTTCCGTCTTTAATATATATAATTTACAAGACCTCTATTTCTGAACATGTCAAGTTTTTATATTGAAATTCGACAACAGCCATCAAATAATGGAAAGATATTGAAGACCAACATAAATTAATAAGATCAATGTTATGACTGCCGCAAACAAAAAATTTAATCACGAATGGAGAAATCAGAATTTTGGTGAAACAAAGGAAATCTTAGAAATTAATTGGTTATTATGCCAATTGCTATTAGATGGATATTTCGATATAGATTTTTTTGAGGAATCTCGAGAATTTTCGAAATTATTGAAAACTTAATTGTATTCGATTGTACAAAAACCAATCGGAGAAGAATTCAAAATTGTGGTTATTTTTGAGTTGAAAGATTGAGGAAATTAATATCTTCCTCCAAAAGTAATGACTTCAAATTCAAAATTATATTTCACAGAGTAAAATAATGCACTACAAACTTTGTAACGACATGCGAATTTATTTTTTCAGCCGACAGATCTACGAATGAGAAAGTCCACATTTAAAAGCCACCTAGCGGACGATTCGAGAACTATCGACCATAACGTATTTCTATCTTTTAATAGTAAATATATTTTATTACGATGGCAAATTAAATTGTTATATTTATATATTTTCAACTTGGGTTAAATTTAAATATTTCAAGTGTTTGAATTTTACTGAAATTTTATTTCAATTCGCGATGAACCTAATCATCATAACGACTATTTCAAAAGGATTGTGAAGAATTTGAGTGTAAACCTAATTTTTCAGTCGTCTAAAAAAAAAATTTGATCCGATCTGATAAAATATTTTCATTTTCTGAGGTGATAGTTTTCACAGTAAACTCGAAATTTGTGAAAATTTTGTCCGGATTATGTTCAATTTTATCTCACAATTTTCTTAATAAATGGCCGTTTCAATGACGCCCACAAATTTTCCAAATCAATTTAAGACTGAACATTACCAGAATAATCGGAAAATTTTTTAATAAAACAGTCCAATTTGGTGAAAAATAATTTTTTTAAGCTCTATACTCTGGTCGATTTCTTGTAATGAATATACCAGAAAAAATAAAGTGACAATAAATTACTAATAAAAAATTAATATAGTTGTAGTGAACATTTGAAAACATTCAGAAATACAAGAAATTAAAGATCGAATTGCAATAAACACAAAATCTGATTACAATCTATTTTTTCTTATAAAATAATCCAATTTACTAAAATTACTTACCGTTTCATGTATGAGAAGATTTATATCCCAGGCCACCTAGCGGATGATCTGGGAGTAAGTTCATAAAACGAATAGGTTTCATCATATTTCAACAATCAAAATTTCAGAAAGTAATGCATTTATGAAGTAAATGGCCATGTGTAGAAAGATAAAATATTTTCCGATCTTTCAATCAGACGAATTAAATTTTTTATCCTCTCAGACTAAGTTCTACAATTATATATAATGTCTGACAACAGATATCATCTTGTCGATGAAAGTCAAAATTTTTGCCTCTGATGTTGATACATTTGGAGAACTTTTCGAGACTTCAATTTTGGAGATGGCATATTTTGCAGTCACAAATTTATTGTCTGTCGAGAAAAATAGAATAAACGAATAAGACAAGTATTGACCATAAATCACTAAAAATTCTGAAATCAAAAGATTACTAACGGATACAAACACTCGAAACCTTCAAACAGAATATTGGAGTTACTCAATACATGGGACCGATCTAGATTTCAATGACCGTCCCATTATCTCTTTAAAATGTGGTAAAGTTCAAACCTTCTGTATGAAGTTTTGAATTTTTTTCATAATTCTTGATAATTCTAAGCTCCAATGTTCACTGATGATACCTAAAACTCGAAAAAGATTGTATTTGTTCGACTATAATATAATAAATAATAAAGAAAAGAAAATATTCCAAAATTTAATTATGGTGAACTTGCATTGTTACACGAGTATTTTTTTTTAAACCGAGATTTATTTGACAAATAATTAAGAAACTAGACGTGGGACCGGGATAGGCCACGAGATGAATTTTACGAATCGCAAATTTTAGTCATTGGTATAAAATACTTATTTTTTGTAACCCTCGACTTGTTAAATCTAAATTAATTCGAGATTCATCGACAATTTCATTAATAATTGTAACAACTAGTCACTTACAATTAGGTCTTGAAAAATTGTTGAGGCTATTTTTTACTCAACTCATATTTGTCATCGACGAAAAAATAAGATATAGAAAATAATTTCAATTTCTAGACTCCGTAAAATTTTACGAATATTTTTACATACAAATCATATTTTTTTTCAACATTAAATTATATTTTAAGTAGTGAGTTATAGACATCAATGAGTTTAAATTTTCAATTCGTTTTTCTGAAATTCAAATATCCAAAATATATACGCTTATTTTTTATGAGTAGCGAATATATAAAAATTACTCTCCTGTTCATATATGAGAAGATTTCGAACCAGAAGCCACCTAGCGGATGATCTGGAACTAATTTAATAAATAGATAACTCGGTCTGCGCATGAAAAAATTTTGAGTAGCAGCTACCTAGCGGGACTTTAAGAACTTCTATAAAATCTTGCTATCAAGAAATTCATTTCTTCAACTCAAATTATTTTTCAAATAACGGATATTCATTCAGATTAATGGCGATCACGGTAAAAATTCATCCGATGGTAAATTGCTGGTCTATCGAAGACTATCATATTAAAATATTTGATTTCTTACCAGATTTTATAGCATTTTTACTTGAAATTTTTCTATGTGTGATGAATATGTTAGCCAAATATCAGAATTATCCAATTCAGGATCATGAATTATTACCTACTTATTAAAAGTTGTAACAAAATAAATAATACTAATTAATACAATAAAACTAATTGAACCTCAGTTCAAAAATTTATTTTAATCTACGACAGCAATTATCGATTTCAACCGACATCAGGATTGGTAGCAAATATGTAAAGCAAAAATAAAAAGTCAATTACCATGTTTCCAACTTCGACTCTGAATGATATGTTCGGTATTATAAGACTTAAATACTATCATACCGGTAAATTTTAGTTATGTTCTTGAGTTGAAATGAGGATCAAATTTATTGACTCAAATTCACGGTATGGGTGTGAGAAGATCTGAGCTTGTCGCCATCTAGCGAAGGATTGGATAACTAAATAAATAAACTTGAGCTCATTCTAGGGGAAGTGAGAAGTAAATTTAAAAAAATTTTTGAAAACGAGTGACTTAAATAGGAAGCGTGAAAAATATTTATTAATTTAAATGAAATAAGATTTTGGAAACTTCACGGATTCAAACGGCTTGAAATTGACATTGTTTATGAATTTTGTACTAAAATTGAATTCATTTATTAAAGCATCGTCACCTACGTTTTCTCCATTTGGCATTCTCAAGTTCCAATGGATACTCTAGAACCAACGCGAATACACCTTCAAATTTATTTTAATAGAGGAAAAATTTTTACTATCAATTTTGGACTTTGATATTTGAGGTTGAAAGGCACACCAAGACCATCGATTTTACTATTATGTTATTATCTATTGTGAAGATATAAATTTATAATGTTATATTTATTCACATACCGGGATAACCGTCAGACATTTAAAGATAACTTTTTCTCAAAAAAGCGACTATGACATTTAAACTTTGATCATAATCTAGATATTTGGAAGTTTCAGATTTAATGATCAGATTGTTGTGAATTTTATTTTTGTTTTTTTAGTGCCATGAGAATCGAATTTATTGACTCTGATAGCTGGTCTAGTTGTGAGAAAGATCTGAGTCCGTCTCCATCTAGTGGATGATAAAAAACGTAAATAAAATTACAAACGATAAATTACAAAATTTGAGCTAACGTTCTATATGTCAAAAAATTAAATTTTTTTCAATATTTACTTGTTTTATAGAGAAACGTAGAGGCTCCAGAAAATAACTGCTTTTGTTGAAAAAATGAAAAATAAGATCGCAATTGAATTTTAAATTTTTCATTCCTGTTGGAACATTTCATAGAAAGTTCCAGATTCGAAAAATCCGAGATTCGAATTTTCTAACAGGTATCTGATCCAATTCAAAAAAGTCTCCATCAAGATTTTCATGAAACATTTTTTTTTCACTGGCATAATAGTTAAAATTATCTTAAATCGTTTCAACTCCATTATTCTCAAATACTATAAATTTCACATGAAGTTAAAATCACCTTCACTTTTCACAATTGTAATTTATTTAATAGAAAATTTAAATCTCTTTGTTAGAATGGACTTCAATTCTTTCAATTTTAGAAAAATTTCCTCTCGGATTGCGAATCTGAATCAACATTGAGTTAATTTCATTGTGAACGTTGAAATAATTTCGGAGATTTTTTTAAATTTTGTTTTACAAAAAATACTTAAAAAATATCAGCTTTATAATACTGCATGACTCGGAAAGCTCCAGAGAAAATTACATGAGTGTCGAACATATATTATAAGTTATTACCAATAAGTAATATTGTACACGTATTATTTTAATTTACAAAAAGTGGAGAGCTTCGAGATATATGTCTCGATGAAGACCAGAGTATCATTTCAATCTTCTGCCCGAGAATGGTTGACTCAATTTGCAGTAGCACTCAATTTATAAAAGTTACTTTTATTTTCATGTTTGAGAAGATTTCGAATGAAAAGCCACCTAGCGGATCTTCAGAAACTTCTGCCCAGTTGGCCATAAACTATAACATGGCCGAGAAATTTGATTTAATTTCATATTCAATATCTTTATTTGTCGAAGTAATATTTTTTTTTTTATTAATAGTGAAACGACTTTTTTCTAATTTTTATTTTTCAAACATTAAAAGACATAACAGCTATAAGAACATTTTCGGAAAATGCTTGAAGATGCTGCTACAGTACAGCCTCACTGACATACAACTTTTTCATCGTACTGAAAAACCATTTTTCTATCTAAAATACCTTATTTAATATATATATATATATAAGTAATGCAGAGATTCTGTTTTTTCCATTACTTTTTTATTTTTCATACAATTTTAAAACCATCAAAGGATCATGGACAATAAGCCACTCAATTTGTATAGCTTCACTAATTAAAGTCGATTGTACCACGTTTACTGATAAATGCCAGTTATAGAATTTTAATTTGAAATTAATACAAAGAATTATAATAATGAAAAATTTTATAGATTTACAAAATAGAAATACCAAATATATTCAGCCCAAGCTCTTATACATTCTTCTTATCATTCCACATACGAGATAATAAATCACTCGGTGCCACCTATCGGACATTGCCCAAACTAAAATCTTTTAATTTCAATGAAAATCGATTTTTTTTCTCTTGGGTCAACTAGCGACTTTATTTGACAAAATATAAACATACTATACTTGAGAATTATTAAAAATATTTTTGGAAAATGCTTTAATTTTTTTTTCCACAACAAAGCTAATCTAATAATTGATAATAAACTAATGTAATGGAAAAATTATTTTCAATGTGGTCGCATTTTTTTTTTTTTTGTTTTTTTCAATAATTTCGAAATCTAATGCAGTATAAAGAACAAAACTGCTTGTCTTGCAAATGAAAAATTAAATTTATTCGCTGACAGTAACTGATTTCATTATAATTGTAAGAGAAAATTAAAACATCACCAAGTTAATTCACTTTAAATTAATTAGTTTATACTTTCTCGTTATTTAGTTTAATATCAGTTATAAAAATTCTCTAGATATATATTGTTTCCCATTTCAAGTCAATTGTATTCTACTAAGGATATATATTTGTAAATACATGTTCAAATACGTATTATTCATAACATTTACAATCATTATTCTACATTCATTATATAGCAAAATCAAGATGACAACTGAAAGTGAAAAGTCATCTAGTAACGCATCTGCATATACTCATTTTATTGTATGAACATACGATAGTTACATATTTTTATTTGAGTATCAAAAACGAAATTGAGTTAAATCAAATGTAAGGAGAGTATATAATTTTTCGTATATAAATAAATATTTTTGTACGAAAAAGGAATTTAAAGATTTTTTAAGCCGGTCTACAAATGAGAAGATTTGAATTTATAAGCCACCTTGTGGCGATTTTTGAAACTATCATTTAGAAAATGTACTTTGAGATATATATCAGAGCACAATATTGAAACTGAGCTTATGAATGTTTTAACTTTGATAATAGTTAAACAATATTTTTTCATATTTATATAGATACATATATATGTTCCGAAAAGTCATCACATCCAAAATTTGATATTCTTATGAAATTCATCGTAACTTGGAAACTATTGAGATTAGTGTTATTTTCAAAGAGCACAATTTTGTTCCAAGTTCGCTTTCCGGCAAATTTGTATCTCTTACGTAAGTACCCCAGGTCAATACTTTCGAAGTCATGACTCTATATAGATGTTTATACTTTAACGAAATTATATGTGATCTTTACATTTACGGAAAATAATAAGAGTATTTATATGCGTCAAACTCCGAAGTTCCCAATAATCAAACTGAAATTGGTTTCATGAGAAGTAACCGCTGCGAATATTTGCCATACCATATTTTTTCGAGTATCATTCACATTTTTTGTCTATTAATTAAGAAAAACACAAATGCAGTCTTAAGGTGTTTGTAACAAATTTGAATTCTGCATTAAGAAGTGACAATCACCGAAAAAAGACTTTTTGGTGATAAAAACGACAAGTATTGTCGATATAATTTCGAAAACTGAATTAAGTATTCATTTCAAGTCTACTACAATTGTCGCAAGATTCTGCATAGCGAAATCAAATGAATAACCAATTCTATCATTTATTTAAGGAATAATTACGAATAACTCAAAAGATCATAAATTGTTAATTGAAATGTAAATTTACAATCAATTTTTAATTATTAAAATAATAGCTATTAGTAGTATCATGCTTCAAAGCTTACACAATGTATAAAACTTCGGTGACAAATAAATTTAAAATCATCTTATGCAAAAAAATGATTCTCGATCCGAAGATTCTACAATGGAGATAATTATAGGAAAGAAGTAGATGAGTTATAACTCATCAACAGGACACTGTATGTGTTCGACCCTTTTCATCATCGAAATGAAATTTATTTTTGTATGCCGATGGTTCGAAATATGAAAATTCAATTTAATTACTGAAATTCCCACATTTTCTGATATCATATCACGATCACAGAATAGATATTCAAACAAGAAATCGGATAAACAATTGTTACAAACGCTTAAAAAATTTGATTCGAATGATTCCTATTCATAAAAAAATCCAATTTATTAAAATTAATCACCGTTTCAAGTATGAGATGATTTTAACCCCAAGTTACCTTGCCGATGATTTAGAACTAAGTTCTCAAAATGAACAGATTTCGTTATATCTTCAGAATTAAAATTTCAGAAAGTACTTAATTTCTGAAATAAATGGCCATGCGTAGAAAGACAAAACATTTCCATTTTTTCACTCAGAATTTAATTTTTTATATTTTAATTTATTTAAGAATATATTAAAAATAAAAGTTCTAATTACTCTTTCGTATGTGTAAAATTTTCGCTATTGGAATCTAAATTATATGAGACCAATAGAAAAATTTATTTGCCCTTTTCTTATTTTTATCCAAACTATGAAAAAAGTTTAAGTTCTTCTATATAAAATTTTGGAATTTCTTATATTTAAATTCATTTATCTTTAATACATTACATTAGGTTCAGAAAATAATGACCGAAAAAAATTACTACGATATATTTGTTATTAGAAGCAAATTTATGTTCTTTAGTGACCGATTTAAGTACGAGAAGATCTGAGTCAAAAGCCACCTAGTGGCTAAATTAGTAACTAAACTAAAAAAATGGCATTACATTACGTTACAGCAATTGCAATTGAATACAATGAGCCCACCTAAGAAATATTATGAATTTACTTAAACTTTTCATGTGTCAATCTCTGCTTTCTAATTCCAAAGGCTCTTATTGCAAAAAAAAAATCGGTCTGTCAGTTGACCCTGCGGTCCAGCCTCAAAACTCCCCGCCGTTTTCGAGCTCCTTAAGCTCGAAAACATTGTTGTGGATACATTTTCGAGCTCTTTGAGCTCGAAAATACTTTTGTATGCCTTTGTTTTCGAAAAAAAACATTTTTTACCATTTTTTCTCAAACGATATCTCTCGAACTAATAAAGCGATTGAGATGGTTAAGGTGGCAATCGACGCGTTTTATTAATTCTACAACTGATCAGACTTTGAAATTTATTTATCGAATCGTTTTTGAGAAATTTCAAAAATACTAAAAAAAATTTTTTTTTTAATTCTTTCGACAGCGGTATCTCTTGAAAGAATTAACCGATTTTGATGGTTGAGGTGGCATTCGACGCGGTTTATGAAGCTTCAGAGCCAAGTTGATTTTGGAATCGATCCATCGAGTCCGTAAAAAGTTATCCGAAAAAAACATTTTTGAAAAAAGTTTATTTTTGGAATATCTCCGAACAAGCCCTACAGATCAAGCTCAATTTTTCTTCAGCTTCGAGATATTGACAAACCGCGTCGAATGACACCTTGACGATCAAAATCGGTTCATCCGTTCAAAAGTTATAGATATTTACATACGTACGTACGTACATACATACACTCGGACATCATCTTGAATTTAGTCAGAATAGCTTCCTAGAACCTCAAAACGTCGACATCTATTGGAATTTCGATTTTCACAAATCGGGGTGAAATCAATAACTTCCCGAATTTTTGAAAATTTTCAATTTTCTTAGCGAGAAGTTAAAAAAAGTTGACATAAATTTTCTAGTTGCCTGTGACAGACCAGAATTTTGTGAAGGAAAAATTAAATTTATGAATTCAATCACTAGCTGTGCACTGAAATATAATCATCTCTATAATTTTTATCTAAAGAAGAGACAAATCGTTTCAAGATTAATCATAATCATAAAGATTTCATTTACATTTCATGGTCTTGTCTCGATAAGTTCAAGTGACAAAAATTCATTAGATAATGGATTCTGTTGATTTTTTGAATTTATCGAAGACTGGAAGCATTGGAACAACAAAATTTCAAATGCACCGGCTAGTAAGACTCTACTAAACTGCTATATAAGTGAACTATTAGAGATCCGTTGAAATTAAGACATCACAGAATTTGGATGTCCTCACACTTATTGACAGAAGGTCATTTTCAGTTTCGGTAAATTAGATAGTAACTATTTAACAAAACTATCACTTTAAGTTTTAAACAGGAACACGAAGTGAACTATTGTTTGTTTTCGTGTAAAATTTTCTCGGACAATGGATTCTCACAGGACCGCAAACTGTAATTTGAAGTCACTTACATTCAGTAGACTGATATATTTATACAAAAAACTATGAAATTAGTAAAATTTTGTAACGACAAGTAGTTATATTCTTACAGAAACAACTTTCACCTAACTGAAAAATATTTCTTCGAGTTAAATCTTTTGATAGTCTCAAAAATTGTGAGCCAAAAGAAGTGTCTTTATTAACATTTCAATAAATCATTTTCAATGGAGTATTGAATCAAACATGTGATTAGCTAATAAACTAATTGATTTTTTCTTTTATTGAAGAATATTATTTTCAATCGATAAAATATTTTATCCTGAACAAAAAAATCTTGTCTGAATTATTACAATAAAGTATTGACAGCTAGTCTATTCATTAAATTTGGCTACCGGTTCAAGTATGAGAAGACTTCGGTCAGATGCCACCTAGCGGATATTTTTGAAGTATGATTATACTTCAGTATGACATTAAAATTTTTTGAATCGTTTTTTCGCGATCTATAATTTTGATAAATATTATTCATTATATTTTTTATATTCAATTATATATTTTTTATTATTCAATTTTAGATTCAATTAGTTTTATTATTGTAACGTCTCATTTATCTTATTACGACTTTTGATAGTTTGGTAATAATTCACGATCGTAAATTTGCTGACTGATATTTTGCTAACGTATTTATTGTACATAGCAAAGTTAAAAGCAGAAAGATCCAAAAATCTGGAAAAAATTGAAACATTTCAGTATGAATGACTTCAGTAGATCGTAATTTGAAAAATAAATTTAATTTAATGATTTTATTTTTTTATAGTAAGATTTTATAGAAGTTTCTGGAGATCCGCTAGGTGGCTTTTCGTTCGAAATCCTCTCAAACATGAAAATAAAAGGAACTTTTATAAATTGAGTGCTACTGCTAATTGAGTCAATGATTCTCGGGCAGAAGATTGAAATGATGCTCTGGTTTTCATCGATACATATGTCTATAAGCTTTTATGAAGCTGATATTTTTTAAGTATTTCTTGTCAGATAAAATTTTAAAAATCTCCTGAATTATTTTAACGTTACAAGGAAATGAATTCAGCTTAGCAATTTGAGTTGAAACTTTATTTAAATTGAAGCGATAGAAGTAGATTCTAACGAAGAGATTCAAATTTTCGATTGGATTAATTGCAGTTGTGAGATGCGAAGGTGATTTTAACTTCAAATTTTCTGTCAACACATGAAAAGAATAACAATATGCCATAGTTAATTAAATTTATTCTAATTATTTGAAGTCGATGAAATTAATTCAATCGTTAAAGCAATAAATTTCAATTGTATTTTGGTTGCAACGACGAGAAAAATTATTAAGTTCAGATACCGGTCCAACGAGAAGAGGATCTGAATTTGTAGTCCTCTGGAAATTTTTATTAAGCATCCGATATTAATAATATCAAAAAACAATTTTGTAAAGAGTTTATTGATTTTGAACTTGAGTCTAGGTATGAGAAGATTTCGACTCGACGCCATCTAGTGGTCAGTTTGGGAACTAAGTCAGTTAAAATTATTTTTCAAAAGTAAACTTGAGGATAAGGTAAGTTAACATGAATTGTTAGAATATTTTTTATAAAAATATACAAGACGGTGGGCAAAACGGGACAGGGTGGGCATACAACAGACCACCCTATAAATTTTTTTTCTTGGTTTTAAAGTTTATTAACGACCCGTCATAATTTTTCAACGGTTTTGGGTGTCCTAAAATTTTTTTCAAAATTCGTCTTAAGAATATTTCTATTCTAATTTATAGTTAAATATACTCAATTTCTTTTTTTTTTTTTTGTGACTCAATATATTGGTTGCTGCAAAGAATACATATGGTATCTTTTTTGCAACATTAAAATTTTATATGTTGTTAATTTTAAATACTTGGATTTTTTCGACTTCTTTGTTTACTAACAATATTGCAAATTTTTTTTTTTTCCTTAGAGTAGATATAATTAATTTCATAACAGTCATGTTTGTACTTTTTTTTAGAGGTGACCGATTTTGACCACTCAGAAAAAAAAAAATTTACTTTAGAAACTAAAAATTTTGTTACATCACTTCCAAACGAAGTCAACAAAACAAAATTTCCTACTTTCCTATTTACGAAAACTCATTACTTATAGCTCCGTTTAGACCTTTCCCTGCTGCTGATATACGGAAAAAATGGGTAGTAATGGGTTGTAGTAATCCTGTTGTAGTAATGGGACCTTTCTCGTTGTAGCGACAGAATTTTTCCTCAAGAATCAACAGGATAAGAAACGAGTTCCATGTACCACTTTTTTTTTTTTTTTATCAGTACAGCGAAATTCGAAAGTGGAAAAAGAAATTGAGAATTCCCAAAAACCATTCAAAAATCGTTACTTTTACGGTGCGAAGATATCTAAAGTATTTTCCTCTTATTTATTGAAGTGGCCAAAACGGAAATATGCAACATATTGAATGAATTATTCAAATTCTGGTAAAAAGGTCGTTAGGGTCATTCGAGATTACAGATCGTTAAAGACCCAATTCGCGAAGAGCAGAAAAAAATTTTAAAACAATATGAAAAAATTTTCATTCCAATCAATGATAATTCGCAATTACCGAGACCTAAGTCTTAAGACTGAATGAAATTCGCAGAAAATGCAGGAAATAAGCAAATTAATTGTCAGGTGAAAAACGAAACAGTGAACCATTCATCAAGAAAAAACAAAATCAAAAGTTGATGATAACGTCGCCGAAAACAATACTAAGTCTATGATTTGACTGAATCCAATCTTCAAAAAATTTTGTAGTGTCACGATATTTTAATATCGCGGCAGTCTCGCATCAGGTCGGTGGGCAACAGAGGACAGCACACGCTGCTCACACGTCTCATCCAATATTTTGTTATTATAATTATTTCGTTTATATATAAGCTTTTGTTTTAATTATTGTGTTAATAATACTTTATTGTTTTCTTAGGTATAAATTGTATTTGAATCAGGAGATTTCACTGATTAATTTGAGCATATGTTTGAATTTTGTAACGCTGGGAGAAATAATTGCGCATTTGATTCATGTGCTTGTGATCGTTATTAATGCTTGACGCCTGCACGTCAACGCAACAGTTGGCATTAGTAGATTTATTTATTATAAATAAATCTACTAGTCTGGTGACTAAATCATTGATTGATTTATTTGTAAATCATATTAATAATTAATTATGAAAGGAACAATTGGTCATTTAGCGTCGGGAACTGGATAAATTACACGGCCAAAGTTATGTATTATGTTGGTGATACTGTAAAGAAATAACATGCGACAAATATATATCTCCACTGGTTGAAGTGAGATCTATGACAAAATGGCGCCGGCCGAAGTGCCGGCATGAAATTCACGTGCTGCCGTGGTCAGACGTGGGTTAGTCTCTGTAAGAGTAGCGTGTATGCTTCTGTTGCATTTGTATAATTATAAATTTGACGCCATTTGGTATTTTGAGTAGATAATATAAATCCATTGGCATTATTCGAGTATTTGACAAAAAGCATAAAGGAAAATACATTTACCGTATTAACGTGCAACCAAGGGAGTTGATTAATTACGTAAACTGTAAGTACTTTTTGGCTAATACATTGGCGTGTAATTTTGTTCCCGCGTTGGTGGCCATTTGTCTATCGTATAAGAGTAAAAGAGATGGTCGATTCTGAGTATTAATAATTTTCATAGGTATATGATGAAGTGTGTAATTGTTGAGCTCAGAATACCAATGCAATAATTACAGTTGTTATTATTATTATTATTTATTGGTTAAATAATATGTTCAATAGTTGAATTATTTAATGGTGGTTTCTAATACTTGAGTATTATTAATAGTATTAGTATTAGTTTGTTATACACGGGAACGGTGCGGTGGATATAATTGCTGACCGATTCCACGACTGCTATTTCTTTGCTCGCACTGAGTGTCGAGTGCGACGGAGTTATGATTATTATTATTTTCGATTACTGAATTATTATTTTGTGACTATTTTCTTCCAAGTAATATATTATTATTACGCGATTATTATTTACAAGCAATATATTATTATTAATTTGCTATTATTAGTTACAAATAATATAATATTATTTTGAGATTATTATTTACAAATAATATATTGTTCTTGTGCGAGTATTATTTACAATCAATATATTATTATTATTGTGCGTTTATTCTTTACCGACAAGATATTATTATTTTGCGATTGTTATCTTACAATTTGAGATTAATATTTACAAATAATATATTGTTCTTGTGCGAGTATTATTTACAAGCAATATATTATTATTATTCTGCGTTTATTATTTACAAATACTAAATTATTATTTTGCGATTGTTATTATTTACCCATAGTATATTATTATTTTGCGATTGTTATTATTTACAAACAATATATTGTTATTTGCGGTTATTATTTACAAGCATTATATTATTATTGTGTGATTATTATTATTACAAGCATTATATTATTATTTTACTTGACACTGTCTGTTTTTTTGGGATAACAAAATTTAATAAGTATTATATTGTTTATATTAATTTAAATATAGTTAAAGGCAAATGGTCAGCAACTCGGTATTATTTTAAATTGATTATTTTGATTACTGCTATCTTTTTCTTGCTTTCCTATTCCTAACCCTGAAATTGCTATCCTGTATTTCATTTATTTTCATTTTTATTTTTCTCCGTGGTATTTTATTTTATTGGAATTTTGAATTTGTTCGTGGGGCACACGAACTGGCGCCCAACTAGGATTTCTAACCCAGCCTGAGCAGAGCTGTGGGTCCAGGGAGATTCGGGATATCTCCAGGTGGGACTTTTGTTTTGTTATTATTTTATTTTCAGTTTTTCCACCAACGGAGGGCCATAACGCCTATTTGACACTACCCACACTCCGCCGCGGGACGTGTGAAATAGTAGGGAACGTTATAGTAGAAAACCTGACTATTTCTTCCATCCCATTTTTTTGATTTCCAATATTGGAACAGTCACAAGCCATTTAGAGGCCGAGTTGACGGAAAAAAAAATGGAATCATTTTCCTCAAGAAAACTTTTTGGTTCCATCGAACTTCTGAACACACAATGTTTAGCAAATCGAATCGAGATGCGTTTAATCTTCTTTCAAGATGATAGATAATAATAACTTGGAAATCCTAGCTTCCTTTCACATCAATATCAAGATCAATCTACAGAGCTA
This sequence comes from Microplitis deprimator, assembly GCA_964016945.1. Lineage (NCBI taxonomy): Eukaryota > Metazoa > Arthropoda > Insecta > Hymenoptera > Braconidae > Microplitis > Microplitis deprimator. The sequence goes on from OZ024712.1 coordinate 18,965,145, forward strand.
TCTCGTGTATACAAATTTTCTGACATAATCCTTAGAATGTTCGTTAACGGTAATAACACGAAGAAGAATAAGTATCTTGTTGTCATTGTTCTGACCATGTATTCAATCCAGCACGGAAAAAAGAAAGCATTTATTGAATTTCGACTAACTAAAAACGACATTCATTCATTACATTTTCCTAATATCGTCAAAATGTTACAAATAATTTTTAAAATCTAAACATTAGATTACACCCTTCAATTTCGTGAAATCAAATTCCACATACAAATTTTAGCAAAAATCTACTAGAATTATCAAATTTATTTATTCGAGGTACCGGTCTAAGTATGAGAAGATTTTAAGCCGAAGCCCTCTAGCGGCAATTGACGTAACTAATATAAATTTTCATAAGTTTTAGATAAACGATGAGAATTTTTTTTGAAAATCATCGGTTTTGCTCTGTTTCTTAGTAATTATACCTGTAAATACAGACTTATATATAGATGTTTTCAAAATGTCATTCTGCAAGTTCCCGTAGAAGAAATCAAATCAATTTTATATAATTTGAAATAACAATTGCAATCGGATATAGTAACGCCAGAATATTAATTATTACAGAAAATTTTAATATTTGAGAAGTAGACACTACAATCTTGTCAATTTTGAAAATAACTAAATTGTCAGTTAAATCTGTACAAACTTTAAGTACAACGTAACTCAATGTACCTGGAGGTACCTTGTCAACTCAATGTCGAAATTCGCTTATTCATATTGAAGTCTATCATTTGATAGATTTATATTTCGTAGTTTCTTAAATAAGATTCCAAATATTATTAAAAATAATTAGTATAAAATTATTATGAGATATAAATATAACTTGAGAATCACAAATTATAACAAACGTTATAAGATTAAGGCTTTTAGGAAGAAATCGTCGACTGTAGTTTTTGAAGTGATCAGCCGCGGTAGAGTGAATTCAACAAAACAAGATGTCATGGCTTCAAAATTATTGCTTCAAAGTGAAAACTCGTAAGAGAGTTGCAGTACGAACTAAGAATTTTCGTGGTCTGTCTCAAGTCGATGACAGAAGAAAAAAATTATACAGAATTCAATCGAATACTAGATCATTTTAATTTTTACTTTTTTCTTTTTATAGTTCGAACTTGGAAAAAATATGAAGAATTATTTTATTTACTCCAGGAATTAACACACTAAAAGTATTCAATCCGAGTTCTTATGCATTGACTTTCACATTCTACGTACGAGAAGACTAGCGAATTGACGTCACCTAGCAGATGCACTGAAAACTAAAATTATATTATTGATGATTAAGCAGAAATCTACGCTGGCTATAAGTCAGTTAAAATTGAAAGATAAACTTATTGATTATGTCTAATGCATCAGAAACCCAACTCTAGAAATAGGAATTCATGATTACAAAAATATGACTCAATTGTTACAAAAGCGTAAGGAAACAGACAGACAGTTACATCAAAATCAACCGGACAAAAACTCTACGTTTGAGATTTTTTTCGAATAACTGTCGAAAAAAAATATAAATATAAAAGTACACTTACGTACTCAATCACTAACATTTGGGTTCGAAATATTTCAATCTCAAGTCCAAAGTAAATTGATGAGCTATAGTCACTAATGTCCAGTCACTGAAAAGGAAATTAGATTTCAAGTCGTTCTTTTGGAATTAATAAAATTGATTATTAATCATTTCATAATAAATATTGTATTGTAGTTAGGAAACGATCAACGGATTCGTAGAGCCATTAATTAATTGAAGTTTATTAAGATCTTCATTAAAAAAGTTTGATAAATTAAAATTTATATTCCAAATAAATCTTCAAAAATGTACATGCTCATTCTTTATAAATAGCAAACTTATTAAACTTACTTACCATTTCACATGTGAGAAGATTTTGATAATAAGCCACCTAGCGGATGATCTGGAACTAATGTCAGAAATTCAATTAGTCAAAAAATATTTTGTTTGTGGTTATTGTTTAGAAATTACTGACACACTAAAGTCTCAATAATATTAAAACTTTTTTTTTTTAAATAACATGTTTAATAAATTAAAAATTTGAATTTTGAACAATGTAAATTTTTTTTCGGGAAATACTTAATTCGGGAAGTCTTAATAGAGGTATATGTCAAAATTCATAAACTTGTTCATAAACTGAGTAAGTATCGATGGAAAAAATTTTGCAAAGCGACTGAATAAACTTTCATTCAAACTCGAGGTTTCCAATTAATTTGCAAAATTCAACACTACTAAACTAAAAAACTATTTTACTATGTTTAAAAAACATTTTACTATGTTTTAAAAACATTTATCATCTAAAACATCAATAATGCAATTACAAGACTATTCATCAGATAATGAATGGTAATACTGCTGGAAATTTATCGATCATCTATTTCCTGATAAAAAAATGTAAGAAAAATATTAAGTACGTTTTATAAACAAAACAACAAAGCTGATATATGAAAAAGTATGTAATTGCATTATAAAAAAAAAAAAAAAAAAAAAAAAAAAAAAAAAATTTATCTATATCGCCTACTGCTCCAAGTAGGAGAATGGTCTTAATTAAAGCCCACCTAGCGGATGATTTTGGAACTCATTATTTTTCTTCTAATTGATCGCCTCATTTCAAATTCCGATTGCTGTATTAAAAAATTTTAGTCAAAAGTATGTAAGTCTAAGCTCCCGATGCTTTGACAGAAAAAATAATCAAATTACTTATATTCATTCGTCTATTTATAATAAGTATATTTTCAACATCTCTAGACTCTGTTTTTCTTTTAGAGTGCTCAATGAGCATAAAATAATACTTATGTTCGGGTGTAACTTTATAGAATCAGCACGAAGTTGTAAAGATGCTGAAATTAACGGGTCGATTCGCATATTTCACTTTCAAAATTCGTGTAATAAGCGGATTACAGCAAATGTTTTATTCCAAATGTTTAAACAGCGACAATATAGTCTTTTGACAAGTTTTTGGAAGCCATTCGAGTGACACTGACCAAAATTATTCTGCCGCACTCAACGGAAGATTCAGTATAAGAGCACATATCATTTATCTATTTAGCACTTATTTCTATATAACTGTTTGTATTGCTAGAGACTAATAAGTCCTTACACAAAGCAAAAATTTAGACCGTTACACTTGACAAATAATTTTTGGAGTGAGACAACTAAATGTATCAAAAAACAATAACTCATATCCGAAATAGAATATTTGCCTATTTTTTCTTCAGAAAAAATTTTAAGAGTGAGTTTGAAAAGTCGATTACTTGTATTGATAAACTAAAAATATGAAAAAGTACTTGATTCAGTTCATGGAAAGTAATTTACTTATTTTACTTACCGTTCCAAGTATGAGAAGATTTTAGTAAAAAGCCACCTAGCGAATGATTTTGAAACTATTTTTTTTTTATTTATAAAGTGGCCTGATTGTATTGTCCGATCTCTATACGGAGTAAATTTGACTTCATACCACCTGTCATCGCATTGTAAACTAAATTTTTACGTTACTGGATTTGGATATTTTGTAAAATAGTATGAAATCTCATAGTAAAATTCATTAAGAATGAATAAAAAGTGACTGTCGGTACTTTACAAACATCTAATTGATATTGAATTCTATCTCCTGATAAACTTTGATCTCCTTTGCACGTAAATGGAGATTCTGAATCAAAATAATAAAAAGACTCAAGCATTAGAAAATGATCACCGAAACTACGACTATAAAACGTGAATAAAGTCAAAAACTACATACCATAGAATATTCAAATCCACAAGTTCATAAGTAAAAAAAAGTTCCAATCTTTATTATAATTACAATAAATTTTGTTGTTTCGGTTTTTATCCCTAAGAAAATAATATTTATGATATCATGAAGCGAATTAATCAATTTTAGATTTTGCATTGCATGTAAGAAAAATTTTAACCCGAAGCCACCTGTCAACTATGAAACTGATTTTCAAAGTAATGATACAGTGGAAAGTAAAGTAAATTGAAAATAAACTGTGGTATCAACGTTACTAAAAAACCATTCCAAAGTCATAGTTATGCTCCGAAGTATATTAATATGTTTCTACTTATATAAATTTAATCATTGTTAATCATTAGTCTAGTTCGTTCGCAAGACCCCATTAAACTGTCCAAGCGTATCTTGTCTTATCTTTTGACAACGTCTACTGCTATCCAGTCTGCTTTCCAATCAACTATTATGTTTCTGGTGGAAATTTTCATGATTTCTCTCAAAAACTAGAAAATGGTAAAAGGAGTCGAAAAATTCACTTTGGAGCTATCAGCTCAGAACAAATCCAAATGATGACGATGTAATATAATATCAAAAATTAGCTATCAAAAAGTTTTTAATATTTATTCGTTGAACTAAAATTCTAGTCCTACAACAAAAAATTTAATTTATTTACTAAGCAATAAAAGCTTAAAAGAATAAGTAAATACATCCATGGAAATTCATTTATTTATTTTACCTACCACTCTAAATATGAGAATATTGCAATCAAAAACCACCTGGCGGATGACTTTGGAACTAAAATTTAATTTTTCTTAATTAGTAGCCTATTTCTAGTGTTTGATTTCTGTATCAACGATTGCGACCTCAGGTCACCTGGCTCAGAAAGTAGGGTAGTAATCTTATTTGTATTTTTTTTTTTTTTGAATTTATATTAACACCTGCTACGAAATTGTTTATATTATTCCCTTTTTTGAGTATGTTGCATGAGTTACGTATTAAATATATATTCATAAGATTGAATTCTTGATTTTTCACCACTACATTTATATCAAACACTTCGGGTCGTATCTCAACCATTTCTATAGTGCCGATTATTTTAAATTACCAAACTCTTCAATAATTTCTCAGCCAATTAGCAACCATCAAATTTTTATTTTCAATTCACCATATAAAATAGTATTGACTATAACAAGACAACAGTAAAAATGCCTGATCCAAATGGAAAATCTGGACTTTGTTGAATTTTGGGGAAGTACCATGTTCTCAATAAAGATTAAATAATTTTATCTCATTAATTCTGATACCAGAGCCAGTAATTTTAAAGAAGATAATTTTATGAAAAAAAAAAAAACTTCAAGAGTTAAGTTTCTGTGACAGTCAGGAATGAAAAAAAAAAAAATCATTCTAATAATTCCGACAGGTAATTTCACTCAAATAGGAAATTCAGTGACGAAATTGCAGATATTAAATCACGATGTCGAATTTCGACATCAACAGTTTTTTTTTATATTGCAGTAAATAATATATGTTTGTAAGTAAGGAATTCATTTATTCCAGTGACCGGGTATAAGGTGAAAAAACTTTAACCCTGCGCCACCTAGTGGTGACAGTGGCATTAATTTTTAGAATATCGGAAAAATGATAAGTAAATTAAGTTTTTATAATATTTAGGTTTGTTATTATTTTATTCAATCATAATAATTTTTCTAAAATTGGAAATAAAATATAGCTCGAATTTATTTGAAGGACTTCCAAATATCAATCAGGGACTTGCGCATTCTGTAAAATTAATTCACCCACGACTGTCAAAATTTCTACGACATATTTGTTACCAGAAGCGAATTTATTTTTTTAACGAACAGGTCTGAGTGCGAGAAGATTTCAACCAAACGCCGCCTAGCGGTGATTTTAGAAACTAACGCAAAAAAATTCTTTTAGATGTTGTAACGTTGATTTTAACTCCAGTATTGTTCAATATTATGATTAAACACAAAAATTCGGTTTATAAATTGCAAGATTCTTTAAGAAAAAATCTAATGAGTAAATTATTCTATAAGTCAGTAATAGAAACCCAGAACTATGATTTTCGGAAGTGTCATATAGATTTTTCGAACATCATAATGCCAATAATGTATATAAGTCACCTCTCTATGCAATAAATCTTCTATATGCGTCTTCTTAGCGTGCCGCTGAAATCATGTTATAAAATAATAAATTCAAAAAACCCGGTGGTTTGAGATATTGAGCAGTTCTGCTTATTACTGGAATTTTATGCCACAAACATTTAGAAATCGAAATTATTTGGAGATGAAAAAAAAATCAAATCCCAAATGGATTTAATAAATTGATCAAGTTATATTATTCATATTTTCATTTGAATTCTTTACCATAAATACATCATGAATATGTATTTTTTTCATACTATCATGTAGATTTTTGCGGTAAATTTATGGCACCTAGAGTATTTATTAAATTGGGCTATCGGTTTAAGTGAGAGAAGATTTTTTTCAGGCGCCACCTAGCGAATATTTGTGAACTATGATTTATTTTAGTTAAGAATTAAAAATAATTTTTTCAGAAAAGAGATATTTAGTAATGTATCATATATCTGGTTACTGAAATTAGAAAAAATTGGGTAACGTTTTTAACAACCTAAAAAAAAATTCTGATACTAACACGGGAATTTCGGGAAACTTTATTTTTAATAATGGACAAATCAAAAAAATTTCGATTTATGTCTTAATTTATTAGCAGTTCTATTAAGCTTACAGTGCTAACTTCGGGTAATGAATTTCTCATTTCCAAACAATGTTTATTAATTGCTTAATGTATAAAATTTGATTTTGACTAAAATATTAAAAAACTAAAATAATTAATTTATTAAATATCTGTCAACAACTAAAGAAAAATCCGTCATAGAAATTTTGGAAGAAAATTTCAAACATTTATCAATTTAGAATCATGAAAGAAAAAAAAATGTTTTTCGGACGGAATATGAACTTCTACTCTATTCCTCACATCATCGACCAGGCTCCAATCCTAGCTATGGATTCCACCAGCATTACACTCATGCTTGATTATCATTGCAACTTTAAAATTATCATCTGTAGCATGAATGGATTTTTTTTATCGATTTCCGTTGTATTACTGATATCACAAACCTCATTACTTCTTATATACCAATCACATCAATTTTAGGATCGAATTATAACGCAGGAGGCAAAGAAAAGGCTCTATTCAAGAAAAGAACATTTCTTGCAGCAAAGGGCGAAATGAAGGAAAAAATCGCTTGCGCAAAATGAATGCCACAATTATATGTAATTAAAATATAAAGATACTTTGTCTTTTATACCAACTGGTTGATTCACTACTGAAAATACCATAGTTTATAATTTTATCACGAACATACAAAAACTGGGCAAATGCTGAGTATGAATGATTTTTTTTACCATTTATGAGGTTAATTGTTGTCGAAGACCCGTAAATTTTTTTAATCTCAATTATTTTTAAAGTAACTATATTTATAAATTATTAGAAACTAAATTTCAAAATGTTTTTTAAAATTTGAATATATAAAAATGTGTACGTTAATAATTCATTAGCTGCGAATTTATAAGATTTACGTACCGTTCCATAAGCGAGAAGATTTCGAGCACAAGCCACCTAGCGGATGACCTGGAACTAATTTCGAAAATTGAATCAATCAAATGATTACTGCCTGATTATTATTATTATTATTACTTTTTTTTGAAAGTACTGACTTGGTGAAGTCTTAATGATCTTTGCGTCACATAAAAAAATAGATTATTCCATAAATGAAAAATTCACTTTTCATGAACATTTTAGTGCAACTTAATTAACAACAAACAAATTTTTGGCCCTACGTATGACACCTGGGGCAAATTGGACCAGATAGAAATTCTGAGAAATGATTTTTTCATATTTTTATCGTCAAATTATGAAAAAATTGATATCCTTATGTATTTTTTAGATGATTCAATATGTCTGGGGCAAATTTGGCCACTAAAAGTATTCAAAAATAATAATTTTTTTTAATTGATGAATTTTTTTAATAAAACAATATTATCTATAATCTAAAACATAAAAAACACGTTTTCTGAGTAATGGCAACAAAAGAAGTATAGGATTTTTATTTTATTAGATAACAATTAGTAATTAATCTAATCGTAGCGGAACGATTTTTTACACCTTAAAAATTTTTTTTTTTGAGTAATATTAAAGTAAAAATAGCTGTCAAGAGAAAGAAATACTCTGTTAAAGTTAAAACCAATTTGTTTTTTTAAAATATTTTTTGGATGGAGGCCTATTTGCCCCAGCCTCCCCTATAAAATTATAACATGGTTTTTTTTTCTGTTCGTTGAAACTTTATTGTCCGTTGGAACTTTGATAAATTGAATCGTCATTTTTTTAGCCTAGTACTAGAAATATAAACTAATTTATCAAAATTTATGCAAATGCCAGAAAAAATGTATACTATAACTAAAAAGAGATGCAAATCAGAATCATAGTATTAGTTATTGTATCGGACAATTTTATAAATATATTGCTGTTGATAGTTAATCAAAATCTATTCAATGCAACAATAGAAGTTTTGTTTAATGAGCTATTGAATGTTTCTAAATATAAATTCATTTGAATTTTAAAAACATAAGTCTAAAGAGTCAGGATTACACTGCGTCCATTAACTTTTGGATCTGGATCAACAAAATTCAATAAAAATTCAAGTTTATATACCGAATCAAGTACAAAAATTACGCAGACATAATTTGTGAGGTAATTTGCTGAACCTGGCCAAGAAAAGTAATTACGAACTGTTCTCTGAACAAAGCTCTACTTTGAACCCTGCCAGTATGGAAAAAATATAGAAGTCGAAATAATCAACGTTGGCGATAGGCAATGGAAGATACTGCAGAGAAGTCTAACCGAAAGCACAAAATCTTTCCAAGATCCGTTCGGACTAATGATCGAAAATGAATAAGTTTTTTATTTCAAATTTGAAATATATCATAGATATTTGAGACTATGGGTTTGAACATCATTACAATCTAGTAAGTAAAAGTTGTAATAGCTAGTTGAGCCGAGAAACGAATTTATTAACTCCGGTTGCGGGTCTTAGTGCGAAAAAGTTTAAAGCCATGGCCATCTAGTGGTTGGTTTGGGAACTAAACAAGTAAACTTGAGTTCTCGTGCTCTACATGGTCGAAAGTGAAATTTTAATACTTATATGACTTTTTTTAGAAAGTTTTATTAGTTTCTAGTAAAAAAAAAATTTAGACGGTGCGAGTGAAAAAAATTAATTTTTAAAATTTTTCCAAAAAACATGGAACTGAAAATTTTGAATTTAGGGTAATTCTGAACTTTGCGTTGATCATTTTCAGAACTTTCAAAGCATTTCGCGAAAAAAAAATTTTAAAATGAGTACATTTTAATTTTCCTGAATTTCTTAAATAAAATAAATCAACTTCAAAATACATATTAAAACAATTACAAACGTTTTCCGTACCTTTCTAAGACCTTTTCGAGAATCAATCCTTTTTTGAATTTCCAAAAATAATATTCACAGTCCAACTGCGTACATAAATTACAATAAAATTAATAAATTTATTGGTATTAAACCAAATTAAAGACAGTATGCTCTAACCCGATCAGTAGGTTAGGCCACCAAGCACATTAAAAATCAAAAACCGTAATTTTATTTTCGTCGCATTAAATGTTTTGAAAATCTCAAAATGCGGGGACAACCATGAACTAAGTAGCAAAAGAAGTAGTTTCTAGTAAAGCAACTCCATAAAAGATTCTTCTTATTTCAAAAACTATCTACGATCAACGTCATCGACAGTCAAAACTGATCCAAATCATCTGATTAAAATTACAATTATCAATCAAAGTATGATAGAGTTGAAAAAATCATTACCATGTATATTTTTACGGAGCTTCTAAAAATTTTATGTCCTCAACTCTAGAACCACATATATTTTTGATAAATTTTGCAAAACAAATTAATACATTTTTAACTTCAGTCTGCAAGTGAGAAAATTCTAAACCAGGCGCCGCCTGGCGGTTACCTAAGAACTAAATAATTAAAAATTATTTTTGAAAACAAGACGATAAATTGATGTATTTACGGATGAATCAATTATATAATATAAATTTATACCACTTACTTTTTTTTTGTGATCAAAAAATATTTCCAGAATCGTATAAACTTAAATTTTTTTTGAACCAATGGATTTTTGAAAACATTTTTGACTAAATTTATCGACTTCGATGCCCATAGTTTTTCTCTAAGAATTTTTGTCACACAACGATTTGAGCAAAAGAAATATAATTATTTGACTGGGGCTAGAAATTACTTCTCAATTTTTCATTGAAATTGTTCTAAATAATCTGATGAAGAACGCAATATAAGTTGCTTTGTTTCAACCAAAACATCCGATGATTTTCTGAACATCACAGTTTGTAATTCAATAATTAAGTGGAATTTCTGTCGGATGGATACATATGAAAAAAAAAAAAAAAGTCAAACGAGAAAAAATCGAAATGCCAATCATTTTACACATTATTACACATATATTTTGCGATAACGAAATCCCAAAAATATACCAATTTATCACTCCAGTAACTGATAAATACCGAATAATCCGATATTCCAATCAGGACAATTTTTCCACTATCGCAGGGGTCATTACTCAAATTTTTTTTTATCCCGCTGAAGATAATACAAATAATATTCTATTCGAAAATGTTAACATAAGATGCCAATTGTTGGCCAAGTATGACAGTAAAAATTTTCAAAAATTCACTTCAATTATTAAATTTATGCCTGTTAGATACCCGTCTTAGTATGAGAAGATGGTATTTTAAAGCCACCTAGTGGCAGTTAATAGAACTAGAATGACTACAAATAATTTCTAACAAAATAATGCGAAATTTATTTAACATTTCAGGCCTTACTATTTTCCTTGGTAATATTTGTGTTTTGTTCATTTGACTTCTTTTATAATTGAGTGATTTCTAGCGAATGCTTTTAAACAGTATTCTTACGTCGAAATTATTCTAGTATCGTTTAATAAATATAGTTTTCAAAAAATGTAATGGTAAATTTTGATCGATATTGACTTTTCATCGGAAATAGCTTGTAAGCAATTCAACAATTTTCTGAATTGCGAAATGTTCACGATGTATAAGTTACCCAAGAAAGACTAAGTCCGAGGAAAGCATTCATTATCCAAAATTCAACTTATCGCTTCCCTACAGAAATGGTCCCTTTAAAATATAAATTTCTCTAATCGTTTTTTTTTTTCATTAACTATTTTGTAAGAGATTGAAGTCAATTCTATGACTTTGAAAAATGAATTATGGGATTGCAAAACTATTTCTGGGAAACCATTTACAGAAATATTATAAATTTCTGTCAACCCGAAAATACTCGAAAATAAATTATTATCGATAAAACCATTGTTGGCGGGATACTATGTATGAATTTGTAATGGTCATGTCGATATTATAAAAACGTGACGAATGAAACAACCGAAACCCAACATCCGATGATCTCAAATCTACAGGATTCAATAAAAATGTTTATACAAACAAATTATTAACTAGCAAAAGTATTTACTGCTTTGGAAATTAAAAGTGCTTGTGCTTTAACATTCTGATGAACTAGACGCATTTATTTCAAATCAACAACTGAATAGTAAATCACTAAGTTGCCTTCAAAAACTGAAAGCGGTGGCATAATTGAAAATCTAATCAAAACACCACAAATACCATCAATGAATTTAAAAATCACTACAATTCAAGGCCTCAGAAAAAAAAATTATTCGATTTTTTAATTCACTCTTTAAACCCAAATCAATATTAATAATAAATTTTGTAATTATTAATACCTTTTGATTATGTTATTACTTAACATAAGCAATATGTTATTCCATAACATAAGCAATATGTTATTCCATAACATAAGCAATATGTTATTCCATAACATTAATTCATAATATTTCATAAGAAATTAAGACACCAAATGTACCCAATTCGAGCTTTTATGCATTTGCCGCGATGTTCTACATATGATAAGTTTAGTCGCTCGGCATCACCTAGTGGATACCTGACGAACTTAAAACTATTAAAGTGCCATAACGATCAGAAATTTTCTATTTTTCTCTGAGCCGATAGGAAAACTTAAATAATGATAAAGTATATAAATATGATATTAGTGACTAATGAAAAAATATCAGCAATTTTTTGTATTTATTTGGCAGTTGATTCAATCAGTAATAAATTTCCGTTCGATAAAATTTCTTAGATTTTGTAAGAAATTTTTTTTAATGTTAAAATGTATAAAGACTAGGCCTTTGTGATCTATAAAAATGAAATTGTAAGGACTTAATGAACCTCATTCACCAAATAAGTATTTTTTTCACGTTATATCTCAACAAATTATTGAAAATTTTTTCACGATTGTTGAATAAGTATATAAACCAGTTATCAAAAATTAAGTCTAAACAGTAGAAAGCTCAAAATGTTCGCGAAAATACCTTCAAGACAATATGGCCGTATCTTTCCAAAATACGTCAGGAAATCGAGAAGGATATTGCAGAAATTGAAATTTTATAATTATCAGAGGTAGAGAACTGTTAAAAATTTTAACTGAGCATCGGCGAAGAACGCATTCATTTTAAACCACTTGGTGCAAAGTGTCGATATCTACAATAATTGGAATAACGTCTCATGTAAGAATTAGTAATATAAGGCAAAATTATATTATGATGGCTACAAGATAGTCTACTTAAAATTCTAGAATCTATTGAAATTAAATAAATGGTTATACTCCAACAATGAAAAATAAAATACAATGTCAAATTTCAAATTCTGCATAGCTTGATTGTCGTAGTTTTTTACTCATGCCAACCAAGTAATTAATTTACCTCGGGGTAGTTGAAATTATCAAGTTGTCATAAGAATTAACAATAATTACATTCATGAGACCCAATTTATCTATTCTAGTTACAAACTCACTTGTGAGAAGATTTCGACCTGACGCCATCTAGCGGTCACTATGGAACTAATTTTCAAAATAATGGATGGAACTCGCAAAGAATTAGTAACTTTTTATCCAATAGAAATGTGCAGCATTTGGTAAAACTAAATCAGGAGAAAGTAATAATTTCCTTAATTTTCCATTAAATAGAGTAACAAAAGAACTTGATACAGTAACCAATTGGCCAAGAAAGAATTTATTCAGGCACGAAAATTAGTATTGAATTAATAATTTTAGTTCAGGACCAAAAGAATAGTCTGATATATCAAATAATTTTTTATTATTCAATTTTTCTGAAATCAAATGAGGAAAATCATCATCCCAATTTCCCAATTTTTTTGCTTATTTTCAATCATTTTGACACCAAATGTTTAACTATGATAAATTGGTGAATATTGAGGCTAATAAATAGACAAATTTATAAATCATTGTTGATAGTATACAATATCATTTGATAAGACGTCATTAGCGCGTTAAAATAAAAAGTTCTACTCGATTAAATTAATAGACAACGTTTTGAGATAAACATTTTTGGATAGAGAGAAAATTTAAAATTTTTTAGGACAATTAACATGTGCTTATTAAAATGCTCATAACTTGAAAACTATTGAGTTTAGGGTAATTTTTATAGAGTACTAATTCATTGGAAATTGAATTTTCTACATTTTTAGAAAGTATACTTCTTTCCCTCAAACCAATAGTTTACAAGTTATGGCTCTATTAAGTCCCATATAGATTTTGCAAAAATTCAATCAGATTCATAATGAGATATTTTTGTTAAAATGCTCACAGCTTAAAAACTATTGGATTTAGAGTCATTTTATATGAATACAAATTTGTTAGGAATTTTCTTTCCTACAACTTTATATCTTACACTTTTTATCCTAAAATCAATAGTTTCCAAGTTATGTCCTTAAATATATTTGTCAAAAATATAATCAGCTTCATAATTGATTACACCAAAAAATTTCTTATTGACATACATTACACAGTCCACCTTTCTTTACATAATATGTACAAACCGATCTTACTAAATAGAGTCTACAGAAATTTTCGATATATTATTCTTTAACAAAATATATACAAAAAGTAACTGTGTGCGAAAAAAAAAATAAATTCACTAAAAAAATATTTTTTTTTCTCTTCTGAATAATTACTTGAAAATAAGCTCACATTAGTGGTTGTATCAAAAAACTGAAAGACCTTCATAACATAACAATTACGATAATGAAATGATAATTGAGTTTCAATAGAAACTTATCAAAACCCAACAGTAAAATTATTTTAGTAAGAAATTCCTTAGCACTAAATTGTTGAGAAATCAAATTCACAAGCGGTTCATGATGCTCCAAAAAATTATAATAAATTTAGTGAATTATTTTCAATCGTTCTCTAAACTTCGACCGTCAGCAGTCAAGAAATTATAAATTATCTTCAAAATATTTCTACTAAATGAGTTATGAAATCTTTATGAAAATTGATTTTTCGGTCTCGGTGTTCGAATTTCTATTTTTATAAATAAATAAAAATAAGTCAATTTATAATCAGAGGTTTTGGAAATGGCTCATTAATGTCAATTATCTCTGATTTCTGTGAACATAATTATCGCATATAATAAATTTACTTACCCCTGCATATGTGAGAAGATTTTAATCCCGAGCCACCTAGCGGATGACCTGGAACTAATTTCATAAAATTATTAATTTCAGAATCTATAATTTAAATTTCTGCAAATACTGAATTTTCTCACTCCAAATTGGCACCCAGGGTTAAAATGATTTTTTTTTAATCAGATAGTCTTTAATTATTTTAAGTCCGAAGGAGTTAAAATACAAAGCAATGACAGATTTTTTCATTCCAGAGTAAATTAATGGAGTCTATGGTCGATGAAACCACAGTCCAGAAAATTTCAAGTCACCAAATTTTATTTTTGGCCGTAGTTTAATTGATTAGAGGTTCAGTAGAAAATCAGATGGTTAACAAGAAGATGGAAAAACTTTCAAATGTTGAAAATTATACTAATTTATTTACTGTCTCTAATATATATAATTTATAAGACATCAATTTCTGAACATTTTAATTTTTGATACTTAAATTACATAACAGTAATTAAATAATGGACAAAAATTAAAGACCAACATAAATTGATGAGAGCAACATGTTATGACGAGTAACAAAAACAATTCTACAGAACAATCTCTCTTCAGAGGATGGGACTAGGTTGGGCCTTAACACGCATCACGTTTCATATAAGAAATCTTGAAAATTTATTGGTCTATACCAATCACTATTAGTTGTATATTTCGAGCCATAGCTTTTTTTTCAATGAACCTCGAGAATTTTCAAAATTTTTAAAACTTAATTGTATTCGGTTGTTCTAAAATAAATTTTATAAACATATCATAATTACGGTGATTTTGAGTTGAAGAATTGAGGAAATCGAACTTTATTTGGTCGAATATAATACAGGACATAATGATGGTAGAATATACAATTCAACAGATCAAAGAATTCTTTACTTGTAACATTGACGAATGCAACATAATAATTCAAGAATTTCAAGTAATTTATTTAAAGAAATATATTTTACAAAACTAACTTAAGTTTGTTCTGATTTTGACATTCGATTTTTTTCAATATCCAAAATCAGATTGCAATGGTAAAGGTTGAGCATTTAAACAAAAAAGAAAATCAAGATAAACGTGGCCAACAATCGAAATTTAAATAGATCAGTGTATAAAAATTATTTCTTTATGGAGTAAACATAGAATTTTACGAAAGTAAAAGAGAAGAATAGAAACAAATTGCCCATTCACATCAAAATAAATTGTTTTACATCAATATATTATAAATTTGGAAAATTCGCCCTTCTCAGTCTATTCTAAAAAGACTGAATGTTATTAAAGTTAATAATCACATCTTGAATGCGATAGTAAAGATTCAAACTCAAAATTATATTTCATAGTGAAATAATAAATTACAAAATTTCATAACGAGATACGAATTTATTTTCTCAGCCAGCAGATCTACGAATGAGAAATTCCAAATTTAAAAGCCACCTAGCGGATGATTCGAGAACAATCTACCATAACGTCTTTCTATCATCTAATAATGAAAGTATTTCTTCCAATCTATCAGAGCTTGAAAAATTACTTAGAAGAATATTTTCCGAGTAAACTCGAAATTATTGAATTTCGTTTCCATAATTAGGTCCTAATTGATGAACACTTGAAAAGATGATGGCTGACGATTTGCTCTAACCGATTCATAATTTATAAATGACGCCAATAAGTTTATTAAATAGACAGTAGTCCGAATCCGGAATAATCGAAGAATTTGATGATAAATCTTACAAAATTTGCAAAAATGTACAAGAAATTTCTTTTCTCAAATTTAAACACTTAATAAATGAATATCTTATAATTAAAATACCGAATCTTACAAAATTAGAAGCAGATACATTTTTTATAATAAGTTGGTTTAGTGCATGTGAACATTTAAAAAGTTATTAAGCGTTCAGACAATCACCGAACATATTTTCAGAATCAAAAGTTTTTGATATCTTTAAATTTCAATGTTTTTTAATGTAACACATATAAAACTTTGAAAAAGATTGTATTTGTTCGACCATCATCTCATATTTTGACAACACAACCATAAAAAACTATTAAACTTAGCGAAGCTTTGACATCAAATACGTAACAACTCTAGATACCTAATCAATCATTCAATTCGGAAGGATTGCTTCAAGTATTCCCTGTACTTCGAATTTCATTAGCAATTTATCTTGACTACTCATTCAAAACATGTTCATATTCAGAAGTTCAATGGCAGTTAATAGATTTATTACGATAAACTATCAGCACCTAGCGTATTTGTTAAATTCGGCTACCGCTCCAAGTATGAAAAGATTTGAATCAAACGCCACCTAGCGGATGATTGTGAACTATTATATTTCAGTTCGAAATTAAGTACAATCATTTTATAATAATCACAGTAAATAATTCGTTAAATATTTATATTCTCTGTTGCTTGGAAAAAAAAGATCAGTTATTACCAAAAATTTTTTCAATTGCGTCCATTGTGTTGGAGAAACTTTCAAAAACAAAAACATTTAATAAAAATTATAAGTTATTTTATCAGTGAATCCAAAAAATACATAAACTAAAACTGGACTCGAATCACATTTGACTCTGATTTTATTTGCGGATCTATAGACACGTAATTTTGGAATGAACATTTTCTAAAATTTTCAAGATTTTATAATTAATATCGAACATAATTCTCTGAATTGTCTGTCACCAGTTTCACTTACAGCCCAAAATTAATCATACATTAAGTGGACTCCATTCACTCCTATGTTTTGATAAACGGACAACTTATAAGGGTAAGAACAATTTTTTCACCGAATAACGAAGTATGCATTTATATACATTTGAATTATATCTCGTTTCAATGTAATGAAATATTCACTTCACATCTATTATATTTCATATGTATCACGATTGATAAAGCAACGTCTTCGTAAGTTAATTTCAGAGATTTCTATCAGACCCAAAAATTTATTTTTGCGGCAACTGTTATTTTCGAAAGCGATTCTTGAGCTCTACACCACTAAGTAGTAAAATGATAACCTAATAACCTCATATTCTACGAGGGAATGCAAAACAATGTTTTGTATCGTTTGCTACTGAAATTGCAAAATCAAGCGATGAACTAAAATATTTTGTTCGATATACTGATTTTTGAAAATGATTAAAAACTACGACATGAAATTATAGCAATCGAAAGATTGAGACATCGGTAACTTACTTTTTTTACTGTAACTCTCGACATGATAAATATAAATTATTTTGAAGTCAATCTATTTCATGAACGATACAGAAAACGGCAACTATAATTTGAAAGCACACAAATTGTTGAGTGTGTGTTACTCAAATCTCGAATTTTTCGCCGAAGAAAAAATGGAGAAAAAAAAAATATTTAAAATTATTAGATACTGTAAGCTTTTACGATTATATTTAAGACTAACCCTTAATTTTTCTTTATTTCAACTTATATTTTGAATCATGAGTTAAAGAAATCAGCAAATTTCGAATTTCAATAAATTTTTCCGAAATTTGAATGTCCAAAAAATATATACGCTTGTTCTTTATGAGCAGCGAATTTATATAAATTACTCTCCTGTTCATATATGAGAAGATTTCGGACCAGAAGCCACCTAGCGGATGATCTGGAACTAATTTAATGAATAGATAAATCGGTCTGCGCATGAGAAGATTTGGACGAGCAGCCATCTAGCGGATCTTTCAGAACTACTAAAAGATCATACTATCAGAAAATAAAATTCTTGAATTTAATTTAATTTTCCAATTACGGATATGTTTTTAGATTAATGACCATCACGACTAAAATTTATCTGATGGTTAATTGCAGTTCCTCGCTACCAATAAAGTTAGATATGACAGTCATGTATTTTCAACTAAGATATATTATGAAAATGTAGAATTGTTTTTTTACATTTTAATACCAGCAGTAGACAAAGAGTTTAAAAATTCATTTCTGAAAACTATGACAGAAAATTTACAAACTTACCTGCATCAAGACAATCAGCACTATCAATTCGAATTCACTTCAGGAACTGTCAAGAATACTCAAAAACCTTCCATCGGTCGTGAAAAAACTATAACAAGTCTAATTAAGGTTTTATTTACTTTTAAAATAAATACCTCTGTTGGAATAATATTTTTTATTTACAATAAATAAGCTCAACACTAATTCAAAGCAACAAATTATTCATGTCACATTAGAAGATAGAACTAACATAAGAACTTCGAGGTTTACACATCGATATATATACGATATAATCGATGAAAATACTGCACAAAATTCTACTACTAGAGAAATATCAAAAAGTATTACTTTTAAAAATTTATCGTTATGTTTACTTTATTCCATTTTTATCTCAAAACAATGATATCTAAAAGATATTCTGCCAAACTCAAACTGCCGGACCAGTTATTGTATTACGAACACAAATCCCGTTTTGCATTTTGCTAACTTCGATTCTAAATGATATAATTGGTATTACAAGATTTGAATACCATCAGATTTTGATAAATTTTAGTTTTTCCTTTTTAGTTGAAATGAGGATCGAATTTATTGACTCCGATGGCCGGTTTAAGTGTGAGAGGATCTGACTTCATGGCTATCTAGCAGGAGATAGGAGAACTAAATTACAAAATTTTAGCTGACGTCCTATACGTGAAAAAATTGTATAATTTTTAATAATTAGTATTTTGATAAACTAATAAAGGATTTAAGACAAGATAATTAACTTTTATTGAAAAAATAAGAAATAAGATCAAAGTTGAATTTTGAATTTTTCGTTCTACTTAGAACATTTCGATGGAATGTTAGACACAACCACGAAAAAAATATTTAAAATTTGTAAAATTGAATCACTAGATATTTTAGCTACAAATTTTACAATGAAAATGATTAAACTTGACATTCAATTTCAATAGTGGAATATCTTTGAAGCCCATCTTTCTTTTTTAACTCATATTGTTAAATTTTTCTATTAATGAAAATTAAGTTTCGATAATTTAACCGTCGAAGCTCGAGGAGCAAAAGAAGATAAACAGTATTTTACGTCAAGCATTTGAGTCATCCTGAATAAGTCTGGATCAAGTCTTCCATCAAAATTTTTTTTTGCACTGGCATAATATTTAAATTTGAAAACGTATCAACTGCATTACTCTGAGCTACAAAAAATTTTATATGAGGTCAAATACACAATAGTGGCTTGGAAACATAATTTATTCAGAGAACAATTCATACCTTTTCGTTAAGATCGACTCGAATCGGCTTCAATTTTGGTAAAATTTTTTTTTTTTTTTTTAGTACGCCATTGTACTTAGGTGAAGTATTGAGAAACAAAACGGATATTATCGTAAATGCCAACTATCTAAATTTCAATTTGCGATTACAATAATGAAAAGTTTTATAGATTTTCTAAATTCAAACACCAACTATATCCAGCCCAAGTTTTTATATATTTACCTTAACTTTCCATGTACGAGATAATAAATCACTCGGCGCCATCTATCGGATACTTTCCAAACTCACAACTTGTAATTTTAATGAAAACTGAATTTTTCCATCCTGACTAAACTAGAGACTTTATTTCTGATAAAATCTCAATATACTATATTTGTAAATTATTAAAAATTTTCTTTCAAATGCCGTAATCATGTCTTCCACAGCAGAATGATCTAATAATTAATAATAAATTGATGTTATGGAAAACTTATTTTCAATGTATAGCTATGCATTTATCCCTTCAGTAATTGCGAAATCCAATGCAGTATAAAGAACAAAACATTACTTCTGCAAACTAATGCTTTAATTTATTTGTTCACAATTGCTGATTTTATTGTAATGGTAAATAGGAGAAGAGTAAAATATCACCGAGTAAGTTCACCTTCAAATGAATGATTTAGACTTTTTCATTTAGTTCAATTTCTGTTTTTTGGAAAATTTTCTATATAATATAACGATGAAGTCTCCAAATCAATTGCATTCCAATGCTAATATATTTGCAAGTCTATATTGTACTTTATATAATTTATCAATATATTATTCACTTATTTATATAATTAATTAATATAATTTGTAAGTATATATTCAAATACTTCTACTTTTTATAAACTTCAATCGACCGTGCTATCGATTATTTTCGATAGACAAATCAAAATGACAATTTGGAATAAATGAAACCACGAATGATAAAAATAAGATTTTTATATACTCATTCAATTGTCTAAGTATGCAATAATTATATATTTTGAATCAAGCATCAAAAAACAAATCAAGTCAGATTGAATCTCAGAACGGTATATAATGTTTCATACATAATTAAATATGCTTGTACAAAAAAAGAACTTAATCATTTTGTAAGTTGGTCTACAAATGAGAAAATTTCAGATTCCAAGCCATCTAGTGGCTGCTTTTGGAACTATGATTTAGAAAATGTATTTTGAGATTTACGTTACAGGACTATATTTAAACTGAGCTTATAAAAGTTTTAATTTTGACTATTATTGACATTCAATAGGCAATATTTCTATTGAAAAATTTTCGGTAGTTCTACGAAAAAACTAAATCTTACAACTCGAATAATGTTGTGCTTACGATGATTTTTTTAAGAACCCAATTCGTTAAAAATTTTATTTTATATCATTTTGGTTGGTATTACATTTACACTAAACTTGATATTTTTTAAGTTTGAGCTGTTTACAGATATTTATCATAACGGAAGCTATTAAGATTAGTGGAATTTTTAAAGAATACAAATTTGTTGCAAATTTACTTCCCAACAATTTTGTTTTTTTTTTTTTAATTTTCTCCCAAGTCAATACTTTAGAAGTTATCGCTTCATATAGATGTATGCAATTTTCCGCAATTGCAGCTTATCATTAAATTTAAGGGAAACAATTAGGGTATTCATATTCATCAAGCTCCAACGCTTATATATTCAAGCCGAAAATGACTTTATCAGAAGTAACCGCTGTAAATATTTATCGCATATAATTTTTTCGAGTAGCATTAACGATTTATCGTCTCTTAATTGAGAAGAAGACTAATTCAATCTTCAGAAGACGCTAGTGACAAATTTTAAAATAACTTGAAAAAGTGAAAATTACCACAGAAGAAAAAAAAAGTGACAAGTATTATCGGTATAATGTTCTAACCGAATCAAATAGTAATTCCAATCCTAGCGCATCTATAACAAAACTCAAAAAACGGAAATTAGCAAACAATCATTATTATCATTTAGTTACGGAATTTTTAAATTATAACTAAATATTTCCAGTTATGGACTTAAATATCAATTTATTCTACACAAATCTTAATTATTTCAATAATAGCTATTACTAGTATTATACTCCGAAGCTTACAAAATGATAACTTCGTTGATAAATAAATTTAGAATCATTTGATGTGAAACAATGATTCTCTTTTAGGACTTTCTGATCTTGAACATTTTTTTTCCACTTATGTTATATCTCCATAACAGAACAGAAATTCAAACAAGAAATCGGAAATCCAATTGCAACAATAACTTATAAACTGAATAGAATTGATTCCTATTTATAAAATAATCCAATTTATTGAAGGTACTCAACATCTCAAGTATGAGAAGATCTTAACCTCAAGCCACCTTGCGGATGATCTGGAACTAAGTTCACAAAATCAACAGATTTCATTATATTTTCAGAATTTTAATTACAGAAAGTACTTAATTTTCTGAAGTAAATGACCATGTGTGGAAAGACAGAACATTTTCCATTTTTTAAATCAGAGGAACAACACTTTGTATAGACTTAAAGTGTGCCAAATTTTCTCAGACGATGGGTTTTCACAGGGACGTAAGCTGGCACTTGAAGTTACAGATATGTGTTAGACCTACAAATTTGTGTGAAAACATAGTGAATATAAACTATGAAATTAGAAAAATTTAATGCAAACTAAGCGAAGCGATATTTGTAAAAGCAGACTAAAATGAGGCAAAGAATTTTTGCCAACAAAATGCAAATGATACCTTAAGTACTTTGAGAAACTTACAGCTGAAAATAATTTCAAATATTTCGATCTTATTTTGAATTGTATACCAGAAAATTCCATGTCTCAATACCTTCAAAATAGTTTATATAATCTTTTGATAACTAATAGACTTTCTTCCATTTCAAATTATCATTTTTAATGGATAAAACATTATTCTGAACCAAAAAATTTGGATGAGTTATTACAATAAAGTGTCGACACTAGCCTATTTATTAAATTTGACTACTGGTTTAAGTATGAAAAGACTTTGATCAGACGCTACCTAGCGGATATTTTTGAAAAGCCAAAAATCTCAAAAGATTATTCCCAGCATAGATCAACTTACGCTTTGAAAATGTAATCGAAGTTCAGTTCACCTACTTTCCCGAATGTTTGAATTTAATGGCAATAAAATCTTGAAGATACAATATTTTCCTAACTCCCCTTAATAGCAGAAAAATTTTAAAATTTTATTTTTTCAACATTACTTTAATTATCCATTTTTGGCTTAACAACTACAGATTGATCTTGTAATAATTTATATCTGGGAAAAAAAAAATATTTTTAATTATTACCAGAACTGTAATTCAATCAAATGGTTATTTCAACATTCTAACGATTTTCCCAATTGAAAACAAACTGGAAAATCCGTTTTTATAACAAGTTAAAGGAAAAGAGCTTCAGACCGAAATTCATTTGATTGTTTTGTGATTTCGGCTGAGATAATTTTCCGACGCAAAATATAGCATCAACAGTAAGTGTCTCAATCTAATACAACTACAAATTATTTTGCATGAATGTAAAAAAAAGTAAAATAATATTCCCTTAGTATCGACAATCGTTTGCAAAAGTAATTATCAGATCATAATTATTTATAATAATTTAATGCCATAAAGTTGTTGCGACAAAAAATGCATTTATTAATTTTAGTTACTAGGTCAGATATGAGAAGATCTTATCCGGTAGCCATCTAGCGCCAACTGTCAAACTAGTTTCCACGATAATAGAATAGTGAATAACAAATGAGTATTTTCTAAATAACAAAGTCCTAAAGTAATTACTGATACCTTTAGAAATTGAATTCAAAGCATGCTAAGCATAGTTGAATCAGATTATAAAAAGTTTTAAACAGGGGGTTTACTTTTGGACCAAATGACGATAATTTCAATCAGCTGCTGATTCAATAAATTAAAGTGGAAAATTTTAATCGAAATGCTACAATATTTCGGATATATTGAATTTTGACGAAAAAAACTAAGAAAACTGCAAAATATGGAACTTCCAATCATCTAACCACTATTAATTTTTTCGGCATCAAAATATAAGTAAATAAGTATTAAGTGTTAGAGTTACTCAACAAAGTCTATAAGAATGTCGAATCAAAAGGCGATGCCAACCTCAAATTTATTAACCTTTGAACGGTAACGCTAAAAATTTGCATGCTGCGGGTAACTCCGGTCTGACAGAACGTTATTAGAAGTAAACTAGGTTCTTTTACTTTTGAGAAGAGGAATTTATCTATTGCACGAATAACATATATCTTCACGAAAAAGATATGATTTAATGATATCATAAACTTAATTTATTTTCAAACTACACACAAATTAGTATTCAAACAGAATCATATTAAAAATAGCTTAAAAAACACAACTTAATTGAACTCAGCCAAAAACTTAAATTCAACCGATTCAAAGGTTATTTTCATCAAATCATAAGTATTTTAGTACAAAGGACAAATGTAGAATATAGCACACCGGATCCTACGACAATATTTTATCATAAGTAATTCATCGCTGTATCCGAGAAAAATAAATTTCTTGAGTTAATACTGCTCTAAATATGAGAAGATCTAAGTTTGTAGCCACCTAGCTGTAAAATTTAACGCATCGAAAACTCAGACCATGGGATCAGCATCTAATAATTTGCAAGACAAAAAAGTACGCTCACTTTTTGATTCTTTAGTGTTTTTATATTAAAAGCAAAATCGTTCTTTGAGTCAATAAATGAATTTTTGTACTCTTAATATCTTAACCTTTAATATATAGCTGTCGAAAATAAAGCAAGCCAAAAGAAGTCAATATTTTTGGACCATGAGCTATATCGAATAAATAACTAAGGCCTATTAATTTTATTTATTATAATTTAGACAAGAGAAAAAAGGCGACGCATGAACTTTTGAGACAGTACTCCATATCTCTATGTGAGAAATTCGAGATTTTTGATAACTCAAAGTCCAAACATAAATGAATAATTTTAAACCGCATCAAATATTTGCCTGGAAAAGATTACCAGACATTGGAAAATTTTTATTGAGTATCCGATGTCAATTGTGTTAAGAATAAATTTCGTAAAGAATTTATTGATTTTGAACTTGAGTCTAGGTTTGAGAAGATTTCATCCCGACGCCATCTAGCTGCTAGTTTGGGCACTACATCAATTAAAGTTCATTTTAGAAAGTTAATTTAAGTATAAGGTAAGTTGACATAAATTAATAGTATAGATTTAATGAAAATATGTAGGACTGCGGGTCAAACGGGACAGGGTGGGCACAACGGACTACCCAAAAGAACTTTATTTTTTTTGGTTTTAAATGTCACTTACGACTCATCATTATTTTTACAATTTTAGGTGTTGCAAAATTTTTTTTTAGAATAATTTTTTTCTTTTTTCTTAAAAATACTTTATATTAACTATTTCTTCAGGAATTTTTTTTTTATTGACTCAATGTATTGTTTGCTACAAAAATACTTACGGTATCTTTTTCGCTGTATTTAAATTTTATATGATTTATTGAAGCGGCCCAAACGGATGTATACAACATTTTGACTCAGATCATCGAACCCTGACGACAGAATTCGCGCTGATCAAAAGAAGATTTTGATGGACTACCTCCTTCACAATATTTTGACAAAATTTCACAAACTTATCATTCCAATTAATTATAATTTGCAATTACCGAGACCTGAATCTCAAGGCTGTACCAAATATTTAAAAAATGAAGGAACTACACGAATTGTTATAATAATTGTCACGATAAAAATATGAAACACAGAAAGCGTATCGTAAAAAAAACCCTTCAAGTATTTATGATAACATCGCCGGGAACAATACAAAGTCAGAGAAGCATCTAAATCCGATCCTAAAAATATTTGATAGACAATCAAACCATTGATTATTTAATTTTGTTGAGCTTCCAATATTGGGTCTGTCACGAGCCATTTAGTGGCCGAATTAAGTAAAAACGAGAGAAAAAATTATTATGATCAAAAGGTGAATTTTCCTAAAGAAAAATTATCGATTACATCGAACACTTCTAAGACAATTTTCGAGCAATCGAAGCTAGTTGTATTTAATCTGCTTTAGAGTTAATAGATAATATGGACTTGAATATTTCAGTCTCTCTAGACATAAATATCAAATTTCTGATATTAACAAATCACAGGTTGTCTAAAAGGATAATCCTTAGAATGTTTATGAACGATATTGTAAATATAACTCATTCATTGTTTTCCAGTCATTTTTCGTACCACAGAAAAGATCGGTCGTAATTCAAACAAATCATAATTGAATGACAAGTAACTTAAGAAAAACGTATTACTATATTGTCCTAAAACAGTATAAATTACTTTACCAAATTTTTTTCCAAGCTTTCAAAATGTTACAAATAATTTTCGTTTAAATCTATACATTAGATTACACACTTCAATTACTTAGCAATAAATACCCCAAACTAATCCATATAAAAATCTACTGAAATTATTGAATTTATTTATTCGAGGTACCAGTCTAAGTATGAGAATATTTTAAGCCGAAGCCATCTAGCGGCAACTGCCGAAACTAAAATGAATTCTCATAATTTTTCGATAGATCATGAGACTTCTTTTTGAAAATCATTGCCTTTGCTGTGTTTCTTAGCAATTATATTTATAAAGACAAACTTTTTTGACATTTAAGTCGTATGGCAAAAAATGAAATCTTTTTCTTCAGAAATACTCAAGTGATAAACAAACGGTCCAATATTGTCAGAGATTAAAGTCAAATATAACGTAGTCATATATATTTACTTAGTTCATCACTCGTCAAATATGTATCTTCTGATCAATAATTGTTAGAAGCACTCATCAAGTTAACATTTATCCCATATGTCTAGATAATTTTAATATAAAGAAAGTGATTTGTCATCCATAAGAAGTTTATCGAAAATTCAACTGCAGGTAAGTCAATTATAATAAAACTGCATTTTACTTTGCTCTTACCTAATACAACGATAGTGGAAACGGTTAAAAAGAATATACGTTCAATATATAATAGCAAAAGATCATCAACTTGTGGAGGAAATAAATGAGTTCAAGATAAATTGACCCCAAAATAGTCATCGAAAATTCTTCGATTCAAGAAATTGGTATAAACAGAAATTTTTTTTCTTTAGCCTGAAAAGTCTTGAAAAATTCATTCATTAAGGCATTAGCTATCCACTTTGCTAAACAAAAGAGAATCTTTGGTGTTGGTATCTATCTTATCTTCAAAACTGTAACGCAAATTCAATTTCTTCATTTCACGTAAAATTTGACTTGTATTAGAATCGTGAAAAAATAATGAGTAGATGGGCATAATCGTAAAGTTTAAATGCAGATCCAAAACAGATTGTCTAAATCAAGTTGCGATTCCAGTTTTTAATAGAACGAATATGGGCACTGCAACTTTAGTTTTGAGATCGCCGAAATAGAGAATTATTTCGACTTCAGGATATAGACACTAAAAGTATTCGATCCGAGTTCTTATGCATTAACTTTTACATTCTACGTACGAGAAGGCTAGAGAATCGACGCCGTCTAGCGGATGCATTAAAAACTAAAATTAGTTTATTGCCAAACAGTCAAAAATTTACGCTAAGGCTATAAGTTAGTTTAAAATGGGTAGATAGACTTATCGATTCTAAGCTTGGTACATCAAGTGACCTATCTCTAGAAATAAAAATTAATGATTACAGAAATCACGCTCAGAAGGAAGACCGTTACAAAAGCGTAAGAAAAAAGATCAACATCTACATAAAGGAGATAAGTCAGTTTAAAACTGTCCGACTTGGACTAATCGAAGAGTTTCGTCACTTAAGCCCTAGTAAAGACTTTTCTTCTACAAAAATGTATTAAATATATGTTCAATGAAAATAAGTTGAATTATTGTTTATTTGACAAGAAGACATTCAGTTTTCATATAAATAGATATTTCAGAGGATTTTCTCGCAATGTTTCTAGAGGATTTTTCGAGCATCATAAAGACAGAAGGTCTTGTCAATATTAAAAACAAACGAAAGTTTTCATTTGATCTGACTATGACTCAATTCGACTCAAGTATACGTCGGTCATAATGTCTTGTTGTATATATTAATATAGAGAAATATATTGTCTTCCATCGAAATCAATTGGCCAAAAAATCCTATATTTGAAATTTATTTCAAATTAATTTTAATAAAAATTCAATTAATTGATCACAAAAAAGTATATGAAACAGAAAATATGAATGTACAAACCACTCAAATACTAACATTTAGGTCCAAAATATCTCAATCTCAAACCCGAAGTAAAAAGTGACGATCTATAGTCATGAATGCGAAAAAAAAAAAAAATTTTCAGTTCATTTTTACAATATTAATGAAATTGATTATTAATTATTTTCTACTTTAATTGATCCACGGGAAAAGTTTAATGATTTGTCAGCCCGGTCTGTGGACAAGAAGATTTAGACTGCAAGTCATCTAGTGGCCGTTTTCGGAACATCGTATCTCATATATTTATATATTCATGTATTTAGTAATCTGAAACGGACCTTAGAAAGAATAACTCGAGTATAAAGTTTGTACTCTCAGACTGTTCGATGTACATGTGATCTAACACGACCGTGTCTTTTGATTATGGAAGACTGTAATAGATGAGCAATATTTGTATCAAAAGAACCATACAATTTTTGGATATTTTTGCCGCCGATTTCCTCGGAGATTTTTTAGCTCTTCGTTAATAAAATTAACAACTGCATTTAAATTTAGAATTAACAATCATTATTTTACTGGTACAGAAATAGTAAGTATTAGTTTATAATAAATATCGGCGTGACAAAAAAAAAACAAAAAAATAGTCATGCTACTGGAAATTTATCGATCATTTTTTCTTCCGAAGAAAGTTGTATAAGAACTAATGAAAATACATTTCATAAATAAATAAATAAGTTGAAAGATGAAAAAGTACATAATTGCATTATAAAAAGTAATTTATTTATTTTATGTACCGCTCCAAATACGAGAAAGTTTCAACGAAAAGCCACCTAGCGGATGATTTCAGAATTTATTTTTTCTTTCTAATTAATGACCTTATGTCATATTCCAATTCCTGTATTAAAAGAGTTCAGACAAAAGTACGCCGAATTTAAGCTTTGAATGATTTGACCTGAGAAATGTTCAAAGGCAGACATATTCTTTTGTCTGTTTGACGACATTCGATTTTAGATATCTATCGACTCTGTTTCTTTTTTTTTGTTTTTTTTGTTAAATGACCATAAAATAATTTGATTTTCATTTTCCCGAAGCTTTATTTAGAAATTAAAAACATAATCTTTGTATTCAGGTGTAAATTTATGGAGTTACCACGAAAATCTGAACATGCTGATATTGATAAATCGATACGAAAATTACTCTCAAAAAATTCGTGTAATCATCGGATTTCAAAGAATCATGTTAAAATGTTACACTAGTGACAAACTAGTCTTATGATAAGTTTTCAATCGTGTCAATCATCACATGGAGAATCATTTGCCGGCAGTCAAGCAAACATTCAAAGTAAAGACATGTGACATTTATTTATATAGCAGTAATTTCTATTTTAATTGCTACCCAAAAAGCGATATAGTCATTGGAAGAAGATTTAGAAATTGTCACACCTAATAGTTAATTTTTTGACCGAAACAACTGGACCAAGAAATAAAGCTTATTTATATAAAGCTTATATAAATTAGAATATTTGACTATTTTTTCGTCAGAAATAATTCAAGTGTAAGTTCGATAAATCTATTATTTGTGTTAATAAATTGAAAATATAAAAGTACGTGATTAAGTACATGGAAATCAATTTATTCATTTTACCTACCGCTGTAAGTATGAGAAGGTCTTAATCAAAAGCCACCTAGTGGATGATTTTGGAACAATTTTTTTTTTCCATAGAGTGGCCTAATTCTACTATCTGTTTTCTATATTATGTGAATTTGAGTCCATGCCACCTGTTGGCGCACTGTAAACTAAATGTTTACGTTCTTGTATTTTGATATTTCGTACAATAGAATGAAATTTTATAGTAAAAATTATAATAAATGAAAGAAAAGTGACTGTTGGCAGTTTTCAAAGTTATGATTTATATCAAAATCTATCATCTGATTCGAATCTTACCTTCATAAATTAGAGACTTCATATAAGAATTAGAATATCTTATATTCCTGACTATGAATACTGTATCTTAAGTAAGTCAAAGGCAATAACATAGAATGTCTCGATTGTAGGGTATTTGGATTTGAGGATCATTACATTAACTGAGCGTCAAAAAAAAAATTCATCAACTACAAATATATGACGATTGAAAATTCACTTAGTACGGAGTTTTTGAGAAGTGACAACGAAAAAGTACGATTTCCAAACTTACAAAAATTTAAAACCTATATTTCATGGAATTTTAATTTATATATCTACAGATAGAGAAAGCAAACGCACGAAATTTCCAATCGATTAGTATCGAGAGGGCCATATGAATCAGATGACATAAAGTTGTGCTTTTTGGTTCATCTGGCCTTGTCATATATTGTTCGGCTTTAACAGCGACTGCACAAAAAATATTGTTAATTTTACTGCATTAAATTTGAACTTTTCGGTTTTCATATCTAAGAAAATATCATTCATGATATCACTAACCGACTTTATGTATTTTATAAATCACATGATATATGGCAAAATCTCAACCCAGAGCCGCCTAGCGATGACTATGTAACTAATTTTCGAAGTAACGAAACACCGGAAAGTGAAGTGAATTATTAATGAATTGTGGTATTCACAAGCAGCAAATGTTATTTTTCTAGTAGAAACTTTTCAAGTTCCTTCTAAAATTAGAAAATAGAAATTTTAATCCAAAAATTCAAATTAGAGCTAGCGATTGTTTAAAAGTAATCCAAATGACCATGTCAGAATATAATATTAATAATTTTAATTCACAACAAAAAACCCATCTTATGTTTTAATAAATTGCTATTATGAAAAAATATTTATTTCATCTACCATTCCAAGTATGAGAAGATCCCTATCAAAAGCCACCTAGCGGGTGATTTGAACAAAGTTTTTTTTTCTTCATTGGTTGCCTATTTCTAGTGTTTGATTTCTGTATCAAAGATTTTGACTCCGATCCACCTGGCTTAAAAAGTAGGGTGATATTGATTTGAAACACACAATAAAGCAGTAAAAAATGTCTTTTGGGAAGTTGAAAATCTTCAGTTAACAGTTAATCTATCTGTCACTTTGACATAAATTTGAATTTTTCCAGTCATACAAAAATTGAAGATACATAAATGATCTATCGTTTACTTCAGTAATATCGAACTTCGGTAATATCGAATATTTTGGGTCGTATATCAACCATTCCTAGTGCTGATTGCAGAAAATTACCAAACTCTAAAATCATGGAGCACATCATCTATCAAACCAAATTTTTATAGTCTGATAATTGACAATGTTGAATACTACTTATTCTAAATAAACAACATCAAAACAATTAAACTTGAACATCTGAATTTTGTTGACTTTGAAATATCACAAAATACCTAATAAATCATTGAAAAAAATTTTATTCCACTAATTCTGATATCAGAGCTAATAATTTCAGTCGATACATTTTTTTTAATGCGGGAGGCAAACTTCAATAGTTAAGTTTCAGTAACACTCGTGAAACTAAAAATAATCTTTCTACTAAATACGGCAGGCAATTCCACTCTACTATGAAAATCAGTTACAAAATTGCAGATGCTACATGATTTAATTGTCACAATTCTCCAATAATATGAATCAGATATTAAATCACGACGTCCAATTTCGACATTTTAAGTTTTTTATATCGCAGTATATAATAGTTATAAGGAACTTATTTTTTCTAGTGACCGGATCACATGTGAGAAAACTTTAACTCTGCGCCACCTGGCGGTGGCGGTTGTACTAATTCTTAAAATAACGGAATAATTTTTTTTTTCTTTTCAATCAGTGGCCCAATTTTTGTGTCCGATTTCTGTAATGAAAGATCTAGACTCCAAGCAATCTAGTAGCGACTTGTGAACTGAATTTCCAAAATCTTGTACTTTGATTATTTTTTTACAAGTTGTCATAATTTATGGAAAAATTCATAATGAATGAATAAAAAATGAAATTTGGCTGAAAAGCTAGAATTTATAAAGTCTAATAAATTGGTATTGGCGTAATTTCTTGGGTTCTTTGTAAAAAATTAAGTATTCATGATTGATGTATTTATTGGCTACGGCATGAAATATTGGATTTTTACTCCAACATAAATGTAAAACTTAAAAGTCGAATCAGGGCATCACGAAATTCGAAGCAGTATATAGTCTTTCAGCGATTCCTGGGTAAGGAAAGTCGGAAATTTTTCAGTCATGATTGGATGGAAATATTGGGCGATAATATATTTAAACTGAGACGGAACTTCTCGAGCTGGTGATTTGAATATTGGGTACAAACAGAAGTAATTTTGCCTCATGGCGAAGAAAAAATTAATTATATAAAACCACTAAGAAATTTTCGTAAAAATATATGTGATGAATTGAAGACACTGGAGAATATTATGAACAATTCGAATTTCAATGTTATCGAAAAGTCCATTTTTACAAAAGTAACGAAATTTAACGTAGTACGCGGAGAACAAAATATAATCGAGTCTCTTAATAATTTAAAAACAGAATCCGACTCAAACTGACAAGAGAATTTCTAGATATACGAATTTCGCAATTTTTTCAAACACTTCAAAGCCGCAATGTCCGAAAAGTTTTGTTAAATGAAAATTTTCCACAATTACTTCGATGGATAAAAGAGACGGTAACTCGCAGAACTCAGCGTCAGAAATTTTGTTTACTTCCAAACAATGTAAAGCAATATATCAACATTCCTTTATAAAAATTAATTTTTTCGATTTTTACATATTAATGTTAGCTTATAAAGAATTTATAAATTTCAATCACTGGGTCACATGTGAAAAGAATTTAATCTGACGCCATCTGGTAGTGGCTGTGGAACTTATTTTCAAAATAAATTTGATTCTTTAAAAATAATTAAACTAGTAAATGATCTCGATAACTATCACATGTAAATTTTATTAGACTATATTTTATAAGTAAAAAAAAAACTTGATCAATTACTAAGTGGGAACTTCGTAAACGAGGAACCAAAAAATATTAAAACATAATTTTTGAAGTAATTAATTTTTCGTTTGAGAATCGTTTCATTTATTTAGTAATTTGAAACGGACCTTAGGATAACGAGTATAAAGCTGGTGCTCTTTGGCTGTTCGATTTATATGTGATCCGACACGACCGTGTCTTTTGATTATGGAAAACGGTAATAGATGAGCGATATTCATATGAAGACAACGATACAATTTTTTAATATTTTCGCCGCCGATTTCCTCAGAGATTTTTTAGCTCTTAATACTCAAATTTGCAACTTCATTGAATTTTAAAATGAACGAAAAACATAATTTCCCTAGTACAGAAATAATAAGTATTATTTTATAATAAATATCCGCGTAGATAAATGCGAATTATTTGACGTCATATCATCGATTTGGACGTGCATGCAAAGAGGAGTCTCGACTCGTTACCAAAGCACGGACTTTTAAACAACAACAAATTTGCAATGCAATGAATAAATCGAAGTTTTTTTTTATTTTTGTAGTGACAAATTTAACATAAACAAATTGAATTAGAAATAAATTTTCTAAAATTTATATGGTCATTCTTCATGTGTAACCATTGTCATAGATTTACTATAACACTTCAAAATATCTTCTAGAGCAAACATAATTGAGATAGGAGTCAATAAGAAATAAATATAATAGAAGTAAAATAGCAAAACACAGAAAAAAAAAAATAGTCATGCTACTGGAAATTTATCGATCATTTTTTGTCAAAAATACATTTCATAAATTAATAAA
Source organism: Microplitis deprimator (assembly GCA_964016945.1). Lineage (NCBI taxonomy): Eukaryota > Metazoa > Arthropoda > Insecta > Hymenoptera > Braconidae > Microplitis > Microplitis deprimator. The sequence continues at coordinate 18,998,813 of OZ024712.1, forward strand.
TAAGTTGGAAGATGAAAAAGTACGTTATTGCATTATGAAAAGTAATTTATTTATTTCGCCTACCGCTCCAAAACCGAGAAATATCTCAACGAAAAGCCACCTAGCGGATTATTTCAGAATTTATTTCTTCTTTCTAATTAATGGCCTTATTTCATATTCCGATTCCTGTATTGAAAGAATTCAGACAAAAGTACTCCGAGTTTTAGCTTCGAATGCTATAATCTAAGAAATGTCAATGCAACCTGTTGGTGCATTTTTTGAAATTTCGTAAAATAGAATAAAATTTTATAGTAAAATTGGTAAAAAATGAATAAAAAGTGACTGTTCGCAGTTTTTAAAGTTATGATTTATATTAAAATCTATCATCTGACCGATTCAAATTTTGTCTTTATAAATTAGAGACTTCATATAAGAATTAGAATATCTTATATTCCTGACTTTGAATACTGAATCTTAGGTGAGTCAAAGGCAATAACATAAAATGTCTCGATTGTGCGGTATTTGGATTTGAAGATCATTAAATAAAGTATCGCCTTCAAAATAGCCAACTACGAGTATGTGACGATCGAAAATTCACTTAGTGCGGAGTTGTTGAGAAATGACAACGTAAAAGTACGATCTTCAACTCAACACAAATCCAAGACGTATATTCCAGAGAATTCAAATTCAGATATCTGCAGATAGAAAAATAGAACCGACGAAAATTCTAATCAATGAGTATCAAGAGATCTATTAAATCCAACATCATAAAGTTGGACTTATTCTTTCATCTGGAGTGTTATATATTGATAGGCTTTGATAGCAAATGCATAAAAATTATTCACGATTTTACGACATTCAATTTTATCTTTTCGGTTTTTATAACTAAGAAAATATTATTCAAGTTATTACTAACTCTCACAATGTCACGAAAAAATTCCATTATATGTTTTAATAAATTGTGAGTATGAAAAAATAAGTAAATACATCCAGAGAAAGTTATTTATTTATTTTACCTACCATTCCAAGTATGAGAAGTTTTCGATCCAAAGCCACCTGGCGGGTGATTTTGGAACTAATTTTTTTTTAATCGGAGCACGATGGCCCTCTTCGAAAATTTGGCAGGATTATTTTTTTTTATTTTCGATGAAATCATGATATCTTTGATGATTTAAAGAAATTTCAGTCTGATATGCAATATCTGGGGCATAATAGACCACCTGAAAATAAATATGCTACAGAAAAATCATTTTTTTTCTAAACTAAAATAAATTTGAAAAATTTATTGATCAAAACTCTTTAAGGCCAACAGATTATATGCTGGTTCAAATTAAAAAATAAAAAATTCAATAAAATAAATAAGAAATAGTAATAAGAAGAAGTAGTAATAAAATATCAAAGAAAGCTTCCCTTTAAAGGAAATTTGATTTCTCTAATTCTAATATCAGAGCTGGTAATTTCAGGCAAGATAATTTTTTTAATGAAGTAGGCAAACTTCAATCGTTAAGTTTTGGTAACACTCGCGAAAACAAAATATAATTTATCTATTGAGGGCAGCAGGCAAGTTCGCTCTAATATAAAAATCAGTTACAAAATTGCAGATGCTACATGATTTATTCGTCACAACTCTCAAATAATATGAATCAGAAATTAAAGCACGATGTCAAATTTCGACATCTTAATTTTTTCATATCTTAGTATATAATAGTTATGCTTATAAGGAATTTATTCTTTCCAGTGACCAGTATGAATCGTTTCTGCGAAATCAAAAACAAACTCAAAAAATAAATTTTTTTTTGTTCGTAATTCTCAAGTATTTTTAAGTCAACCCGATAAACTGATTTGAAATTTGCGGAAAAGTTGATAGACGATAAGCTTTTTCGATTGTGGCAATAACCATTCTGGTCGGATAATTAGTTTAAAAGTTGTAGCAAACTTACATAAATACATAAACTGTCATTACTCTGTTGCTTTAGACAGGATGAATTTCTTTAAATACTCTCCTTTATAAAAAGAACATAAATATTTAAAATGGCGTTGCGTCAAAATTTATTATTGCTAAGTTCTTTACTCTTTCAAAGTCAATAAAATATTCAGTAATAAAACAATACAAAAAGTGAAAAATTCAATTACCTTCGATTCATCTTGACATAGATACCTAAAAAGAAAGTAATACCAGTGTCAACACTGATTTATTTCAAAAACAGTAACCGAATTTGACAATGAAATTTATCAAAAAAGTAATTCCGTAAAATTTGTGGTAATTAATATTTACATTGCACTCTGAACGATGAATATTTTGAAATTTTTCTATTCAGAAAAATCAATTAACCCATATCTTAAGCTTTCAGCTGACTTGTCGTCGGAAAACAAAATTAATATATAATATTGCTATGTATATGTATCAATATAGTCTTATACTTAAGACTTCGAAAAATATGACTCAAGAAATTTTGTCGATGCATTTGTTACCACAAGCAAATCTATTTTCTCAAGTAACCGGTCTGAGTGCGAAAAGACTGCAATCAAAAGCCACCAAGCGGTGATTTTAGAAACTAACATAAAAATTACTATAGATTTTGTAACGCTGAATTTATGTAAAGTATTATTCGACATCATGATTAAACGCAAAGTTCTGTTCATAAATTACACGATTTAAAAAAAAATGTCTAATCAAAAAATTATTTTATAAGCAAGTAATAGAAACCAGAAACCAGGAGTCCGATTTCTGAAAGTCAAATAGTGAGTCAACGGCCGTAGACTTAGCCACAAGAAATTCAATATCCCATATATTGTACGAACCCAGTGAGGTCTATAATGTAAATTAATCACCTCTCTATACAACAACTCTCTTACATGAATTTTCTTAGCGAGACATGAATTAGAAACGTCCAAATCCAGAAAATCTTAAGACTTAAAATTTATGACAACAAGTCATGGTTATTATAAATGGCTCTAACATTTATACGATATTTTATTATAAAGGACAAAATTAGCCTCATATCATAAAGAAAAACCAAACTTAAACCGATAATCATTAAATTTCGCAGCTAAAAGTCGCCCATATTAGAACAAGTTTCTAATCATATAAAGACCATAAAATCGGTGGTTTGAGAAACTGTGCAGTTTTGCTTATTACTGGAATTGCATGCAACACTACTTAATATTAACTAAGAATTGGAATGCTCCAAGTGATAAAAGACTATTTAAATGGATAAAATAGACTAGTCAAGTCCTACCGGTTAACAAGTGAATTGAATTCAATTAATGAGGATATTGGAATTGCTTGAACTCAGATTCATTAATTACGATTACCAAATGACAACAAGCTAATTTATTCTCTAACTAAAGTAGTTCAAGTACGAGAAGGTCATAAATTAAAAGCCACCTAGCGGATTATGTAGGAACTATAGATCAGAAAATTCTTAAATTAACTGGAGACAAATACGGTCAATTGGCAAGAGGAAATTTAATTACTGAATGTGAGCAATGATTTTACGCCTAAGATGTATAAAAAAAACATCCAAAGTATATTCACTAGTAAATAAAGTGAGATAGAGATCAGTTACCTAAAATTCCTGGTTTTCATGAAATTAATGACATTAGAAACCAATCCCATATAATTTTTTGTTCAAATTTACTTGAGGAGGTTTTGGGCGATATTTCCTTTCAGGAGGAATGTTCAATTTTCTTCTACAAAGATAAAGATTCACATTCGATTCTATCTCATAGAACAAGATCTTCATATTAATTTGACTGAATAATCATTAGTCTTTGAACTGATAAAGAACAATAAAACGGGAAAAAATACATATTCTTACTGAAGTCTTCAAAAATTGAGAACAAAAAATCAATTCAACAAGTTCGAACACCAATTCAGTCAACAAATTTACAAATGATTTTAGATCATTATTAATCATTTTTTGAAATTCTTATTATCCTTCAAATATATATATTTCTTATACTATCATGTGGATTTTGGCAGCAAATTTATAACACCTAGCGTATTTATTAAATTTGGCTACCGGTTCAAGTGTGAGAAGACTTTTGTCAGACGCCACCTAGTGACGATTTTTGAACTATGACTTATTTTATTCAGAAATTAAAAATCATTTTTTCAAAATATGGGCATTCAGTTATGTGTCTTATATCCGTTTACTAAAATTAAAAAAAAAAATGAGAAATATTATCAATCACCGGAAAAAATAATTCTAATACTCAGACGGTAATTTCGAGAAAATTGATTTCTAATAGCCAACCAAAAAAAAATAAAAATTTTAGTCAATGGATGCCTTAATGTATTAGCAGCTCTATTAAAATTACGGTGCTAATTCCGTATGAACATTTACAATTTAACCAAGTGTTTTATCAATTGGTCGATATATAAAATATGTATTGGACGAAACTGTTGAAACTACAGGAGTATTCAATGAATACTTATCTTATATTTAAATTTTATAATGAATCTTAAAGATTAACCACTACAGGAACATAGATATAAAACATAATGTTTTTCTAATTCTGAATAATATTTATAAACGATATACTGAAATTATATTCCATTCTCTAAGCTATTGATCATATGATTAATTTTCTGTCTCTGACCCTAGTAGAGCAGTAAAAAGTAAATTATAATAACAGAAATTTACTTCTGATCTTCTAATGTTTGCTATGAACAATTAAGAGCATTTAAAACGTCGATTTATCTCAAATATCAGATATATATTCTACTTTCCTTACATATTCGTTCTTATGATTCAAAGTTAGTATTGATGAGCGAACAATTTTTTTTCAAATATTGATTTCGGTATTGCTTCGAGAATTATTTGTCTTGGTCTTCGTCTTGTAAATTTCCAATACCAAGACTACCATTGCTCATCACTATTTAATATTCACAATACGTCCAATAAAATTTATGCAAATATGAAATGAAGCAAATACTAAGTAAAAATGATTCTTCTCACTATTTATGAGGTTAATTGTTGTTGGAGACACTTAAATTTTTTTATATAATTTATTTTGAAGGTAATAAAATTTATTAACTTTTAGAAATTAAATTTCAAAATATTTTGTTAAAACTTCAGAATAAAAGAATTTATACTTTCATAGTTTATAAGAGACGACTATATAAAACATACGTACCATTCCATGAGCGAGAAGATTTTCAACACAAGCCACCTAGCGGATGACCTGGAACTTATTTCGGAAATTGAACAGATCAAATAATTCATGCCTAATTATTTTGTTATTTTTGAAAGTACTAACTCCGTAAAGTCTTAATGATCTTCACTTGACAATTAAAAGAATAAGATATTTCAAAACTTAAAAATTCACTTTTCAATTTCCCAATCTATTACAATTAAAAAAATAATGAAAAAATTTAGTTTAAGTTTAAAATGACTACAATGATAGCCATATTCATAAAATCACGATAAACATTCTGGTGCTTGATGTCTTCGAACAATTTTATAACTCATATTGAATAAAGACATAAATTTATTATACTCTTCAAACCTGAATAAGTGAAATAAGTGAATACTATCTAACTCCGAGTGCCAATCGAATCACTTTTTAGAATAAGTATGTAGTTTTGCTTTGGTTGGCCACAGAAAGTCATGAATTCATGGCCAAATAGATTATGTTTTCTATTTATCTATTATCTAGAGTAATTTGTAATTGAATTACATTTAATTACTAAACAAATATCGACAAGTAACAAATGTAGAAATTTAAATGTCAAACCATCAGAATATGATCTGTTTAAAATGAGATGAAACATCCAGGCCGACAACGAGTATATTTGATTCGGCCTTACTACTAAGGAATTAGAAAATCCAGCTGAGATAATTTTTGAATGTACGAATTTCGCAAATTTTTGAGGTAGTAGAAAGCGACAATATAGAAAAAGACATTTGTTAAATGAGAATTTTACACAATTACTTCAATGGAAAAGAAAGAATGGAAACAAAAAATTCAGCGTCAGAAATTTTTTTTACTTCCAAGCAATTTAAAGAAAAAAAAACACTTTTCCTCTACAAAAATTTATTTCGTTTAGTTTTTGTATCAGAGTAATTGATATTTATGTTAGCTCATATAAAATTTATTGATTTTAATCACAGGGTCACAAGTGAGAAGATGAACTAAGATTTCTGAAAAGAAATTAAATTTTCGCTTTAATGAATTATATTGTCATTTTTTAAAATAACTTTAAAATAAACCTACTGTCAAATTGCCTTGAAATTTTTTTATTTCAAATTTGAAATATATTACAGATATTTGAGACCAATAAGTTTGAATATTTTTACAGTTATGGGAGTTAAAATTGTAATTCTTAGTTACGCTAAGAAATGAATTTATTTTTTCCAGTTGCCAGTCTCAGAGTGAGAAAATCTGAGGCTGTGGCCATCTAGCGGGTGATCGTGAAACTAAACAAGTAAACTTAGGATCCCAGTGCTCTATACAGTCTAAAGTTAAATTTTAATATTTGTTCATAGAATATTTCATTAGTTTTTAGCAGAAAAAAAAAAAAAAAATATTGGTCAGTACGTTTGAAAAAAAATTGATTTCAAAAATGGTTCTAAAAAATTTTGAACCGTTAAAGATTTTCGACGTTTCAAAAACTGTTTTACCTTAGACATTGTCGGTAGCAAAAACTGATCAATTTTATCAAACATATAATTACCAATTCCAATCAAAGTATGATTAAGTTGAAAAAATTACTTCCGTAAATATTTTAGCGAAACCTCAAGAAAAGAAGAAGGAAACATTTTATGATAGTAAAAATTATTGATATAAAAAATTTTGTGGTCTTATGTAATCTTAGAATCGAATACATCTTTAATAAATTTTGCAAAACACATTCATAAATTTTTATCTACAGTCTATGAGTGAGAAGATTTAAAACGAGATGCCACCTGGCGGTCACTTAGGAACTAAATAATTTAAAATTTCTGACAAAAATGAGACGATAATAAATTGATGTATCTACAGATGAATAAATTATTTAATATAAATATATACTCCTTATATTTTTTTGTGATCAAAAAACGAATTTTCAAAATTTTGCAAGTTTAATTTTCTTCGAACCAATGGATTTTCGGAAAACGTTTTTCGGTAAATTTATCGAATTTTATACCTTCGATTTATCATCATGAATTTTTCTATGCAACAAGTTGGTGAAATAAATTTAGTCATCTAGAAGCTGAGGCTTTAAAATTACTTCAGAATTTTTCAAAAATTTCTAATGAGAACCGGACTATAATTTGTCAGAAAACAGAAGTGATTTCAAAACAGTTTTGTAAATTTCTGACCATCCCATCTTTAAATTCAATCATTGGGATTCTACTGTCAGAAGAAAAGGATACGAATAAGCATAAGTGCTGGAAAAGGGCACAAAGCAAATGCTATGTTATGTTTTTGGAGGTACTCAATGATTTACGAGTAATGCAGCAAAAATTTGTTAATTTTAGAGAATTATTAGGATGTATTTTGCAAGCAATATGCTCACGTCTTATGACTACTTTTAACTGCGTTTTAATTTCTTAAAATCGTTAGCACATTATTATAACTGCAACATAAATGAATGCAATTAATTTTATTCTAATGGACATATTTCCGGACCAAGGAATTTAACAAATCTACTATTATGAATTCCCAATAACTGATGAATACGAAAATACTGCAATCAAAAAAACTTTTTTTCACCCAAGTTGCAGTAGTTAATACTTTATATTTATTAGGATCCGAAAATGTTACTAATAATTATCTATTAAAATCAGTACCAAATTCATGTCTTTCAGGTACCAGTCTTAGTGTGAGAATATAGTATTCTAAAGCCGTCTAGTAGCAGTCAGTAGAACTAAAATGAAAATAATTTCTAACATAATTATGCGAAGTTTCTTCCGAATTTCAGGCTTTATTTGTTCCTTGGTAATAATTGTGTAGTTTTAATTCGAATTTTTCAATGTCTAAGTAATTTTGAGCATATGCTTTTAAATATCCGTACGACATTATTCTAAAATCATTCGATAAGAAAAAAGAGTTCTTTGAAAATTCAAATATAAATTTTGATCGATGTTGACTTTTCAGCGAAGATGTCTTGAAATTTAACAAATATAGACTTTACTCTATGGACTCTATGGACTACCGCTCGACTATGGAAATGTTCATTTTAAGAAAACTTTAGAAAATGAACTATTGGATTGCAAAACCGATCCATTGACATCTCTATGAAAATTATTAGAAATTGCTGTCAACCATTAAATCATTAGCGGTTTTCAATAATAATCGATCAATTCACCTTTGATCGGTCAATAATGAATACAACTATGTAATGACTCAGGATATTTAATGCTTGGAAATTAAAAATGCTTGTGCCTTATGATTCTGATGAACTACTCATATATTTTTAACTAAGTACTAAAATAATAAATTATTTTTTGAAATTGCCTCTGGAAACTAGGAAAGCTGTAAAATGATTAGAATACCGAATTGATCCATAAATCAACGGAATCTAGAGGCTAAAAATGAATATTCATAGACCTCAAAAAAATTCCAGTTATGAATTATTTGATTTTTCTTCTTGTTATTTGAACACAAATCCATAATAATAATGAATTTTGTAAGTAGCAGAAATTAAGACACCAAATGTATCCGATTCGAGCTCATGCATTTGCCGTGTCGTTCTACATGTGAGAAGTCTAGTCGCTCGGCGCCACCTAGCGAATACTTGACGAACTAAACACTATCTCACAGCCATAGCGATCAGAAATCTTGTATTGTTTTCCAAGCCGATAATAAAATGTTAATAACAAAAAGTATATATAGTAAAGTATATATATCTAATATTATGACTAACAAAATGAATATCAAAATTTTTTTCCTATTTATTCGGCAAGCAGTAGATTTAGTTAGTAATAAATCAATGTTTGATAAAATTATTTTTATTTAGTAAACAATTTTTTTTTGTAAGAAAACTCCAGTACAAGTGTTCTCACACTCCCACACTAGTTCCGTATTAGTTTTTTATTACAAGTGTTCTCACACTTCCACACTAGTTCCGTACTAGTTTATTATTATAACAAATGTTGTCACACTTCAGTTTTATTTTATTGTACAAGTGTCCTCACACTTAATTTTATTGATTATTCCACCAGTGTTTAAATTAATATTGTCTCAGTTAGTTTATAAGAATTAACATAACGCTAAAACAAGTTGGAACCGCGATTAGTAAATTAGAATCAGTGAAATCAGCGAAATACAATAATCCAGTCTCCACAAATTCAGGTACTGTAATTTTTAAGTTTATTTTATGTCAAAATACCAAAACATTTTCAACACATTGAAATATCACAAAAAGTTGTTTTGTATTCAAAATTCTATAGTCCTCTCTAGTTATTGAAACGAATTTTATTGTTAATTAGAGTCGGCTGACTAGCCACCTAATACTTTCATAAAATAATATCAAGTTTTATTGTATTCAAATCATCAAAATTTTCAATTGTATAATATATAGTAATTCAATTTGCATATCTAAAATCTTTCGTTTCAAAACAAACCTTCCAGATAATTACTCAGTGTGATCCCGGTCTATTGGTCGAAAGACTAGTGCCGAAAATAAAAATAATGATAAATGTCCATCGGTACCCGCAACCTGGACAAAACAAAAACATAAATCTAAAATCCGAAAGTCGGGATCAATCATCCGAAGCTCAAAATTTTTCCCTAGGATAATTTTAGAACACGATGGCCATATCAACACAAAATGTATCAGTGATATCGATGATGATCATCGCAGAGATTGACTTTTAGAAATACTAGAACTACATAACTTACAAATTTTGACTAAGCAGGAAAAATCTAGAGCGAAAAATAATTTCTCTATGTTATCAATCTAAAACCACTTCATGCAAAGTACCAATTTTACGATTATTTGAATTACTTCTCATGTTAGAGTTAGTAATCTGAGGCAAAATTATATTATGTACAAAATTTAATTAATTATTACAACAATGCAAGAAAAAACTACAGATGTAAAATTTCAAATCCTGTATAGCTTACTGTCGTAATTCTTGACTCATGCCAACGAAGTTATTAATTTACCCGTAGAAATTTTAATTTTTAGGTTATCAAATTCCAATTAACGATATTTGCGTTCATAAGAAAGAAATTTATTTATTTCAGTTACCAACTCACTTGTGAGAATATTTTAACCCGACGCGATGTAGCGGTGACTATGGAACTAATTTTCAAAATAATGAAATAATGACTAATCTCGTATATAATTAGTAAAATTTTGTTTAATGAACATGTGCTACATTTTTTAAAACAAAATTAGGGGAAAGTTAATGTATAATTTTAAAATAGAATTAGAACTTGCGGTATGAAGTTAGATATAAATACAAGCCTAAGACCGCGTAAATATTGAAAAAATAAATCCTAATTTCGCAGAGTTAAGAACCGACACAGTTATAACAAGATAATTTCTTTAATTTTGCATTAAATAGAGTAAAAGAAGAACTTGATATAAATACTATTTCGTTAAATACGCAAATTCATGCTGGCACAACAATTAATAGGAAATCCATAATTTCAGTTTTCGATGAAACGAAAGATCCAATATATAAACTAATTTTCAATTATTAAATGTTTCTGGAATCGATGAATTTTTCAGGGCAATAAATAGATAATCATCGTAAAACATCGCCTAGAATAAACAATTCAAATAAATCACATCTCGTTTGGTGATACAAAAAAATTTTGCTCAATCAAGAGAATTCACTGAAAATTCGAAAATGAATTTTTTGGCCGGAAAATAAATTTACAATTTGCTGTGATACAATTGTCTCTTAAATTGCAACTCAGCGAAGTATGAGATCGTAACATTTGGGCGGTGACTTCAATCGACTATTCTAGTCATGATTTTTGTTTACTCGTAAACTTACCTAACTTTAACGTCGTTGGTCTGGAATTTTTTTTTAATTATTGCATTGCAATCGAAATAACCCGATTGTCACCCAGCATCAAAATAACGTGCATATAAATACTAATTTAACAAGAATCGATGTATTTTTCATTCATTTGCTGAAAATGCGGCTCATAAGAACAAAACTATACACAAACTAAAAATTTTCATTTCCATCGGCTATTGGCAAACTTATAATTTGAAACTGGAGGTTTACTATTCAATGTACTTCTAATAAGGGCAGAAAATTTAATTTATTGATTATAAACTACAGTCTACATATGAGAAGAAATCAGGCCTGTCGCCATCTAGCGGACACTTTGGAAACTAAAAATTAGAATTCCTTCCAAACAGTAGCTTGAACGCTAAATTGACGTATATATTTATATATAATTGATTTAAGGCATAAACATACTACTTTTATATCTGAGGTAATTGGTAATGTTGTGTAAAAAATTATTAGAAGATTTTTCTTCCGTCAATCTCTTAAGTTTATTCTTCTGAAACTTTTGAGCTTGTTTGTGAATTTCGTCGGGAAAAAGTATTTTTAATTCTGTTAAAGTCAAAGTATAAAGTAGTAACAAGAAAAAGACTTTCAGTGATCGGCTCGGGTATGAGAATCGAATCAGAAATGTAGATTGTAATTTTTCCAAATAAGAGTATACCGAAAGGTTTTAAAAACATTTAGTATCTGTATCAATAGTTATTCAAAATTGAGAAAATGTAAATGATGCAGTAAGAACAGAATTATATTAATAATGGATAAAATATTGTGCTATATTTTTCGAAGTCATCGATTGCAAATTTATTCGAATCTCCGAAAACAAAGAAGTTTTTTATCCATTAGCCTAGATATTAGAATTCTCATTTTAATTAGCAGATAAATAATGTCATAGCAAGAATTTTTATGAAAATTTACGAAAATTATTAAATTTATTTATTTGGATTAACAGTCTGAGTATGAAAAGTTTTTTAGCTGAAGCCATCTAGTGACAGTTAACGGAATTACTTTCTTGAGATGATTGTGTTTTATTATTTGACTTTCTCAATAATTGAGTTATTATGGTGAAAGTTTCTACTTCACAATCGTCTAGGCATAGAATTCACAAAGACGACAGCACACAAAAAATATAGAATAACTGTCAAATACATCTTAAACTATCAAAAAATCGACATAATAAATTAATATTGATTGCCGAATAAAAATTTACCTTAGAATGCATTATTTTTGTGTAAATATTATCGATTGTCACAATTTATTGATAAACTTCAATGTCAGAAAATAATATGAATAACGATAAAAATCTACTTTTATTACCAAATTCATTTATTTGAGCTACCGGTCTAAATATGAAAAGATTTAAACACAAAGCCACCTAGGAGAACTATGCGACATTGACTAATTTTAAGTAAATTTTTTATCGAATTAAATGAGCCACAGTATTTAAAAACCGTATAATTTTTAATGATAGTCTTTATTGAACGGAAAAACTTGAAAATTGATTGTAATTCAATTCACAATATCTCGAAAATTCGAAATTTTAAGTCACTGCACAGTTTTCATTGTAAAAGGTCTTTTTACTGCCAATATCATAAATCATAGGAATAAAATTGTTATTTTTTTTTTTACAGAAAAGAAGATTCGCCAGTAGAATGATATAATTCTTTACAGTCTAATGTAAACAAAAATTTACTGGACCATCACAGTTTCTTCATATGTCTATTCAAAATTGAAAGTTAAATTTAGAAATACAAATTCCAAGACACGTTAAGGGTTAGGACATCAAAAGTATCTAATTTAAGTTCTTATGTCCTTCTCTTGCCATTCCACAAACGAGAATACTAGTCTCTCGGCGCCACCTGTCGAATGGTTTGCAAACTAAAAATACTGAATTGTGATAAAATTAAAAATTAAATTCACCGAATGAAAGTCAATACAAGAGACTATTTTTCTCAACAAAATAGATCTGCGATACTTGTAAGTAATTATTCATTTCACTAATGAATGATTTGATGATTAGAACTCAAACGGGGCTTTGAAAATTTTCCTCAGCTCATTCAATAATTTTGTTTCCGAATTGAAAGTTTCATAGAAGCAGTACATTAAAAGACTTTCCCTACTCACAGTAAGTGATACGTTCACGATTGCTGACATCCAAATCCACTTTTACAAAAAAAAATTAGTAGTCTTTGATATCGAACACTTAGGAAAGAATCCAAAAAATAACATTGTGTTCTCTGAAAACTTCCCAAATAAATATCTATTTTATTCTTTCATATATTTGTATACATTTATGATAATAGCTAACTCACAAAACAACTCAATCAGAAAGTTGTACTTTAAATTCATGAACCAATGAATGACATATCCCGCAAACTTATCATGTGACGACAAGCACTGATAACAATAACTCTCTAAACTTATTATTTACCCTCGACGACGAACTTGATATATATGGAAAAAAGTGTTATCAATCGTTTGTAATAGAAAAATGTGTAAACGAGTATCAATGCATCTGGAAAAAAATATTATCAGTCACCTTAAGAAATGACGAATAAAAAGTTGTGAATACCTTTACAAAATGGTTTCGAAGAAATGAAATACTTTTCTATCACTTGGTAAAGAATGGATTTCACTAAGAAAATTTTTATGCTTTTACTGTTTGCAAAAGCAATTAATGAATTTTTGAACCACCTACAAACGAGAAGCTTTCCGATTGATTCATCAGGAACTAGTCAGCAATATTTTTACTACATGACTTGTAAAAATTAATTTTTCAATGTTAAAAATACGAAACTTCGGCGGATTGGAAAACATAATGTTTTTACTTTCGAGTGATTTAGCTAGAGAATGAATTCTTTAGCGAGTTGTCGCTTATTAAAATGGCTGATAAGTTTCGGGGTTTCATTGAATTTCATTGCTACCGGAAACTTTTGATAATCTTTAATTATCAAGTGATATGAAAATCACTTATTCCGCTGTAATGATCCAATTTAAAAATTTTTCAAGTCCTTTGGCGGTTGATTAGTAAATTTGATTTCTTTCGTTGATATGAACAAAACAAATATCGTAAGTCTCAATTATATCAGATTGATTCTAATGTCAAAAATGTAACTAATATTGTAATTGATAAAAACTCTGTTATGGAAATGATAATAATAAGGATAATTTTCGAATGATTGATACTTACCGCATCCACATATACTATCTACAATTGTTCTGCAGAGTTGATAATCAATAATTTTTTAAACTAATGATAATCATAATGAACTATTTACTTGCCATAATATAGGAATGGTAAATTCATGAAATTTTTATCTATTTCCGAAACTTTTGCGAATAATTTTCCTTCATGCATCAAAACATTAGATTGAATATTATGATTGATGGTACTGAAGACTATAGTACAAATTTTCATAATGATATATTTCAATTACTAAATTTATTTACTTGAGGTATCGGTGTGAATACGGAAAGATTTCTAGCCTTAGCCATCTAGCGGGAGGTACGGGAACTACCAAATTTATTCATTTAAGATACCGGCTAGTATGAGAAAATTTCAAGCCCAAGCCATCTAACGACAGGAATCGGACCTTAAGTGACTAAAAATAATATTGAATAAACTTATGGTAATTTTTTAAAAATTTTTTTCGAGTTTCATTGTCAGATATTATTATTATTTTTTTTTTTTAATAATTGAGTCCTAAGCAAATGATTGAAGGATCTGTGAATCTTATTACTTATTACCATTAGAATATCAAATAACCAGTAACCATAGTTGACAAAATAACGATATTTAACTTATGAAATATACTGCTACGATTACACTTTCTATAAGAAAAATACTAATGTAAGCGCTTCATTAAATATTTGGATTCTATCTTCTCGTCTTTCAAAACACCTAAAAGATCGTTTAATATTCAATCTGTTTATTGATTGTATCCTATACGCAGCATTGAAATGATATTTTCGAGCGTAATATTTATATCCAACGAAGTTGATTAACCCAACGCATTAGTACCTCAAAGTAAATTTCTTATATTTCTTTATAAGCTTAAGTTACAGTAAAATATTATAGAATTTTTGAAAAGCAAGACTCAGTATAATGAAGTTGAGGTTAGCCACAAGTAGATCAATCAGATGTCAATAGATGGCTCAGGCGTTTATGGCAATAATGATCACGATTATGATATTGTTACCAACAAAGCGAACTGATGTAAAATTTATTCCATAAATTCCATCTAAAACGCCACTGTTCTATGGGATTTATCTGATTTCGACTTTTAATCCAGCCAATGACAAAAATTTTGATAAGCCAATAAATATTAATTCTAGAAAATGATTAATAATATTTCGAACAAATGACTCCAAGACATCTAATGACAAATATCCTAATTTTTGAGTCTAAAATTTTATAAAGTCGAAATTTTAATATTAAAAATATTCGATTCGAGCACTTATGCATTTGCCTCGCCATTCTACTGACGAGAAGAATACCTGCTCGGCGCCACCTATCGGGTATCTTATGAACTAGAAAATTTTTATTCTGATAAAAGTCGAATTTTTTTTTTTTTCTCAAGTAAAGTAAATAATAGAAATTTTATTCATTATTAAATATACGCATTAAAATTAATTTAAAAATCAAGCAGTCATTTCAGCTTAAAGATTATTCTAAAATAAATTTTCAAACACACAGCAACCAACATCAGAAGTTTATCGATCACAATTGCAGTTTAGTACAATAATGAGTATGCCAAGTCTAGGAAACTGCAAAAAAAAACACTATATCACATATATACGTGCCCTACAAACACGAATTACGAGCTAGTGACAACACAACAAAGTTAAATACAATATTTTATAATTGTCTCGATCCATTTTTATGTGGTTTGTTAATATGAATGTAAAAAAAAATTTTTTTCTCATCAGCATCGAAATCTTTTATAACAGATAATTTGAAATGAAAATTTCTAACACAAAGAATTTACATCAAAGAATAATACAATTTTGTGTTTATTGCGCGGAGTCAATTCAAACGAAATTATCACTTTTCGCCATCGAACGTTATCATTACTGTTCATGAATCGACAAAATGTCTTATTAGAAATAGATTACTCTGTGATAATTCTACGAAAGAAGAAAGTAAATACAAAAGTTTTTCTATTCCTACTGGCCTGCTAAAGAAATTTAATGATTCTGTGAGCCAGTTCACAAAAGAGAAAATTGGAATCACAGCCACCTAGTGGCCATGACTTGAACTATGTTTTAATCATATATTTCCAAGTACCCTAAATACTTTAGGAAATAATTTGTAAAATGTTTAGTGCAAGATAAATGTAGAACATAAATTTCAATACAGACAAGCCAAATCAAGGAAAACTAAAAAAAGTGGTCATTAAGCCGATCATATGATGGTTTCAAGGTTTCGATGACTTAATAGATGTTCATGAAAAGTCAATGATCATTATATTTATCCAACGAAATAAAATTCCAGAATTCAATGTCATAAATTTATTTATTGGTTTTGCACTTAATAACTTTAGAATATCGGAATCCTGTTGATTTTCATGTTTGAAAATAACATCCAGCAAAGAAAAATAAAATATTTCCAACATAGAAAAAATATTACAGAAATATGGAAAATGTTTACATCTGTCGAAATTGCAGCTCTCTGTCCACATTAAACGAAGCGTTGCTGCGGTCATATTTTATTATCATACATTGTTTCAATTTTGAAAGAAACAAATTCACAAAGCAGTATAACTTCTCCGTCAACAACGAAATTCATTTATTCAAGCCACCAGTTCATAGACGGAAAAATTTTTCTTCAGTAGCCAGCTAGTGGTTATTTTTGTTACTGACTTGTGAAAATCTCTAGCAATCCAAGTTAAGTCATTGATAAATTCAATTCTATGTCAGCTATTATTTAAAATACTTATGAAAACAATTTTGGTCCTCCGAGCCGGATAAGAAGTTGACAGAACTGATACTGTGATCATTTTTGGATAAGAACTTTTAATACTTCAGAATGGGAAAAGTGACACATAGACATACAGCAGTGGAGACTCCGCAGAAAGGAAATCGACAAAGCGCCAATGAATCCTCTGTTTTGGAAAGATCCAGGAGGTCCTACTGGAACTAAGTCACAACGTCATTCAATTTTAACATGAAAGTCATTATTTTATCGAACACTCCAAACACCTTGATTCTCGTAAAATTGATTGATCCAAAAATAAACATTGAAAAAAATTTGCACTTATCAAACAATAAAAAATGAGTAAAGAAATAAAATTTTTTAATTATTTTCAAAAATATTAATTGTCAATGATAAAGCAATTTATATAATTTATATCACACTCTAATTATGAACAAATTTTACAGTAAGCCGCTATCTATCGAGAATTTTTTCAACGACTTTTATATGGATTTAGAGAATCAGTCTACAGAATTTACTAATAATCACTTGTATTGAATTGTGGAAATCGAAATTTTCACAAAATGTAATAATTCTAGAAATTCAAAGTTTGAACTTTGTTCACTTAATATTGTTAATTAATTAAATAAATTGGGATATTTCAGTCATCCTAAAAGTCGGAAATTTCAACACAACGCAATTCTTTCAGCACAAATTAAGTGGAACAGAATCGAACAGACTGCATCAATTAAATTAATATAAATGAATTACTTTTTTTTGTTTTGACTTTCCTCTCGAGTCACGGTAGATCCGAGTTCCAGCTCATGAATTAACGATCGAGTAAAATTAAGCAGACTTTAACTATTTCTACGCTAATATGTTCAAAAATTTTTCTTATTTTAAGTATTATTTTTTTTGAGATATTAAATAGAATTGGACTTTAATTTCAGGGAATACCGACTAAGAACAAAATCTGTAAGATCTATGTTATGATTTCAACTAATGAACGTCAAGTCAATTTTTTGGTAAACAAAGCGGTACCATTGTAATAATAAGAACCATCTTCATTGTGCTGCTTAAAAATTTCAGTTTGGTATAAATAAAATTATTCTTATCAATTCTAACAAAAGTTTAGATGTGTTATCTAAAGAACATGAAACTATGCATTTGTGAATTAATTTCTTTTCAAAAAAAATTTGCACATTCACTTAAAAAAATTTGAACCAGAAATCAGTAACAAAATTTTAATTAATTGATTTTAGTTGCCAATCAGTCTATGAGAAGATTTACTTTGATAGCCACCAAGCGGGTTTTTTGAAAGCTGACTATACTATCATCAGATATTGGTCAATTTACGTTTTCTTTCAGTTGCAATAAGAAACGAATATATCGACTCCGATTACCGGTCTGAGTACGAGAAGATCTGAGTATGTGGCCATCTAGCATGTGACTGTAGAACTAAATATTCTTTCAATGAAGTAAACCAATCAGTAATTTTCTAATTTGATATATTTCCTATGGAAACCAGTGAATTTACTTCAAACAGTAACATAAAAAAACCATTAAAACGATCAAAATTAAATTTTCTATTTTCTATTCGTTTTCAAATTTTAACAGAAATTTTGACTGAATTTATTCGTTCGTCGATTTCTTCAAGACAATTCAAAAGTTAGAAAACTGTGTTCTCTCTGGCTACTACATTCGATGACTGACGAGCTTAGATAAAAATGTATCGCTTCATATCATGATACATTGAAAAAATCTGATGGCGTCGAACCTATGAACGTAATTCGACTCGCTACATGTGACGGAACTCGGCTTTACTATTTTTTTTATGTCTCAACTAAATCCCAGAGTAAAATATGAGTGTGTTGACATGAGAATCAACCGACATTCGTCAAAATGTCTTGATAAGTTAAAAAAAGAATGGTAACAATATTTTTCTCAATTGTAATTTACTATCAACTGTTAAGTTATTAGCCCAAAATTATTAAAAATTTTGCATATTTAAGATTTGAAGACATTAAATATATCCAAGTCAGGCTTATATGCATTCACCTCGTCATTCTACAAGCGAGACGATAAATCACTTGAAGCCACCTGTCGGACAGTTTCCGAATTGAGCTTTTTTAATTTCAGTAAAAGTCGATGTTTTCTTTGCATGCCAAAGTAATAATAGAGTCTATATATTCATCAAAATAAATAGCGATACTTGGGTCAATAAATGATTTTTGAATTTTTTTTTTTTTAATACAAAAGTGATTAAAAAAGATCGCAATAACTTCATGCAATAAAAAATTTATTCTTTATATATTAACTCGGATGTCCAAAAATGACAGCCGAAAATAAACTTATAAAAAAATGTACAACCATTTGTACACGTTAGAGAATACATTTAATGTGGTGCAACATCGAGAGTGACATTATAAGAATTTTTTTAGATTGAATTAAATTGTAATCGTATTTTGATGACATTCTGAAAAAACAATTCATGTCGAATTTTTTTACAAAAGTGTCATGTATAGAAAATATAGCGAAGAATGAATTCTATTTCTCATTGAGACAAACACATTGTTAAGCTAAAAGTTCTGCTTTATTGCTTACATTCGTTAAAGATGTTCATCAGTTGCTGATTCATTGTCAAAGCCGTGGTCCCAAAAAGGTCTAACTATAGTCATACTGAAGAATTTTGAACCACGAAAATAGATGAACATCACCATAATTGTTTACCGACAATGAATACCCAATTTGTAACCATAACTCGCGGACTTCAATTCAGCAACTCTCTTATCGCCAAACAGAAAGAACGTTTAAACAGTTCGCTAAATAAATTTATTAATTTCAAATATTTCGATTCTGACACAACTATTGGCATCAGAAGCCATAGAAGCCAAAGAATATATAAAATCATTCAAATACAATAAATTTTTTGCCACAAAAAATTCATTTATTAATTCTAGTTACCGGGTCACATATGAGAAGATCTTAACCTGTAGCCATCTAGCGCCAACTGTGAAACTAATTTCCACGATAATAAAATAGTGAAGAACAAATTAGTATTTTCTAAATAATCAAGTCTTAAAGTGATTACTGGTACTTTTAGATATTAAATTCAAAGCAGACTGAGCAAAAATAAAGAATCAGATTATAAGAAGTTTTGATTAAGGGATTGAAACTTGGACCAACTGTCGATAATTTTAATCGACGGCTGATTGAATAAATTAGAGTGGAAAACTTTAATCGAAACTTCAAAATATCACGTATATAGCAAAATCAAAGAAAAAAAGAGAACAAAACTGCAAATGATGGTAATCTGAATGAATTAAAAAAATTAATTTTTTCAGTATCGCCAAATAACAAACATAAAAAATATGAGTTCATAGGATACAAAATCACTTGACCTTTCAGCAATATTTTCTTTTGAATACTTCATTGCTAATTCTGAGTTCAGTACTCTTCTGGATTATATTGTAATTGCTTAAAATAATTTACTTACAATTATATACAACGTTAATGTAAATTTCGTTTTAGCTGCAATGAACAACGAATTTATTGAGTTTGAATACCGGTCTAAGTATGGCGGGATCTAAGTGTGAAGTCATGTAATCGTAAGCTCGAGCGTATCAATGAATCAGACCATGAAATCAGTTGTCCAATATTCTTCTAAACTCAAAACCATGCCAAATATGTAATTCTCAAATGATTACATTTAAAAAAAAAGTCCGAGAGCAGAATTTCCAAATGAATATGATCCAAAGGAAAAGATATTTTTCGATGTTGGAAATAAACCGGACAAAATTAAGGCAGAAATTCAAAGACAACTAACAACTAATTGTCGAAATAAATTTAATTATTCAAGAATAATTAAATTAGTAAATGATTTAATTATCTATCATATGCAAATTTTTGTTATAGTCTATATTATTAGGAAGTGTTATTAGTATTTTATAAAAACAACAAATTGTTACTGAGTGCAAAGCAAAAAGTGAAATTCACTTTTCATAATTGAGAGCAGCAATGAACGAATTTTGTACGGATTTAAGATCTCATCCCAAAAATCAGACTGAATGAATACTTTGTCTTTTTTTTTAACAAACATAATTCTTCTAGCTACAATATAATTAGAAAATGCCAAAAATTCATGATACTTCGAAAATTGCCTGGAATTATATTAATTTATGATTTTTATCATTACAGAAAAAGTTCATAGAAATCAAAATTCTAAGATTGCCAGAAATATGTAAATTAACTACTGGTATAAAATATTCAATATTTTTTCCATAACACAAATAATCTCAATAATTAGACTGTCGCAATAAATAAATTTATTAGCTTCAGTAACTAGTCTGAGTATGATAAGAAGTAGCCATCTAGCGGCAACTTCCTAAACGAGAAAACAAAAAATTTTTAGTTGAAATTTCTAAAAAAATATGAATTTTTTGCTTTAAGAAAATTAATTTTCACGATTATTGGGATAGAAAATATTAAATGTTGCTCTAGTCCGTTAGAAAATCGGGTATTAAATTTTTTTGATTGATTCTTGTTATTAATACTCCAGTCTGTTGAAACTTTAATGAATTATATCGTCAATTTTGTAGCTCGGTATCTGAAATATAAACGAACTTCTCAATGTTTATGCGACTACCGGAATAAATGTATGATATGATACCAAAAACATCGAAAAAAGTCAAAATCATGGTAGTAAAACATGTTTATCTTAGAATCGAAGCGTTAGCATGAGACAATAAAAAAAATAAATTTATGTTGTTAATTAATTCAATTTGATTCAGTACATCATTAAAATCTTTGTGTAGTAATCGAATTTCGGAAATAATTAATTTAATTGAAAGTGAAGATTACACTGCGTCCTGCGACCTCCTAATAATCAATTCACAAAATCCAAGAAAAAAACATGATGTCATTCCAAGTCGTGTCTGAAAATTATTTAGACATAATTCGTCAGCTAGTTGGCTAAAATACATTTCTAGAAAAGAAACTGAACTTTTATTTACTAAAAGGTAGAAGTCAACAAGTCACAAATAAGGGACATAAACGGAAGGAAATGGAAAATACCAAAGAAACGTCTTCGTAAAATGATGAAAGTATTTCTCGGACATTTAAAACTGCGACGTTAAAAAGCTCTTCAGTTATCATTATCAGAAACTGATAGCTTCTAGGGTCTATAAACATTCGAAAATTAAATTTCTGAATTTTTGTCAAAGAAAGATCCACTAGTTCATCGATCAAAAATTACAAAATTTAGTAAAAATATCTAAACAAAAGTCACTGTCAGTAATCAAAAGTTATCAGAATACTCATCGAACTTTCTTCTTTAACTTAAATATAATTGAGTTTAAAAATCATCGTGAATATTTTTGATGAGTCTTTAAATACTAAAATAGCAACATTTTATGAAAAAAGAAATCATTGATATAAAAAATTTAACGTAGTCCCCAATCTAACCTGAATATAACCGTAGAATCAAGTATATTTCTGATAAATTTTGCAAAGCAAATTAAAAGGTTCTTGACTCCAGTCTATGTGCGAAAAGATTTTTATGAAGACGCCACCTTGTGGTCAGTTAGGAACTAAATAATTTAAAATTATTTTTAAAAATGAGCCGACGATAAATTAACATATATACGGATGAATAAATTATTCAATACAAAATATAAATTACTCACAATTTTATTATCAAAAAATAAATTTTTGCAGTTTTTTAAACTTCAGTTTTTTTTGACCAATGGATTTTTGGAAAGCATTTTTCGGTAAATTTATTGACTCTGATGTTTATAATTTTCCATTAAGAATTTTTCTTACGCAACAATTTGGGTAAAACAAATTCAATTATTTAGAAGCTGAGACTTAAAATTACTTTGAAATTTTTCAAAATTTTCCGGTGAAAAAAAAAAACAGATGTTTTATCTCACACAAAAACTTTTATAAATATCTGAAAAGGATAATCTTTCATTCATACCATTCCATACATAATTTTATGAGATTCCAGTCGGAAGGAAGGACTACACATAATTATGAATACTCAATCATACAATCATACTCTACGTTATTTTTTTGGCGACACTCAACGATCTTTGAATAATTCAGCTAACAAAATTAAAAGCATAATAATCATTCATTTCGACAATGATCAGAGTAAATACTCCAATTTTTTTTTTTTGGAACCGAAAATGTTGCAAACGATTGTCTATTTGAAAACCTTAACATTCAATACCAATGAGTCGGCCGAGCATGCAACAGTACAATCTTTCAAAACTTTACTACAATTACCAAATTTATGTCCCGTAGGTATCGGTCTTACTATGAGAAGATAATATTTCAAAGCCATCTAGTGGCAGTGAGTAGAACTAGATTGACCAAAAATAATTTTTAAAATACGTACGTGAAGTTTCTCTAAAATCTCGGGCCTTATTATTTTCTTTGGTAATAGTTAATTCTTTTTTTTGACTTTCTCCCCGAAGAAAAATAACTGTGGAAAATTATATGACTCCATAGATAATCATATGTATTCAAATAAAATCATTTTTTATCGAGTCAATAATTGAATGATTTCGAGAAAAAGCTGTTGAACAGTATTCTTACAACATATTTTTTAGATTCTTCAATAAATAAAAATATCAAAAAATTTGATTGTAAATTTTGATGTGTTGACTTTTCATCGAAAATATCTTGTGAGAAATCCAACGATTCTCGAAGTAGTAATATGGTCACAGCAATAATTCACCAAAAGACTCGAAAGTCTGAGAAAAAGTAACGTTAGACAAAAACTTCAATCCATCGTGCGAATTAAGGATCGATAAATTATTTCATATCAATTAGCAGAAAAAATTTTGAGATCGGCATCGAAGACACTTGAAATTGATAAGGAAATTTCATTTGTTAATCCAAAAAATTTTGCCCGATTAAGAGAACTCGCCAAATACAAAAATTATTTTTTTGTGAAATCATATCAATACAATCATTTTAGAAATTGAAACCATGCTAATCATAGCAGTACGAGATTTCGATGACGACTCCAATCAAAGAGTCGTATCAAGACTTTTGTTTAGTCGAAAATTTTCTCGTTCAACCACGTCTTTGAACCAGAATTCATAGAAGAGAATATAATTTTTATTGCTAGGATCGCATAATTCTAATGCGATTATTAAAAATGCAGCTTGTACAAACGAGGCTGTGCATGAATTAAAATTTTTTGCTCACATTGACCATTGGCAAACTTATAATTTGAAACAGAACATCTACTATTCAATGTAGGACTAATGAATTCGAGAAAACGAATTTATTGATTATAAACTCCAGTCTACATATGGGAAAACGTCAAGCCCTCCGCCACCTAGCGGTCAGTTCGGAAACTAAAAAATCAAAATTCTTTCCGAACGCTAATTTTGACGCCAAATCGATGTATATTTTGTGAGAAATTAATTTTTGCCAGAGTTTTTATTCCTAATTTAATATTCTATTCTGACTTCAAAAAGTTAAAAATTAACTGAATATTTTAATTGTAGGCAAAATAATTGTTCAATGTCACAATATCTCAATGTCTTTTGCACTTGACCGAGTACATGATACAGAATTTTTTTTAAAAACCTTGATATTAGAAATCAAATTTCAATCAGCGGATAATTAATATCACAGTACGAATTTCTATAGAAATATACTAAAATGAGAAGGTTTTGAGCGGATGCCACCTAGCGGCAGGTAACGCAACTAAAATAAATAAAAATAATTTTTAATGAGATAATTCTGGACTTTTAAGAAATCTATGACCTTATTATTCATTTTGGCAATAATTTAATAATTTCCTTTTTTTCCAACTCATAGCGTAATCATAGAGAAGATAAGAAAATTATGGTTTATGCAAAAAGTCAAGTACCAATCAGAAATTTATCGGATGTCCTAGCATTTTCGATGTAAAATTTGAATAACGAGTCAAAAATTCATTTATTCAACTAACTGCTAAGAAAATTGATGAAAATCGAGTACGTAAATGCGCAACAATCTTACTAATGCTGCTCAGAAATAAAAATCTACCAAAGTTTATTAATTAAAATTCTGTATTATGTGACTTGGCAACCAGAATTAGTATATTGTCTGCAATCAACCTACTTTTCCTAGTTTCATATTCTTTGATACTCCTGATTCAAAATATTTTAAAAGACTGAAGGAAAGTATTGCCAGGTCGCTACTGTCAGTAAAAATTGTATCCCATTAATATATTTAAAGTTCGAATAATTGCCATTACTCACTAATGTTTAAATTATTGTTTTTTTTTTTTCGACTTTCTCAATAATTGAGTTATCGGCATAGATTAAAATTTTTACTATAATTGTTCTGCGAAGTGGATAATGAATAATTTTAAAGATAAAGAAGCTATTTATCTGCTATAATGTAGAAAGAATGAATTTATGGAAATTTATCCATCACCGTAAATGTTACTAATAATTACCTTTCATGAATCAAAACAAGATTAAATATTATAATTGATGGCAAAGAAGACAAAATTAAAACTTTTTATGCATAGATATTCCAATTACTGAATTCATTTATTCACGGTACTGTTGTACATGCGAAAAGATTTCAAGCCGAATCCATCTAGCAGAAGATATGAGAACCGGTTTCAGCCTGAGAAAATTTCGAGCCGAAGTCATCAAACGGCACGGAATTGAATTAAAGTGGCTAAACATAATTTTGAATAGTATAGTAATGTTTTTCAAATTTTTTTTTAAGTGTCATTGTCATTAATAAATATTTTTTTTTCTAATAATTGAGTATTAAAATGAAATTATTTCTAGATCAGTCAATCATTATTGGGCTTTATTACTTTTATCGGAAATATACATTGGTTATAAAATATACTGCTACTAATCAGAAAATTAATTGTAAAATATTTTGAGCAGGATAATATAGAACATAATTTTTAACACAATCGAAGAAATTTCAGGAAAATTAAAAAATCGTGGTCATAAAGGTGATTGTATGTTATTTCGAAGGTTTCTGTGACTCAAAATATGTTGATGAGAAAATAAATGATTAATAATAATTTTTTATATTTATCCGGCAATATGGATTGAGGAAATAATCGGAATTTCACTATCTTTGCATCAAAATAGTACTGAACCGTCAAAACATTAGAAAATGACTCGAATTTTTTTTTTCAATCAAAAACTTATCGCAATTTCTAACGATTTAGAAATATTTTTGGAAAGACTTCAACCCCAATATCTTATCCAATTTTAGAAAATTCCCAGCGAAAGATCGAGTTCAATCTAATAAATGTATGGATTGGTTTTGCATTCGATATCTTTGCAAAACGAAATCTTATTGACTTTTATTCTTAAAAAAATCATTCTAAACAACCATATCCAAAACACTTCTGTTCTAATCACAAACTAAATTTACTTGAGTAATATTCTATTATCATACATTATTTTAATTTTGAAGGACACAAATTTACAAATCAGTGTAACTTTTTCTTCAACAACGGAATTTATTCATTCAAGGCACTAGTTCATGTGTGGAAAGTTTTTCTTTCAAAAGCCACCTAGAGGTTATTTTTGTTACTAACTTGTGAAAATCTCTGGCATTCCAAATAAATTAATTGATAAACTCAATTTAGTGTCACCAACGTCACTTTAACATCAGATTATCACTTAGAATACTTATAAAACTAAATTTGGTCCTTCGAGCTGAATAAAAAGTTAACAGAACTGATACTGTAATCATTATTGGATAAGACCTCATAATAATTCAAAATGGAAAAATGAACCACAGTCATGGATTGTAGACATTCCACAAATAGTAAATCAACGCTAATTTATCTTCGCTTATCTTAAACCACCCAAGAGGTTACAACAGAGCTAATAATCACAATATCATTTAATTTTAATATCAAAGTCATTATTCTATTGAAAACACCGTACATCCCGGTTGTTATAAAATTAATTGATCCAAAAATAAACATTGAAAAAAATTTTTGCTTATCAAGTAGTAAAAATGAGTAAAGAAATAAAATTTATTACTTCTTATTGTAAACAGTACATAGAAATAAGAATTGTTGATAAAAAACAAATTTACATATTTTCTATCTCTCTCTAGTTATGAGAAAATTCAACAGTTAGCCGCCACCTATCGGAAATGTTTTCAACTATTTTTTTTCGTGAATTTAGAAAATCAGCTTACAGAATTTGATTGCCGTATTAGAAAAAGTGTCTCTTGCATTGAATTTTTGTTATCGAAATCTTTCGAAAAATGTTATCATTTAAGAAACTTAAAATGAAACCTTTGAGGTTTTATCACGATGCGATTGACCAATACTTTTTGAATACAAAGTATAACCAGTCAAGTAAATTAAATATCACAATACCACTGAGTGGTGAGCGCAATAATTTTTCTCCATGAATAATAAAATTTTTTCAGCAAAACTCAAAAAAGATCAAGTTAAACAGACTGAATTGATATTAATTAATTAGACTATTTTTTTCGTTGTGAAACTTTTCTTTCGAGTCACAGCAGCAAGAAGTCCGTTTCAACAAATTCACTGATGATCAAGCGAGATTCAGCAGTCCTTAAGTATTGCATTTGTATGCTATTATATTCGAGATATTCGTGGTTTTCTATTTTTAAGTTTTCCTCAAATCAACTCGGTATGAATAAAATTATTATCATTCATACTAATGATAGTTTATTTTGAATAATTCAACACTAATATATAACTGTAGAAATTTTGATACTTTTACTTGCCACAAAAAAAATTTAATGACTTTGCAAGCCAGTCTACGGATGAGAAGATTTAATTCATAAGCTATCTAGTGGCTGGTTGTCAAATTACTTTTATTTTATTGTTTTGAGTAACTTTATATTTAAAAAATATTTTGTGAAATTTTTGATGCAGGATTATCAATAATTAATTTAGAAATTTATTTGTTTTCATAGATGTGAAAATTAAAGAGGCAAAATCTCCACTCGGAAACAAAATTTCCTTAAGCGGAGAATAATGTTATTTTTTTATCATAATGACGTGTTTCTCAAAAGCACAGAAATTGCAATCATTTTGCTTTTTATTCATGACATAGCAACAGTAACTCCTACCATCTATTTGACCACTTACCAACTTCAGAAAGAATAGTTTACAGTACGTGAAAAATGTCGATGATCCAATCAGCTAAAAATTAACCTTCAGAGTCATGAATCCAAACATCAACTCAACAAATTAATTTATTTATTTAAGTTAGCAATTAATGTGTGAGAAGATTTAAATCAGCAGTCATCTAGAAAAGGAATTACTAAATATAGATTTGCTTCAATATTTTACAGTTACCTGGTTTCTGGTGGCTACCTTACTGTAAAATACTAAAACCTGCGTTAATATACTTAAATATGAAATTTGGTCCTTCGAGCCGGGTTAAATGTTAGCGGTATCGATGCCTATTTTTTGCTCCAAAAATAAAAAAATTATAATTTGTAGCAAAATGAGCCTTCTAAAAAATTGCATGAATTTTTTTTATACAAATTTAGTTAACAAAACTTAAACGACAAATCCCAAAAATTTTACTTATTAACTTCAGGTACCATCCAGACCACGAGATGATTCAATTTCAAAGTCACCTAGCGGATTTTTTTAAAAGCTGCATTTGCCTAACCAAGAAAAATACTAGATGAGAATGAGGAAATACCAAACTTACCAGAGACATTCGAAGTTAATATTTCCGTTACAAGTAAATTTTGAATACCGTTTTTTTTATCCGAAAAATGTATTGAATAAAATTCAAGTTATCCGTTTCGAGTTTGAATTTTATAATTTTTTAACCTCTAAATAAAAAGAATAGTGATTTTTTACATCTGCTGAATATTTTTCACGTATCACTTATTGACCGATTACTAAACATGTGAAAATATCACGAAAGCTCGTAAGGACATTAACACAGATGAATGGCATGAATCCATTGCATTTTTAAATCAATAAATGTGAGTTTCCGATATTAAAACTTTTTAGCTGACCTGAATCATTCTTTATTTTTTCCTAAGATCGAAATGTTAAAGAAGAAAATTTTAAATTCTGTTTTTATTACTCTGATTTTATTGGCGATTAAAAACATGCTACCAAAAATTAACTTAACAAATTTATTTGCTATTTTACCTACGAGAAGAATTTTTTTTATCGCCACCTAGCGGCTGCTTGGTCAAACTTCAGTGAGTAATTATTTAGTATGACTGGAAATAAAAAATCTAAACTTAGCGATGCTTTTTAAAGGAATCAGAAAAATATCAATTATTGAAAATTCACTAATTACCCGTCGAACAAATTCAATGCGAATTGTTGCAAATGTAAATAACAAAAACCTGGATTATGAAAATCAGTAAGCTGAAGTAAATAAATTTTTTTGATAATTTTTACTAAACAACAGTATCCTAAACTCCAAATTATACAAGTTGGACTTTTTCGATCATTTTTATGTGACTGGCATATAAAATAGAAGAACTATGTAGTAGGTACGCCTTAAATATTTGTTCCAAAAAATATATAAATTAAACAAGTATTATTATTTTTAATACTTAAACTAATTTCCAAGCTATAGAGGAAAAAAAACCAAGTATCGCTACAACCAAAAACTTTTCGCGCCATTGTAAGTGTCAAGACAATTTATTTTAAAAAAGTAATGGATAAAACCTTAAATTAAAAAAACGGTCCCACAAAAAATTACACTAAAATGTGGAAAGCGTATATTTACATACTCCAAAAAAAAGCGATGTGGTTATATTATCATGGCTATAATACAATTTCATTCTTTAATTAAATAGAAAATATGACAAACCATTATATAAGATAATCATCACGTTCACCACGTTTTCAAAGTTTTAATCGTTGACAATGACAGCAATTATTTATTTTCCCCATTTTTGTATTTCATAGCAGAGTGGAAATTCAGAAAATAGAAAAAAACCATCTTCCCACTCTCTAAAATCTATTGTACAGATACATTTGTCATTATTGTCGATATTAACTAAATTTTGTAAGACGGATATATAATTATCAATATAACTTGGAAATCAATTTATGAATTTTTATTCCCAGCTGCACATGCAAGAAATGGTTAATTCGGAGGCACCTACCGGAGACTGCTTCATCTGATTAATTTGTTAAATTTGATAATTTCTATTTGATGTAAAAATAGAAAAATATTTGAGGCTCGGTAATTTATTAGAGTTAATAATGAATAACAATTTTTATATAACTAATAGAGATCATGTGAAAGTTCTTGATAAAATTATACAATAAAAAAGCAGAACATAAGCATGATTTCAGTAAAGTCGAATATCAACCATTAATAAAATTTCAGTAACTATTGTTCAGTCTATGAGCAACAATCTTCGATAATTACCGTTCGACAACAATTTCACACGAAATAAAGTTCAAAGCTATGAGATTTCGACAATTCGAAAAGATTAATTTCCGAAACATTTAGTAAATATTACATTGAAAGTCACTGTTCTTTTCTAGCTCTGATCATGAATCAAGAAAACAACAATATGAATTTATAATGTTTCTATTCTACAAAAATAAAAATTTCAACAAGTACCATATTAAATATAAAATGAAAATTGTACTTAATATATTTTTTTACCTACCCACATTCGAGAAATATGAGACTCGACGCCATCTGGCGTTGACTTGAGAACTGAATTTTTTTTTTTTACTCTCCAATAGAAAATTTTTTTGTTCTATTATTTTTGTAGTAAATAAAAATCTACAAAGTAATCTGTCCAAAAAAATTAATAATAATTGTGAGGCTGAAAGTAAGTATCTAAAAATATTATGTTTCATAATACAATGATTTATATAAATTAATACAATTAATGATGTTAGGGTTATGTTCGTAATCAGCAATTAATATTCGGAAATAAAATACTTAAGAATAGTCAAATCCATCAATCAAATTGTCAAATGTATCGAATTGATTGCACATATTTAAGCAGACTATAGCAAACAATGCAAAATTTCTTATTTAGAAGATATTTTAAGAATTAGTACGATCTATTATTCGAGAAAAATTACCGAATCTCGCGAAAGTCAATGGCTAAAAGGGAAATTTCGACAAAA
This sequence comes from Microplitis deprimator, assembly GCA_964016945.1. Taxonomy (NCBI): domain Eukaryota; kingdom Metazoa; phylum Arthropoda; class Insecta; order Hymenoptera; family Braconidae; genus Microplitis; species Microplitis deprimator. The sequence goes on from OZ024712.1 coordinate 19,029,786, forward strand.
TTAATACACCATTTAGCGCAATTCCACGCACATTTGTCTTTATGGATACTTTATGTCTTACAAAATATGAAACTTCGAGGTTGAAATAATAGCCAAATCAGGAAATTACAATTAAAAGATTTTTAAGTTTTTGCGTGTTTTATAATTAATGGTAAGAAACCTGAATGAAAACACGCGTCTATGTCAACAATTAAAAAATATTAGAAAAGTGCGAATTGTACTGGCAATAAAGAAAACTAACATATATGTGTGAGACAGTAGAATGAAGTATAAAATAGCAACAACTAACGAACTTTTAGAAGCATTAAATGGCCGTTAGCTGTAACATTCAAAAATTTCTTTGTGAGCAGAAGTAATTGCGACTCTTAACAAAACTTACTCTGAATAAAAAACTTGAGCAATGAAAAAAAATCGATTTGAATCAAGGAACTCAAGTTCGTGCGACAGGAAATTTATCGATCGTTTTTTCTTCCGAAGAAAAATATGAAAGAACTATGAAAAATTTATTTGTTTAATTTACCACTTAAAAAATTCTAATTTATATTTTATTCCTCTTATCTGATAAAGTTAATTATTAGTTAATCATAAATTTCAATTGATTTAAATTGCCAGCATGAAAATACCCATTGCGTAAAAGTTGTGATCTTTTATTCAGCTGACCTTGTTATGTGTCGCTTGGCTTTGACAGACGACTAAATAAAAATCAAACAAATTAAATGAAATTTTAGTATTTCGGTTTTTATCTCTAAGAAAATAATTATTGTGATATTATGAAAAGAATTAATTAATTTTAGATATCGGATCACATGTGAGAAAATTTCTACCCAAAGCAACCTAGCGACGACTATATTTCCAATTTTGAAAGTAATGAGAAATTGGTCGGTAAAGTAAATTTTTAATGAATTGTGGTGATTTATCAAAAACTAGCGATCAAAAAGTTTCTAATATTTTACCGTTAGACTAAAATTCTAGTCTTACGACAAAAAATCCGTTTTAAGTATCAATAAATTGAAGGTATGAGGGAATAAGTAAATAGATCCATGAAAAGTCATTTATTTATTTTACCTACTATTTCATATATGAGAAGATCTCAATCAAAAGCCACCTAGCGGACAATTTTGGGACTAATTTTTTTTTCGCAATTGGTGGTTTGTTTCTAGTATTCTATTTCTGTATCAAAGATTTTGACTTCTGTTGGGCAAGGTTAAAATTTTGAATTAACAGTTAATACTACTATTCGATACATTGGCATTAATTTGAATTTTTCCATTCAGTCATGCGGAAATCGAAAATACACGAATGAAAAATTATATATATTAGGGTGATACAAACAACCGACTATTTTTGTTTTGATCGCGCATGAACATTTTTAATTTTTTATTGATTTAAGAACCCTCTCCAAAAATGAGCACCACTAAAAATTTTTTAGAGGTCGCTCATGAATTTAAAAAATTCAAAAAATAATGAAAATTCGTTTTTTTTCTTTTTTTACATTTTTTATCTCGTCGCGGCAGATATATACACTAAAGATCATAGTCTTAAAAAATTTTTAACCGTGCCGATTTCTGGAGAGAGTAAAATCGATAAAACATCACAAATTTTCATGCAAAATTGGAAAAAAAAAATAGTCGGTTTTCCTGTGCCACCTCAATGACTACGATATTTGTCTAGGCTAAAAAAAAAAAGGAATGCAACAGATGAGTTCCGTAGCTATCAATCGACAATATTAAAAGAAGCATCCAAAAATAATATAGTAAATAGAACCGGTGGTTTGAAAAATTTTGCAGTTTTGCTTATCAATAGAATTCCATGTCACACTAATTATTAGTATTCAAAACTATAGAAATGCGCCAGGCACAAAAAATAACTATCCTTCATTGGTGATCTTAAAAATATTTGTGTCAAATAGATATTCAATAAATTCATAAACTTTTTTGTGAAAACACACATATCTCGGCCCATATATATTTTTATATGAATAATGGACTAGTAAAGTCCTATCGGCTAACTAATGGATCGGCCTTATTCAAAATAGGAAAACAAACATTCTCGGACTAGGGAAATATGTACTCGTAAAGTGTTCGTAGCACCATTAGGCTTGGCACTGAGTTAACAAAACTTCACAGAATTACATTAATTAAATTTCATTCCAAAAAACAAACTGTTTAATAAGACTTTTTGAAAGTTTTCTTTAGCAAAATCGTCTGCACAGATAATTAGCTATCAATTTTCAAAAAAATATCAGACAAACTTGAAATCAGAACTTTCCAAGAGTAATTTCATTCAAATAATTTCATTCCAATTTATAAAAGACGATAGCTGCTATATTTTGTCTTAAGCAAATTATTTTGCTGACAGATTCATCAACTACGGAAATCAAGTAACGACAAAAGCGAATTTATTTTCTCAGTCAACTAGTCCAGGTATGAGACGATCAGAATTTAAAAGCCACCTAGCGAATCATGTGGGAACTATAGATCAGAAAATTTCTCAATTAACTGACGACCAAGAACAAGGAGAGTAACTTAAAGTTTGCTATAGAAAAGTTGATTGCAGAAGAAGAATGAGTTTTACATCCAAAAGGCTTAAGAAAACATCCAAAGTATATTTATAACCTAATCAATAGATTGATAGCATGATTAATAACCTAAAATTTCTGTTTTTCATGGAATTGATAATCTAAGAGACCAATCACTAAAGACTTTTAGTTCGAACTTGTCGTCAATTTGAATTATTAAGACAAATACAAATAATATAACATAGGCATTGAGATGCTTAAAGAATAGTTTCTTTTTTTAAAAGTACTTCAAAATAGACATTAGTTTTATTCTCGTAGACATATGAAGATTTATATTCAATTGAATCAAATAGAATAAATTTTGATATTATTTATCAAAAACTTCCATTTTCAATCACTATAGAAAAATGCGTCAAAAAATAGTTTAAAATTCTTAGTTTCCAAGTGTTTAGAAATTAAAGTTATCCGAACTACTGAGCACCAAATCACCGGGAAAATTAAAAAATTATTTCATGTCATGGATAATAATTTTTTTATTTAAAATTCTTATTATTCTCTATAAATGTCTATTTTTTTTTTTTTTTATGAAAATTTTGACAATAAGTTTATTACTCCCAGCGACTTACTAAATTTGGCTACTGATGACTAAGTGTAAGAAAACTATCGTCAGACGCCATCGAGGAATTTTTTTTTAATTATGACTTATTTTAGTTAGAAATTACAAATAAGAAATATCGAAGATAAACATTCACTTGTGTCAAATATCAGAAAAAAAATTAATTTTTGTTCATTCGCAGTAATCTTCTGTAGTACAAATGGATTTTTTTCATTTATCTCCCCTGTATTACCAAATTCAGAGACGTTACTAGTTTTTTTTTTCTATTTTTGAGGTTAATAATCGTTGGAAATACGTAAAAGTTTTTAATATCATTTACTTAAAAAGTAACAAAATTTATAAATTGTTAGTAATTAAATTTCAAAATATTTTGTTAAAAATCAAATATATTAAAATGTATACATTCATAACTTATAAGTAGTGAATTTATAAAACTCACGTACCATTTCGTGAGTGAGAAGTTTTCGAGCACAAGCCACCTAGCGGATGACCTGGAACTAATTTCGAAAATTGAATTAATCAAATAATTAATGCCCATTAACTTTTTTTTTTTTTTCAAGCTCTGACTTTGTAAAGTCTTAATGATTGTATCACAATAAAAAAATTGAAATATTTTAAAATTCAAAAATTTACATTTCGATTTCTTATTCTAATGCAACATAAATGACAACGAACAATTTTTTTCTCAGTTTAAAACGACTACTTTCATTGCTTGGTGCACGGAATTACGATTGGTATTTCAGTGCTTGAAGTCTGCGATAAATTCATTACTCAGATTAAACAAAAACATAATTTTGAAAATGTTTTCGAAAAATTAAGAACCGGGAAATTTTAAATTTGGGACAACGGTGAACTTTGAGTTGATCATTTCTAAAAAAAAAAAACAAAACAAAAATTAATTTTGTAACTTTTTAAAAACTTTTTTAAAAAGAGCCCTGAAACTAAATTTTTTAAAGTTTCAAACATAATAACCGCAAAGTTCGAAATTGTCTCAAATTTGAATGTTTACTTTTATGAACTCTTTTGGTAAACTTTTGAACTATCTCTTGTCGTATAAAAATAGAAGCAACTCATAATTTTATAACAAAACCAAAACTGAATTTTAGGCATTTAAGTCTAGTCATTCTAAACGAAAAATGATGAAAAATAAAAGTTCATTTATCTATTTTTGTAAAATGAAACTGGAAAAAAATGTGATCGTCTAATATCCAAAGTCGTAATATTTTTGCGGTTTTTGATAATTCCGAGCAAACTGAAAATATTATAATTAATGAATAAGTAAGTTGGCTCCAGCCAACAATTACTAAGATATACATCAAGCTACTGAGATGTAAGAAGATTTCAAAAAATTAATTTCGTTTTATTTAAATCTTCCGAAAATTCACAAAGTCCCTCTAAATAATACAGAAAATTGGTAATGAAGCCGTTTGCAAAATAAACTCATTAGATTATTTTTGAAATTTCGAAGATTCCGTTAAAACAGACATTGTCCGTATCCGAAATTTATTGAAATAATATAACTTATAATTATTGACTTTAATTAAAGTATGATTGAGTTGAAAAAATCATTACCATATATATATTTTTGGAAGCCTCAATATTAAGATGGAAACTGTATGAAAAAAGAAATCATTGACATAAACAATTTTACGTCTACAATCATATATTCAAACTAATTCTTAATAAATTTTTCAAAACAAATAAATTGATTTCTAACTCCAGTCTGTGTGTGAGAAGATTTTAAACAAGGCGCCACCTGCTGGTCATTCAGGAACTAAATAATTTAAAATTATTTTCTACAATGTGACGACGATAGATTGACGTATTTACGGATGAATAAATTATTTAATATAATTATATACCACTTATAATCTTTGTGATCAAGAAATACATTCTCGGCACTTTGTAAGATCAACTTTTTTTGAATCAACGGACTTTGGAAAAACATTTTTCATTAAGAATTTTCTTCACGCAAAAATTCGAGTATAACCAATTTAATGATTTAGAAGCTGGGGCTTTGAATCATTTTTGAGTTTTTGATCTGCGATGTTTAAAATATTCTAATCGAAAAAAAAAATGACAAAATTAGTTTTATTTTCATTTGAAAGTTAGATGAATGTCTGAATGAATAAACTTTTAACTCAATAATTTAATGTGATTTCCATAGGAAGAAAAAAAACAAAAGTAAGCATCGATGCCAGAAAGAAAAAACAGTCAACCAGCAAATACTAAAGTTTTTGTTTAGACATTCAACAATCTACGAATGTTTCAGCAAGAGTTTATTATTTTTAGAGAATTATTAGTATGTATTTTGCTTGCAATGAGCTCAGGTTTTATGAACATGTGTTACTTTGATTTATATTTCCTAAATCGAAGGTCATTATTAATTACATTTGTTAAAAAAATCATTGCAATTACAGTTGTTCTTTATATTCAACTTAAAACTCAACCATTTCGAAATTACAATAAGCATACGAGTATATAAGATACATAAAGTAGACCAATGGTTTTTCACAGCCGCCGGAGTTAATACTGAAAATTTTTATTTCAATTGAAAATTTTACGAATAATTTTCTATTTGAAAATCTTGAATTAGAACCCTATTAAGTGACATTCCACACTATAAATTTTTCAAAAATTTACTACAATTACCAAATTTATGTCCCTTAGGTATCGCTCTAAGTATGAGAAGATAGTATTTCAAAGCCATCTGGTGGCAGTGAGTGGAACTAAAATGGCTAAAATTAAAATATAGTAAAATGATATGTAAAGTTTCAGTAATCGAGTGATTCTAAGCTCAAGTTTTCGAACAGTAACAAAATTTTTATAATACGTTTGATTAATAAAGCTATCAAAACATCAAATAATGAATTTTGATTGATGTTGAAATTTTATCGAAAATAGCTTGTAAAAAATCGTACGATCATCCAAATTGAAGGATGCTTATGGTAATAAGTTTTCAAGGCTTGAAAGTATGAGAAAAGTATCATCAGACATTCACATTCATCTATTGCTGCAATATGGAAGTGTCCCTTTAAAACTCATATTCAAATATTCATTTTTTTTTTTTTAATTAACCATTTTGTAAAGAGAGCTCAATATCTCTCAATTTATTTCAAAGTTATTTCTGTGATCTCACCGTGTAAAATACTATAATAATATTTATCAACCACGAGTAATTTTGTCATCTATTGTAGGTTGTTTGTATAATTATAGTACTGAATATGACTGAAATGGTCGAAATTAATTCAAAAATCACTAAATGCCGAAAACAGCAAGCAAAAATTAATGAGCCTTAAGAAATATTCAGACATAGATTATTAAATTTTTTCATTTACTATTTAAACCCAAATCGATTATAACAATAAGTTTAATCAGTAGTCGATATTAAGATACCAAATGTACCTAATCCGAGCTTTTATGCATATGCCACATCTTTTTACATCCAAGAAATCTAGCCGCTCGGCACCACCTAGCGGATACTTAACGAGATAAACCTGACAAACTTTAAGCTTGACCGCAAAAACTATCCAAGTTTTGTAACGATCAGCAATTTTTTATTTTTTTTCTGAGCCGAAAAGAAAACTTATAACAATAGAAAGTACATAAATGTGATATTGATGACTAACAAAACAATCTCAAAAGTTTTTACATATTTATTTGGCCAACAGTTGATTTATTCAATATATACGATGTTTGATAAAAATTTATAATTTATTTATCTATTTATTGCAAAATTATAGAAACTCAAGTTCAAGAAGTATAAAAATAAGAACTCTATATGCTTCCGAAAATGAAATTCGTCGAACAATTAGTTCTTTCGCATTCTATATATTAAAAAATCAACCTTTTTTTCAGGATTGTTAAATACACATACAGATACAAAATTAGAAAGCCAGCGTCGATCATAAGAAGCTTAAAATTTTTTGCGAGAATAATTTTAGAACAAGGTCAAAATCTCATCATCAAATGAAAAGACAATTTCGGTACTGATAATTGCAAAGATTGAAATTGACTGATAAAATATACAATCAAAAGAGGTTTACAAATAAAAAGTCCTCAAAACCTATGGATATAGAAACAACTGTAACACTCGATTGCTGAGAAGAAATCTCGTGATATTTCAAGTACTGAATAGCTTACTTTTCGTAATTTTTCACTCATGCCAACGAAGTTATTAATTAACTCCGTAGAAATCGAAATTTTCAGTTGATTACATTGAAATTCACAATTATTTCGTTCATTAGACAGAAATTTATTTATTTTAGTTACCAACGTGCTTGTGAGAAAATTTCAACACGACGCCATCTAGCGGTGACTATGAAACTAACTTTCAAAATAATGAAATACTAAGCAAAGCATGAAAATAATTAGTAACTTTTTTTATCTATAAAAATGTACTAAATCTACTAAAACAAAACTACGGAAAAGAAAAATTATTTTTTAAAAATCGCAATTAGAACTTGCAGTTGATAAATTTAGTTAGAAATACAAGACCTCGTAAATATTAAAGAAATAAATCCTAAGTTGTCAGAAGAAGAGACAGAGCTTCAACAAATAAAAAACGTGATAATTTTCCTGATTTTCCATCAAAAAGAGTAACAAAATCACTTGATAGTAAAACAAATTGGCCAAGAAATATTCATTTAAGCAGACACATCATATAATTATCGATTATTTAATATTCTTTACTCATTACTTTCATCGTTTGTATGACAGATCGATGCATTTTCAACAATTAGTCAGTCAATTTTTTTGTGCTGTCGAAAATTTTTCTAACTTTGTAGTTAGAACTCGTCTCAAATTTAAAATTTTCATCTATTATTGCATTGCATTTGATATTACTTCTGACTGTTACTCTGCATAGAAATTACCCCGATTTAATATGATCTTATCATAGAGAAATCATGAAAAATGCGGCTCGTAGAAACAGACCTGTACTGGAATTAAAACTGCGGATTTCCATTGACCATTGACAAATTTATAGTTTGAAACAGCAAATTTACTGCTCCATGAACTACATTGAGCTCAGCAAAACAATAAACTCAGAAAAATAGAAGTTGATCTTTCCCTTTGATCACGGAATAGTTGCTAAAATTATACGTGAAATTATTGAATTTATTTGTAAGTTTTGCATAGAATTCGATAATTACGAAAAATTTTCTCGAACAACTGTTGAAGAAGCAAATAATGCTTAGGGTCCTCATCTGGGTATATTAGTATTTCGTTGAATTTATTAGCTATTGTTTAAGCTTACACAAAATTAGTGATCGGCTTGTGTATGACAATCATACCGGAAAATAGACTTTAAAATCTTCCAGGTTTAGATGCTTTAGCAAGAGCTTCTAAAACATTTAGTATCTGTGTCTATTGTCTTTAAACATTGAGACAATCTCTGGAGATGATATTGTAACAGCTGAATTATTTGAACACTGGATAAAGTATTTTTCGAGTCGAACATTGCAAATTTGTTTGATCCTTCGAATAGAGATAATTTTTTCTATAAGCCTAGATATTAGAATTCACATTTTATTTAGCAGACAATGAATATCACAATACGAAGTTTTATAAAAATATACTAGAATTATCAAATTCATTTATTTGAGATAACAGTCTAAGTATGAAAAGTATTTTAGCCGAAGCCATCTAGTGGTATATAACAGAACTACTTTGTTGATTTTAGGTATCGGTCTAAGAATGAGAATATTTGTGCACCAAAAGCCATCTAGTAGCAGGTGACGGAACTAAAAAAAATTTTTAATGAGATAATGCTGCATTTTTTCGAAGTCTATGACCTTGTTATTCATTTTGGTAATAATTTAATAATTTTCTAATTTTTTATACTCATAACTTAATCATAAAAGAGATGAGAAAATTTCTGTTTATAGAAATAGTCGGGTACCAATCAAAAATTCATGGGATATCGTAACATTATTGACAAAAAAATTGAATTACGAGTCCAAAATTTATTTATTCAGCTGACTAGTGATCGAATCAAGGAAAGTTGATGACGAAAAAGCCTAAAAATCTTATTAATGCTGCTCAGAAAACGATAAACAAAAATATTCTCAATATATATCCATTTTATGTGGCTTGGCAACTAGTCATTTTATTGCTTGCAACATATCAGCTTTTTAAACGTTACATAAACGTGAAGAATACCTAAGCTGGAATAGTTAATAGCCAATTGCTAAATCAAAACTTTGCATAAATCCGTTGCATTAAATTTTTTTTTAATAATATATCGTTTGTTAAAAATGAAAATTAAATTTCTTCTATTCAAATTAAAAATAATTGTGTTCTTTTATTTGACTTTCATAATAATCAAGTAATTGTGGTAAAAGTAGCTACTTCAATATTATTTTGGCGTAGGGTTGAAAAAAAAACAGTAAAACTAATAAAACTTTAACAAATAAATCTTATATGAATTAATATTGACTGCCACATAGAAATTTATTTTGAAATGCACTATTTTCTATAAATATCGTTTGTCACAATTTATTCCAGACGTTCAATGTCAGAAAATAACAATATAGATTTTAATGAAAATTTACTTCAATTACCAAATTTATTTATTTGAGTTACCAGTCCGAGTACGAGAAGATCTTAATTCTAAGCCATCTCGCGGAACTGTACGAAACTAAACTATCTAAAATGAATTTTTGATTGAATTACATGAGCCACAGTATTTTTAAACCGTCTGATTTCTAATGAGTCTTTATTGAACGGAAAAACTTAAAAATCAATTTTCATTTGATATAAAATATCTGGAACATCTGATAAACTAGAAATTTTCATTATCCACCGGTACGATCTCAAGAGGTTTTAAACACAATTTTTTTTCATCTCAGAAAAAGAACTCATTTAAGACAATCAAATTAATTATTCGTCACTTAATTCAAGCATAGTCTTACTCGAAGTATAAATGAAGAGTTTAGGCTAGTGAAGTTGATTTCAGTATTTGAAAGAACTGATGAATAAAAATATTAGCGCAATTATATTTATCTATCTTCTAATTTGAAGTTAAAAATTTAAACCAAAATAATTCAACGGTAATGAAAATTAAAAAAATTGATTTTCTTATCGAAAGTGAATACAAAAGACTATTTTTCCCAATAAAATGCATCTGCAATATTTGTAACTATTAATTTCGCTAAAGAATGATTTGATGATTAGTAATGAATCAGAAAATAAAATTTTGTACAAAACATTAGACGATTTATTTTCCAAATTAAAATTTTCATAGAAGTAGTGTATCCAAAGATTTTTCCTTCTCACAATAAGCCATACCCTCGCAATTTCCTGCTTGAAAATCCAAGTTATAAAGTATTATCAAAATTGTTTTTTCCAGCCTTTCCAAATAAACATATTCTATTCATTCATTAATTTCTATACATATTCGGTAGTTACTTTGTTCAATAGTTATCAAATTGAAAGCTATTGAACATTCAAAATTATTTGGAGCCACTTTAATTACAGAGTCGCGAATCAAACAATGGTGATAGAAAAAATATATAAACAAATATGAAACGTATCACGTTAATGAATTGTTATTAGAGCCATTGTAAATATTGTTTTGAAGAAATGAAATAATTTTCTATCACTTTGTAATAAATGGATTTCACCAAGAAAATTTTTATACTTTTACTGTTCGCAAATGCAATTTAAAGAATTTTTAAGCCGATCTACGAACGAGAAGATTTAGGCTACGAGCCACCTAGTGGCTGTGTTCGGAACTGGGCAAATATATTTCTAATTGATTTATTCAGAAACTAGTCAGCAATATTTTCACCGCAGACTTGAAAATGATTTTGAATGAATTTATGGAAATGCCCTTTCCAAAAGTTATTCTTAAATGTCATCGCTAGAAATTAATATTTTTTTTTAATGATTGAGTACTAAGCAAATGATTAAAAAATCTTCGAGTTTTTTCACCATTAGAATATCAATGAATCAATTAAAATATATTTTCTAAGTTAACCCTGTTATAATAATCTCGAGCTCTCGGTCAAAAGCTCTATAGTTTATTTTTCAGAATAATATTTTTTTAAGATCAGTCAGTCATTATTTTTATATATGACTTTTATCATAAATATATATTGACTAATAAAATATACTGCTACAACTATTTTTTTATGGATTTAGACAATTAGTCTACAGAATTAGATGTTTGTATTAAAAAAAAAATATCTCTTGTATTTGATTTTGAAAACCAAAATTTTAACAAAAAAAAATAATCCTAGAAATGAGAAATTAAAACTGTAAGTACTAAATTAATCTAACGAAAAATTGGGATACAACAAAGTCATCATGGAAGTTTAGAAATTGACTGAAGTATACTTTTTTTTCGGAATGAATTAAAAGCGATGGAATTAAACAGACTGAATCAGTTATAAAGTTATAATTAATAAAAATCAAAATTTTTTTTGTAATCTAAATTTTCGAATATTTTTGAGACTTTTCTTTCGACTGATGCTCAGCAGCTACGAGTCCGTTTCCGCTAATTCACTAACGACCGAGCGAGATTGAACAGCCCTTACTTATTTGTAATTAATTTTTCATTTCAATGTATCCACTTTCCAATCAGTAACTACACAGTAAATACCTTGGCAAAGAATATGTATCAGTACCATAGAATAAAAATGATACGTTTTCATTGTATTTTATTTACATAGAAATTTCATTTCGGCACCAAGAAAATTATTCATATTCATACCAACGATAATTTAAATTTTATATCAACAGAAAATAGCATTATACCCCTGTAAATTGATTTAGTTTCGAATCGAATTTCCACGTTTATGACAAAATTTGAACTAGAAATCAAACACGAAATTTTGAATCATTAATGTCAGATGCTCATCAGTCAGGACTACAAAAACCAGAATTATTTATCGAAAATTTGTTTAAATTTTTATTGGTGACAACAATTATTGAAAACATAAAATCTGAAAGATGGATGACAATATTACAACAAGTGTAAAATAACATTGAGATACTACATTTTTTTCATAAAGGATCTAAGTTACTAGGTCAAATTCGAAAAGATTGCATTCTGCGACTACCTACGGACCTTATGGACATGGATCCCTCAAACGAAAATATCTTTAATTCACTCGCTGGATTTGAATGACGTGAGAATTTAAAACCAGTGACATTATTCTTTAATTATTAATTTGAGTCATCAAATTTAATTAACTTTTGCTAATGTAAAATTGAGGCTTTATAAAAGAGCACTAAAGTGATTGAAACAATAAATCAATTTATCAATTTAAACTAACGATCCAAGTATGAGAGGATCTGAATGTAAAGCCACCTAGCGAGAATCATAATAACTATATCTAAAATTTTACTGTTGAACCGAAATTTTCTGCAGTCAATTTAAATTCAAAATTATCAGTGACAATTTCAATTAATAATCACGATAATCAATGAAATTCATAAAAAGTTTGATTTTAATAAATGAACCCGTCGTTTATAAAAAAATGATGTGATTACAGATTTTTTTAAATATTCGAAAGCATTATAATTATATTATTGTTTCGTATCTCTAATCCGATCATTAGATAATTCAAAATGACTTAGTAACGAAAACCTCAATACAAATTTCCATGGAAGTATATTCCAAATACCGAATTTATTTCTTTGAGATACAGATCTAAGTGTGAGATGATTTCAATTCAAAGACATCTAGCGGCCGTTCACGGAACTAAAATAAACAAAAATCACAGGAATTATTTCTAATGACAACTTATTATTATAGTTCTCGATAATTTATATTTTTCGTTAGTTTTATTTTCATTGCCAAGTTTTTTTTTGCAGTTAATAATAATTACGGAGTGTAATCGGGAATCAAACTAGGATCTTCTACGGTTTGCTCATCATGAGTTTTATTCATATAGAATCGGTTAATTAGATTATTTTTTGTTAATTTTACAGTAACCTCCCTCGTGGACCTGGAATCACTGTAAAATCACAGTGAAATCACAGTGAGATTATAGTAAAAACATTGTGAGACCATGATGAAATTACGGTGAATTCACCATGATTTTGTGCCATTCGGTCACTGTAGTTTTATGGTTATCTCACATTGATTCGATAGTGGTTTCACAGCAAATCCACAGTGAATTTACAGTGAACTTACCGTAAATTTACAGTAAACTTACAGTAAATTTACAGTGAACTTACAGTAAATTTACAGTGAACTTACAGTAAATTTACAGTGAAAATACACGGAAAAAAATGTAGTAAATTTCACTAAAAAATATGAAAATAATTTTACTATATCCAGTTCAGTAAATTTTACTATATTAGAATGAAAACAAATCAAATTAAATTTTTAATAACTTTTAACTTTTTATAATTAGTGCTATCATTTTGATTATTATTGTTATTTATGTCATCTGTATTGGTGTTCGTATCGATTTTAATTTTTGAAAATCACTTGTTTCAACCGAGATTCGAACCCTGATCTCCCGCGTTCGAGTCCTTTCCTATGTCTAACGGCCTGATGTTTCCTTTGAACAAAAGTTTCTGAACTTGTAATACATATTTTTATATGCTATCCTTACCAACTTTTGATTTTATCTACACATAGTAAAATTTAATTTACAGATTATATAATCGTGTTAGCAATAAATACATTACGTATAATAATTTTTAATATCTACTTATGTAATAATTGCCAACCAGTAAATTTTACTGAATGTTTTGCAATAATTAAAATACAGAATGTATTTACTGACATCTGATATTAAATTTTACTACAATATTGTAATTTTGACTATATTTTTTTCTCCATGTACAGTAAATTGGCAGTGAATTTTTGGTAAATTCATAGTAAATATACAGTAAAATAGCAGTGAATTCTCAGTGAATGTACAGTGGATATCCTGTAAATTTCTCACTATTTTACTCTTAACCTTTGGAACTGAAAATAATAATAATAATAATAATAATAATAATAATAATAATAATAATAATAATAATAATAATAATAATAATAATAATAATAATAATAATAATAATAATAATAATAATAATAATAATAATAATAATAATAATAAAAATTTTGTTTTAAAAAGGAAAGCTCCATATATACACACAGTCATTCAGACGTCACATAGGAAATGATATGAACAAATATGTTCGGGGTCTCCTAACCTCGCGTTCTAATGAAAACTCGATTTTCGAATATCGAGGTAAAAAAAAAAATTGTCACTATACCACTATAAAGCTACGAGTTGACGACTGTGGTGTCAAATCATCATGAAACTATAGTCAAATTACCATTAATTTACCATGAAATCGTGTTGAAATCACCATTAATTTACTGTAAAATCATGATTGAATCACCATTAATTTGCTCTAAGCTTGCAGTGAAATCACTACTAAATCACAATGACAAAATGGCACAAAATGAATGTGAATTCACGATGAAATCACCGTAAATACACCGTAAAATTACAGTGAAAGTGGATTCACTGTGATTTTACAGTGATTCCAAGTCCGCGAGGGTTACTCAACATAAGTTTTTCCACTGGTTAAAATCAAATTAATGTAGATCAAAATGAGTGCTGGAGAAATTCGTAAGTAAAATTATTCGACGAGCTGTACAATTGATCAATGAATGATATTATTCTGCCATTACTTAAGATCATATTCGAAGACCAAATTTCGAAATGAAGAAATAATTTATTTATTTTAATTATCAACCTAGATCCGAGAAGATTTTTTTTTTTTTAATTTATGGAGTACAACTGCGTTAATTAGTTTTAGTATCCAATGAAATTAGTCTCTTGTATTGGAAAGTGGCTAAACTAATTTTTAAAGGTGATGACAGTTACAAAAATAAAAGATTCAGGTTTATGGGTTGAATTCTGCAAAAATCAAATCCAAATAATATTTTTTACACAAATTTAGTTGACAAAATTTAAACGACCAATCAATCCTAAATATTTTATTTATTGACTTCAGGTACCGTTCAGCCCACGAGAAGATTTAATTTCAAAGCCACCTAACGGATTTTTTTTAGGCTGCCCTTGCTGAATTGTGAGAAAGATTCAATAAAAATGACCCGATACGAAATTTGCCAGTGATATTCAAAGATAATATCTTTACTACAAGTTAATTTTGAATTACTTTTTTTAATTTAAAAAATTGAGTAAGGAAATCTCGAGTTATCCGTTGCGACTTTTGAAATCGATAATTTTTTACCTCAGAATAAAAAGAAACTTATCGTGGTATGTATTCTAAATATTTTTCCAGTTCCAGTTTTAGACCGATTTCCAAACATGTGAAATGATCACAAAACTTGTAAAAATATCGTAACAGATGAAAAAAATCCTTTTCCATAAAATTTATTATTAAGGCAAACTTCAAGGAAAAAATATTCAAAGTACTCATTTACACGAGAATTTCTTGAATATATAATAATAGATGACATTAATATAAATCTTTTAGGAACGGATAATTTAAAATTAACAACCATCAGCTTCAATAGTAAAGAATTATAACTAACTCAATTTTTTTTTCTCAATATCTAAATATAGAAATCTAAGATTCTAGATTCTACTTGTTCTATTGTTCTGATTGTATCGGCGATTGAAAACATGTTACTTAAAATTGATTTATCGTTTATTTGCCACGTTACCTGCGAGAAGAATTTTTCATTATCACCACCTAGCGGCTGCTAGGTCAAACTTCATCGAGTAATTATTTATTATGACTAAAAATAAAAAATAAAAACTAAACGTTGCTATTAAGAGCAATAAAAAAAAAATACAAATTATTGAAAGTTCACTAGTCACACGTAGGAAAAATACATCAAAGCGAATCGCTGTAAAATCTGGCGAAAATCCGGGGTATATATAACACGTACGTATAAACCAATAAATTTCTTTCGATAATTGAAAAATAAAGAAAGTCAATTAATTTGTATCATCAAAAGTCACAAAGAAATTAAGTAATTTTTTGCATATCAGCGAATTGAGAATGAGTATTAGAAAGTTGCAGGCATGAATACTTTATAAGAATATCTTCCAAAAATGACTGACGTGAAGGCGGTTGACAATTGTTACAGAACATTATACTAAACTACTATCGAGAAAAAATGAAATATCATATTTTCGATTATTTTTTTACGATCAATATTGCTTCTCAACATCTACAGCTCTGGATATGATGCTGATACCTGACGGAAAGATTCGGATCACTATCGACATTTTCTAAGTCGTTTATTAATTCGGTTGGCGCGTTTGAGTTTTTTGTCTAAATGAAATGAACGGTTCAGACAACAGTAAACTAAAATGTCCAGATTAAACAAAAACGACCATAGTAAATTAAACATATTGATAAATGAATACTTTAAAAAAGAGCGATGTGTTGACATCACGATATCATAGAATTAAAAATATTGTAAATAATTGAGTTGAATAACAATCATCCGATGGTACATTTCCAAAGTTCAACTATATTATATTCTCTATTTTTGTATTTTGTAGCAGAGTAAAAATTTAGAATATAAAAAACATACTATTTAGATTTCAACAATCAGAACATAGAAATAAATCGTGTTGATTCCATAATTTTGTATTTTACACATGACATTTGTAAATATTGATAAAATTTACTGAATCTTTTGAAACGAATATATGGTTATCAATATAACTTGGAAATCAATTTATGAATTTTTACTCTTGGCTCCGTATGCAAGAAATCGTTCATTCAGAGCCACCTAGCGGATACTTTTAAATTAAATTGATGTCCTGAATTTAATGATATGTATTTATTGTGAAACTTGCCAAATATTTGAATTGAAGGCTTGGAAACGTATGAGAGTTAATAATGAATAAAAATTTTCATGTAACTAATAGAGATCATGTGAAAATATTCGATTATAATAATTTAAAAAAGAAATACTGAACATGATGATAATTTTAGTAAATTTGTATAGAAAAAATAACTTCCCGAATAATGTTCTTAGCAAGAAGTTAGAAAACAATAATAAGACTTCAGTTACTAAAGTTCAATTTATGACCAATAATCCTTATCAACTCATCATCCGAAATCAATGTCGCAAAACACAATATTTTTAACGACGAAATTTAGGTGATTCAAAAAAATTCTATTCCAGAACAATCGAGTTAAAATTTCATCAAAAATTTATTACTGCTATTATGAAGACTCGTCGCCATCTAGTGTTGATTTTAAAACTAAACTTTACTTTGCACTTTTAAAAAGTAGAATTTTTGCTTTCTTGATTATTTTTGTAGTAAATAAATACTTACAAAATAATGTGTCACACAAAATTGATAATAATTGTGCGGCTAAAACTGAATACTTGAATATTCTGTTTCATTATTAAGACTTAAATACAATACTTAAGAATAGTCGAATCCATACCAAATTGTCTAATGTATCAAATTGATAGCAGATATTTGAAATATTAGAAAATTTTTATAGAAAATGAATTATAAATTATACACTTGATTAAAAAAAAAACATTCCAGTACCAAATCAATTCAAAGTTGGAAAAAAAAGAAATCGAAAATGTTTTTAAAATTATCTGATCCTCACGAAAAGTTATAATAAAGAATTTCTATTTATAAAAATTCAATAGATGATAGGAATTTCCATGCACAATTTATTGAGAAGAAAGATATTAAGAAATAGTGCTATCTATACAAAAAACATCAACGAAAATCATAGAAAATCAATCGCTAAAAAGAAACATTCGCACAATCAAAGTGAAAATTTTTCTTCATTCCACACCCTTTTTTCTTTATAGATATACATGTTATACTTAACAAAATATATAAGTAATTATATTCACTGGTAATAAATAGATATTTTCATAGCAATGCCATATTGTACATGTGCATTTTACAATTAAAAATAATCTTATGATTTATGATGAAAATTTTAACCAGAATTTGATTTAATAATTTTTGTCCACGTTTCTAAGTATGAGAAAAAAAATTCCATGCGCCATCTAGTGGAAATTCCAGTTACTTTTATATCATTATTTTCCTACAAAATATTAACAGAAAAATTTTCAAAGTACAAAAATTATAATGAAATCTTAAAATTTCCAAGGAAATTGTCGAAAAAATTAAATATCCGCGGAAAAAAAATTAATTTGAGAGAAATTGAACGATTAATTTCTTCTGATACCAAAATAATATTTTCTAAATTTAGTATGAGAGGATGAGTTAAAAATTTTATTTGAAATTAATATTGACCATAATAAAATGAAGTCCAAATAAATTATAAACAATTTTTTCAACAGTTATGGAGGCTCATGGACTTTTTATAATAAATTGAAGTTCACCTAAAAAGTCTAAGAAATAGACTCATTACCATGCAGTTTTTACTGTTAAGTCCGTGATCCTGATCTCTGAACAAATCGACTTGAAAAACAACCAATTCTATTGTGGGCACGCACAGAATTAAGCCAGAGTGTTACAACAAACGAGTCAATAATTAAACAAA
This sequence comes from Microplitis deprimator, assembly GCA_964016945.1. Lineage (NCBI taxonomy): Eukaryota > Metazoa > Arthropoda > Insecta > Hymenoptera > Braconidae > Microplitis > Microplitis deprimator. Next base: position 19,048,412 of record OZ024712.1, read on the forward strand.
ATAGTAATCAATCCGCAATATCGTTATATTGCAAAACCAAAATACTTGAAAACATAATTTTACCGATCACTAATATTTGAAATTTAAATGATTTGTAGATAATTATATTTTTACGTTCACTTTCACGAATAGAATATTAATTTTCTCTTATAATTTTACTTCTGCAAATGAACATTATGGAATTTATAACAAGTTCACTTGGAAATCAACTCAAGATGTGGCCAAATACAAATTTTAATCACCTTTTAACTCAAAAATATCTATAGAAATCATTAATGATCCAGGAATAAAAAAAAACGATTTTTGTCCTGTTTCCAAAATAATTCATAAAATTTAATCTGGACGGAAATGTAGATCGGATCCTGAATAGGAACTGAAAATCTTTCATCCCAAAGTACTCAGTCTTTCATGAAGTCTTTATCGTCCATGCACGAATCATAATATATATCGAATAATCACCGGGCTATACACGTTAATTTTGTGTCAATTGTCTCCGCAGCTGGTTCTAGGCTCGTATGAGTTCCGTATTGTTAATGATAATTATCTTAAAGTTATTTTTTGTCAATGGAAAAAGAAAGTTTGACGACAAAACAATTTAAATTCAATTAAAGAATGCAACAATAAATTGAACAAAAGATTGTAAAAAAATGATTTATGTCAAACTGTTGAGAATTTTCATATATTTATCTGACGTTAAAAAATTTAAAAGAAATAAATATATATGACACTAAATTAAACACAAGAATTTTCATGTGCTGTATTTATCAACTGTTGACAATGCGCGTAAACTTAGAAAAATTAAGCTGCTGTTTGCTACTTGTCAATGTTCAAGTCGAAAATTTCAATCTACGAACATAAATTATTGATAGCGGAATTCCATTTATTTATTACATGAACCGACGCGACGGTGAGAAGGCTTCGATCCGACGCCACCTAGCGGACATCGAAAGTGATATTTGAATAATGTTTACTAACCGTATCAATAAATAGTTTCCATCTTAATTATTTCTCAGTTGATAATCAGTGAATGCTCCAACTGTTAAAATAATTATTTTCCATTATATAGGAAGAATAAATTTGTGGAATTTGATTATATTTCCGAGAATATTACCGTCAACTTTTTTTTCATAAATCAAGACAAAAACCACAATACAAATTTTTATAAAAATATATCCCAATTACTAAATTTATTTATTTGAGGTACTGGCTTACACATGGAAAGTTTTCAAGTCGACGCCATCTAACGGCAGGAAACGGGACTAAAGTGACTAAAAATGATTTTGAATTAATTTATGGAAATACTCTTTTCAAAAGTTTTTCTAAAATGTCATCGCTAGAAATTATTATTTTTTTTTAATGATTGAGTACTAAGCAAATGATTAAAGAATTTTATAGTTTTTTCACAATAATCTCGAGCTCTCGGTTAAAAGATCTATAGTTTATTTTTCAGAATAAAATATTTTTAAGATAAGTCAGTCATTATTGAAAAATTCCCCGTGTTAACATTGCTGGAATTCCTTTAATGGCGTAGGAAATTCCTCAATGTCAAAAAAGGAAAATTTCCTATGTTAACATAAAAATTATTTCCATATTAGCAAAGTAGAAATTCCCATGTATGTAAAAATGAAATATTTCTAAACCGATGGTTTTTTTACAGGATTATAATTTTGACTAATAATAATAAATTTAAAAAAATGTAATTGCAGAACATCAATAATTTTGGCACCTTTTCAACTAAAATAGAGTACAATGATAATAAAAATATTTTTTAGCCTTTTGCTATTTTCGTAAATCTTAAAACCTTCATACATCTCTATTTCATCGCTTCAATGCCTAAATGATAATCATGACCAAAATATTTAGTATTTTGTTGGTGTTAGCTTCTCGTGAACTTTTCCCATACAACATAGCATTTTTTTCTATGTTGATATGGAAATTTTTTTAATGGTAATATATGGAAGATATCAATATAATATGTGAGTAAAATTCCTGTTAGATATTGTTTTATTCTCCTTTTTCCTTTCTACAATAGTAGAGATTCCGCAAAAGGGATAAAAACAGCATTTTATACATAAATATCTTAAGCAAAGTTACACTGATATTCTCTCGTCTCAAAGGACACGGATTGTTACGAAAGGTCCCAGAAGGTCACAAAAGAGCTAATAGTCATAATGTTATTCAATTTTAACATGAGGTCATTTTTCTATTCAAAACTCTGGAAATCTTCATTGTAATAAAATTGATTGGCCTAAAAATAAACTTTAAGAAAATAATATACTTATCAAATAGTAAGAAAATCATAAAAGAAATAAAGTTTTCAACTCATTATCAAAAACAGTACTTAAAAATAATTATTTTCAATGAAAAAAGAATTTTTGTAATTTATATTACACTCTCAATGTGAGAAAATTTGACAGTAAGCTGCTACCTATCGGAAATAGACTGAATCAGCTATGACTAGTAAAAATCAAAATTTTTTTTGTAATCTAAATTTTCGAATAGTTTTGAGACTTTTCTCTCGACTGATGCTCAGCAGCTATGAGTCCGTTTCCGCTAATTTAATAACGATCGAGCGAGATTAAGCTGCCCTTACTTATTCGTAATTAATTTTTCATTTCAATGTATCAACTTTCGAATCAGTACATACACAGTAGATATCTTGGCAAAGAATATGTATCAATACCATAGAATAAAAATGATACATTTTCATTGTAATTTATTCACATAGAAATTTCATTTTGGCACCAAGAAAATTACTCATATTCATACCAACGATAATTTAAATTTCATTTCAACAGAAAATGGCATCATACCCCTGTATTTTGATTTAGTTTCAAATCGAATTTCCACGTTCATGACAAAATTTGGACTAGAAATCAAACAAAAAATTTTGAATCATTAATGTCAGATGCTCATCAGTCAGGACTACAAAAACCAGAATTATTTATCAAAAATTTGTTTAAATTTTTATTGGTGACAACAATTATTGAAAACATAAAATCTGAAAGATGGATGACAGTATTACAACAAGTGTAAAATAACATTGAGGTACTACATTTGTTTCATAAAGGATCTAAGTTACTAGGTCAGATTTGAAAAGATTGCATTCTGCGACTACTTACGGACCTTATGGACATGGATCCCTCAAACTAAAATATCTTTAATTCACTCACTAGATTCCACTTACTGAAGAAATTGAAACCACTTAAATTATTCTTTAATTATTAATTTGAGTCATTATATTTAAATAACTTTTGCTAATGTAAAATTTAGGCTTTCTAAGAGCACTAAAATAATTGAAACCATGAATGAATTTATCAATTTAAACTAACGATCCAAGTATAAGAGGATCTGAATGTAAAGCCATCTAGCAAGAATCATAATAACTATATCTAAAATTTTACTGTTGAACCGAAATTTTCTGCAGTCAATTTAAATTCAGAATTATCAGTGACAATTTCAATCAATAATCACGATAATCAATGAAATTCATAAAAAGTTTGATTTTAATAAATGAACTCGTGTCGTTTATAAAAAAAATGATGTAATTACAGATTTTTTTAAATATTCGAAAGCATTATAATTATATTATTGTTTCGTATCTCTAATCCGATCATTAGATAATTTAAAATGGCTTAGCAATAAAAACCTCAATGCAAAATTCCATAAAAGTATATTTCAAATACCGAATTTATTTCTTTGAGATACAGATCTAAGTGTGAAATGATTTCAATTCAAAGACATCTAGCGGCAGTTCACGGAACTAAAATAAACGAAAATCACAGGAATTATTTCTAATGACAACTTATTATTTTAGTTCTCGATAATTTATATTTTTCATTAGTTTTATTTTCATTGCCGAGTTTTTTTTTGCAGTCAATAATAATTACGGAGTGTAATCAAGAATCGAACTAGGATCTTCTACGGTTTGCTCATCATGAGTTTTATTCATATAGAATCGATTAACTAGACCATTTTTTTTTAAATTTTACAGTAACCCACTCAACATAAATTTTTCCACTGGTTAAAATCAAATTAATGTAGATCGAAATGAGTGCTGGAGATATTCGTAAGTTAAATTATTCGACGAGCTGTACATTTGATCAATAAATGATATTATTCTTCCATTACTTAAGATCATATTCGAAGACCATATTTCGAAATGAAGAAATAATTTATTTATTTTAATCATCAACCTAGATCCGAGAAGATTTTTTTTTTTTTCAATTTATGGAGTACAACTGCGTTAATTAGTTTTAGTATCCAATGAAATTAGTCTCTCGTATTGGAAAGTGGCTAAACTAATTTTTAAAGGTGATGACAGTTACGAGAATAAAAGATTCAGGTTTATGGGTTAAATTCTGCAAGAATTAAATCCAAATAATATTTTTTACACAAATTTGGTTGACAACATTTAAACAACCAATCAATCCTAAATATTTCATTTATTGACTTCAGGTACCGTTCAGCTTACGAGAAGATTGAACTTCAAAGCCACCAAACGGATCTTTTCCAAGGCTGCCCTTGCCGAATTGTGAGAAAGATTTAATGAAAATTAATCAATACAAAACTTCCCAGTGATATTAAAAGATAATATTTTTACTACAAGTAAATTTCGAATTATTTTTTTTTCATTTAAAAAAATTAGTGAGGAAATCTCGAGTTATCCGTTGCGACTTTCTTGCTGTATTTAACAACCATCAGCTTCAATAGTGAAAAATTATAACTAACTCAATTTTTTTTTCTCAATATCTAAATATAGAAATCTAAGATTCTAGATTCTACTTGTTCTATTGTTCTGATTGTATCGGCGATTGAAAACATGCTACTAAAAGTTAATTTATCGTTTATTTGCCACGTTACCTGCGAAAAAAATTTTTCATTATCGTTACTTAGTAGCTGCTAGGTCAAACTTCATCGAGTAATTATTCATTATGACTGAAAAGAAAAAATAAAAACTTAGCGTTGCTATTAAAAGGAATCAAAAAAATACAAATTATTGAAAGTTCACTAGTCACACGTAGGACAAATACATCAAAGCGAATCGCTGTGAAATCTGGCGAAAATCTGAGGTATATTTACCACATACGTATAAACCAATACATTTTTTCCTCATAATTAAAAAATAAAGAAAGTCAATTAATTTATATCATCAAAAGTCACAAATAAATTTAGTAATTTTTTGCATATCAGCGAATTGAGAATGAGTATTAGAAAGTTGCAGGCATGAATATGTTATAAGAATATCTTCCAAAAATGACTGACGTGAAGGCGGTTGACAATTGTTACAAAACATTATACTAAACTACTATCGAGAAAAAATGAAATATCATATTTTCGATTATTTTTTTACGATCAATATTGCTTCTCAAGATCTACAGCTCTGTATATGATGCTGATACCTGACGAAAAGATTCGGATCACTATCAACATTTTCTAAGTCGTTTATTAATTCGGTTTGCGAGTTTGAGTTTTTTGTCTAAATGAAATGGATGGTTCAGACAACAGTAAACTAAAATGCCCAGATTAAACAAAAATGACCATAGTAAATTAAACGTATTGATAAATAAATACTCTAAAAAATAGCGATGTGTTGACATCACGATATCATAGAATTGAAAATATTGTAAATAATTGAGTTGAATAACAATCATCCGATGATCCATTACCAAAGTTCAACTATATTATATTCTCTATTTTTGTATTTTGTAGGAGAGTAAAAATTTAGAATATGAAAAACATACTATTTAGATTTCAACAATCAGAACATAGAAATAAATCGTGTTGATTCCATAATTTTGTATTTTACTCATGACATTTGTAAATATTGATAAAATTTACTGAATCTTTTGAAACGAATATATAGTTATCAATATAACTTGGAAATCAATTTATGAATTTTTACTCTTGGTTCCATATGCAAGAAATCGTTCATTCAGAGCCACCTAGCGGATACTTTTTAATTGAACTGATGTCCTGAATTTAATGATATGTATTTATTGTGAAACTTGTCAAATATTTGAATTTAAGGCTTGGAAACGTATGAGAAATAATAATGAATAAAAATTTTCATGTAACTAATAGAGATCATGTGAAAATATTCGATTATATTAATTTACAAAAGAAATACTGAACATGATGATAATTTTAGTAAATTTGTATAGAAAAAATAACTTCCCGAATTTTTTTAAGATTGTAATGTTCTTAGCAAGAAGTTAGAAAACAATAATAGGACTTCAGTTACTAAAGTTCAATTTATGACCAATAATCCTTATCAACTCATCATCCGAAATCAATGTCGCAAAAGACAATATTTTTAACGACGAAATTTAGGTGATTCAAGAAAATTCTATTCCAGAACAATCGAGTTAAAATTTCATCAAAAATTTATTACTGCTATTATGAAGACTCGTCGCCATCTAGTGTTGATTTTAAAACTAAACTTTACTTTGCACTTTTAAAAAGTAGAATTTTTGCTTTCTTGATTATTTTTGTAGTAAATAAATACTTACAAAATAATGTGTCACACAAAATTGATAATAATTGAGCAGCTAAAACTGAATACTTAAATATTCTGTTTCATAATTAAGACTTAAATACAATACTTGAGAATAGTCGAATCCATACCAAATTGTCTAATGTATCAAATTGATAGCAGATATCTGAGATATCAGAAAATTTTCATAGAAAATCAATTATAAATTATACATTTGATTTAAATAAAAAACACTCCAGTCCCAAATCAATTCCAAGTTGGAGAAAAGAAATCGAAAATGTTTTTAAAATTATCTGATCCTCACGAAAAATTATAATAAAGAATTTCTATTTATAAAAATTCAATAGATGATCGGAATTTCCATGCACAATTTATTTAGAAGATAGATATTAAGAAATAATGCTATCTATACAAAAAACATCAACGAAAATCATAGAAAATCAATCGCTAAAAAGAAACATTCGCACAATCAAAGTGAAAATTTTTCTTTATTCCACACGCTTTTTTCTTTATAGATATACATGTTATACTTAACAAAATATGTAAGTAATTATATTCACTGGTAATAAATAGATATTTTCATAGCAATGCCATATTTTACATGTGAATTTTACAATTAAAAATAATCTTATGATTTATAATGGAAATTTTCACCAGAATTTGATTTAATAATTTTTGTCCATGTTTCTAAGTATGAGAAAAAAAATTTTCATGCGCCATCTAGCGGAAATTCCAGTTACTTTTATATCATTATTTTCCTACAAAATATTAACAGAAAAATTTTCAAAGTACAAAAATTATAATGAAATCTTATAATTTCCAAGGAAATTGTCGAAAAAATTAAATATCCGCGGAAAAAAAATTAATTTGAGAGAAATTGAACGATTAATTTCTTCTGATACCAAAATAATATTTTCTAAATTTAGTATGAGAAAATGAGTTAAAAATTTTATTTGAAATTAATATTGACCATATTAAAATGAAGTCCAAATACAATATAAACAATTTTTTCAACAGTTATGGGGGCTCATGGACTTTTTATACTAAATTAAAGTTCACCTAAAAAGTCTAAGAAATAGACTCATTACCATGCAGTTTTTACTGTTAAGTCCGTGATCCTGATCTCTGAACAAATCGACTTGAAAAACAACCAATTCTATTGTGGGCACGCACAGAATTAAGCCAGAGTGTTACAACAAACGAGTCAATAATTAAACAAAAAAGTAATCAATCCGCAATATCGTTATATTGCAAAACCAAAATACTTAAAAACATAATTTTACCGATCACTAATATTTGAAATTTAAATGATTTGTAGATAATTATATTTTTACGTTCACTTTCACGAATAGAATATTAATTTTCTCTTATAATTTTACTTCTGCAAATGAACATTATGGAATTTATAACAAGTTCACTTGGAAATCAACTCAAGATGTGGCCAAATACAAATTTTAATCACCTTTCAACCAGGAATAAAAAAAAAAAGGTTTTTGTCCTGTTTCCAAAATAATTCATAAAATTTAATCTGGACGGAAATGTAGATCGGATCCTGAATAGGAACTGAAAATCTTTCATCCCAAAGTACTCAGTCTTTCATGAAGTCTTTATCGTCCATGCACGAATCATAATATATATCGAATAATCACCGGGCTATACACGTCAATTTTGTGTCAATTGTCTCCGCAGCTGGTTCTAGGCTCGTATGAGTTCCGTATTGTTAATGATAATTATCTTAAAGTTATTTTTTGGCAATGGAAAAAGAAAGTTTGACGACAAAACAATTTAAATTCAATTAAAGAATGCAACAATAAATTGAACAAAAGATTGTAAAAAAATGATTTATGTCAAACTGTTGAGAATTTTCATATATTTATCTGACGTTAAAAAATTTAAAAGAAATAAATATATATGACACTAAAGTAAACACAAGAATTTTCATGTGCTGTATTTATCAACTGTTGACAATGCGCGTAAGCTTAGAAAAATTAAGCTGCTGTTTGCTACTTGTCAATGTTCAAGTCGAAAATTTCAATCTACGAACATAAATTATTGATAGGGGAATTCCATTTATTTATTACATGAACCGACGCGACGGTGAGAAGGCTTCGATCCGACGCCACCTAGCGGACATCGAAAGTGATATTGGAATAATGTTTACTAACCGTATCAATAAATAGTTTCCATCTTAATTATTCCTCTGTTGATAATCAGTGAATGGTCCAACTGTTAAAATAATTATTTTACATTATATAGGAAGAATAAATTTGTGGAATATGATCATATTTCCGAGAATATTACCGTCAACTTTTTTTTCATAAATCTAGACGAAAACCACAATACAAATTTTTATAAAAATATATCCCAAGTACTAAATTTATTTATTTGAGGTACTGGCTTACACATGGAAAGTTTTCAAGTCGACGCCATCTAACGGCAGGAAACGGGACTAAATTGACTAAAAATGATTTTGAATTAATTTATGGAAATACTCTTTTCAAAAGTTTTTCTAAAATGTCATCGCTAGAAATTATTATTTTTTTTTAATGATTGACTACTAAGCAAATGATTAAAGAATTTTATAGTTTTTTCACAATAATCTCGAGCTCTCGGTTAAAAGATCGATAGTTTATTTTTCAGAATAAAATATTTTTAAGATAAGTCAGTCATTATTGAAAAATTCCCCGTGTTAACATTGCTGGAATTCCTTTAATGGTGTAGGAAATTCCTTAATGTCAAAAAAGGAAAATTTCCTATGTTAACATAAAAATTATTTCCATACTAGCAAAGTAGAAATTCCCATGTATGTAAAAATGAAATATTTCTAAACCGATGGTTTTTTTACAGGATTATAATTTTGACTAATAATAATAAATTTAAAAAAATGTAATTGCAGAACATCAATAATTTTGGCACCTTTTCAACTAAAATAGAGTACAATGATAATAAAAATATTTTTTAGCCCTCTGCTATTTTCGTAAATCTTAAAACCTTCATAAATCTCTATTTTATCGCTTCAATGCCTAAATGATAATCACGACCAAAATATTTAGTATTTTGTTGGTGTTAGCTTCTCGTGAACTTATCTCATACAACATAGCATTTTTTTTTATGTTGATATGGAAATTTTTTTAATGGTAATATATGGGAGGTATCAATATAATATTTGAGTAAAATTCTTGTAAGATATCGTTATACTCTTTTTTTTCCTTTCTACAATAGTAGAGATTCCGCAAAAGGGATAAAAACAGCATTTTATACATAAATATCTTAAGCAAAGTTACACTGATATTCTCTCGTCTCAAAGGACACGGATTGTTACGAAAGGTCCCAGAAGGTCACAAAAGAGCTAATAGTCAAAATGTTATTCAATTTTAACATGAGGTCATTTTTCTATTTAAAACTCTGGAAATCTTCATTGTAATAAAATTGATTGGCCTAAAAATAAACTTTAAAAAAATTATATACTTATCAAATAGTAAGAAAATCATAAAAGAAATAAAGTTTTTAACTCAATATCAAAAACAGTACTTAAAAATAATTATTTTCAATGAAAAAAGAATTTTTGTAATTTATATTACTCTCTAAATGTGGGAAAATTTAACAGTAAGCTGCTACCTATCGGAAATAGACTGAATCAGCTATGACTAGTAAAAATCAAATTTTATTTTGTAATCTAAAATTTCGAATATTTTTGAGACTTTTCTCTCGACTGATGCTCAGCAGCATAGATATCAACTCTCCAATCAGTGACTATACAGTAGATACCTTGGCAAAGAATATGTATCAATACCATAGAATAAAAATGATACATTTTCATTGTAATTTATTCACATAGAAATTTTATTTTGGCACCAACAAAAATTATTCTTATTCATACCAACGATAATTTAAATTGCATATCAACAGAAAATGGCACCATACCCCTGTAAATTGATTTAGTTTCAAATCGAATTTCCACGTTCATGACAAAATTTGGACTAGAAATCAACAAATTTTAAATCATTAATGTCAGATGCTCATCAGTCAAGACTACATGAACCAGAATTATTTATCGAAAATTAGTTTAAATTTTTATTGGTGACAACAATTGTTAACAACATAAAATCTGAAATATGGATAACAATATTACAACAAGTGTAAAATAACATTGAGGTACTACATTTTTTTCATAAAGGATCTAAGTTACTTGGTCAGATTTGAAAAGATTGCATTCTGCGACTACCTAAGTACCTTATGGACATGGATCCCTCAAACTAAAATATCTTTAATTCACTCACTAGATTCCACTTACTGAAGAAATTAAAACCACTCAAATTATTCTTTTATTATTAATTTGAGTCATTATATTTAAATAACTTTTGCTTATGTAAGATTTAGGCTTTCTAAGAGCACTAACATAATTGAAACCATGAATGAATTTATCAATTCAAACTATCAGTATACGTCTGAGAGGATCTGAATATAAAGCCATCTGGCTGGAATTATCAGAACAACATCTAGAATTTTACCGTCAAACCGAAAATTTCTGCAGTCAATCTAAATTCAAAATTATCAGTGACAATTTCAATTAATAATCGTGATAATAATTGAAATTCATAAAAAATTTGATTGTAATAAATGAACCCGTGATGTTTTTAAAAAAAAATGATGTCATTACAGTTTTTTTTAAATATTCGAAAGCATTATAATTATATTATTCTTTTGTATCACTAATCCGATCATTAGATAATTTAAAATGGCTTAGCAATGGAAACCTCAATGCAAATTTCGGTAAAAGTGTATTCCAATTACCGAATTTATTTCTTTGAGATAGAGATCTAAGTGTGAGATGATTTCAATTCAAAGGCATCTAGCGGCAGTTCACGGAACTAAAATAAACAAAAATCACAGGAATTTTTTCTAATGACAACTTATTATTTTAGTTCTCGATAGTTTATATTTTTCATTGGTTTCATTTTCATTGCCAAGTTTTTTTTTTGCAGTTAATAACAATTACGGAGTGTAATCAAGAATCAAACTAGGACCTTCTACGGTTTGCTCATCATGAGTTTTATTCATATAGAATCGATTAATTAGACCATTTTTCTTAAATTTTACAGTAACCCACTCAACATAAATTTTTCCAATGGTTAAAATAAAATTAATGTAGATCGAAATGAGTGCTGGAGATATTCGTAAGTTAAATCATTCGACGATCTGTACAATTGATCAATAAATGATATTATTATTTCATTACTTGAGATCATATTCGAAAAACAAATTTCGAAATGAAGAAATAATTTATTTATTTTAATTATCTTCCTAGATCCGAGAAGATTTTTTTTTAATTTATGGAGTTCAATTGCGTTAATTAGTTCCAGTATCCAATGAAAGTAGTCTCTTCTATTGGAATGTGGCTAAACTAATTTTTAAAAGTGATGACAGTTACGAAAATGGAAGATTCAGGTTTATGGGCTGATTTCTGCAATAATTAAATCCAAATAAGGATCTAAGAAACGTAAGTAATTAAATATTTGCTAATTAATACTTTAGAAAATTTGGGTTATTTATTTAATTATCAGATTTACTTCAATGAATGAATATCATCATAAGAGAATTCCATATCTTTCTCTTATACTAAAATTATTTTGGGGCCTCATTATTGCATTGAAAATTAAAAGTACATACATGCACTTAACTTAAAAATGAGACTTAGAGAACAGTGATCTGTTCTAGTTAATTGTCGTTTTCAATTTTACGAAGGAAGTAATTTTATTAAAAGAGTTTCATCATCATACTGGAGTACAAATGCTTATCGTGCAGAAATCTACAGCACGAAGAAACATCGAAATCGTAAACAGAATGATTACTTTACACCAAATAAGTGAAGAATTTTCATGCATTTGCTAGATGGATAAAATAAAATTTTTTATATGAAACCAATTATGACTACTTCTTAATTATAAACAACTTATAGTTCGGATCTTGTAAAAAAATTTAAGAACTTTCTAGTGCGAGAATTTCTTCTATAAAAATTTAGTTGACAAAATTTAAATGACCAATCAATTCTAAATATTTCATTTATTGACTTCAGGTACCGTTCAGCCCACGAGAAGATTTAATTTCAAAGCCACCTAACGGATTTTTTCCAAGGCTGCCCTTGCCGAATTGTGAGAAAGATTTAATAAAAATGACTCAATACAAAACTTGCCAGTGATATTAAAACATAATATTTTTACTACAAGTAAATTTCGAATTATTTTTTTTTATTTAAAAAATTTAGTGAGGAAATCTCGAGTTTTCCGTTGCGACTTTCTTGCTGTATTTATCGACTGTTGACAATGCTCGTAAACTTAGAAAAATTAAGCTGCTGTTTGTTACTTTCGAATGTTTAAGTCGAAAATTTCAATGTATGGAAATCAATTATTGGTAGTGGAATTCAGTTTATTTATTATATGAACCGACGCGACGGTGAGAAGGCTTCGCTCTGAAGCCACCTAGCGGGCATCGAAAGAACTAGTACAAATGCGGCTAAGTTAAGGTGGGTGAGTTATGGAAGCAAAAAATGAATTTTTCTAAATAATTTTCGTAACTTATTTTTCGAAAAAAAAATTTCTATTATAATTTTTTCCGAAATACTGAAAATCAATTTTTTTTAAAAAAGTATTCCATCAAAATTAATCCCCAGTAAAACTAAAATAGAACTTTTATAAAAAAAATTCTTGACTAATCAGATAACTAAAAAAAAAAATCTGAATTAATTTTTTAAATTTTGAACCTAAAATTCAACCAAAAATAAGTAAACCGAAAGTAAAAAAAAAATTCCTTAATAATTTTCAAATCCAAAAACTTAGAAATTAAAAAAAAAATATTAAGCAGATAAAAAAATGATTTATTATCCTTAAAAAAAAATTGACACATTTATTAGACTTCACTCTTACCTCAATACCCTAGTAAAATAATTGAAATTGGTCACTGCAATGCATAAAAGTCGTCCAGTAAAATACTAAAATATAACGAACGCAAATTTCACCCGTAAAAAAAAGGAAAAAAAATATTAAAAATGAGGGACAGTCGACTCACCTCCGCCTCAGTTAAAATATTTTTTCTATTCATTTGATACTTTTGCTCAAAAATGACGTCTTTGTAAATAATTCGAAGGTAATATACAATTTTATTGCGATATTTGTAACGCAAAATAATAAAAACATTTTACTGAGCAGTCAGCAGTCAGAGTCAAAGAGGAGTCAAGAGACTCGACTTTAAAAGGTTTCCGTTTATTTTTTTATATTCACTCGAGACGAACCTTTTCAATGTTAAATTAAACTCACGTTCAAAATTTACTAGTTCAAAAGTACTCGAGTGTTGACTATGACCTAACGGTTTAGTTTTTACTATTATTTATATTTATATATATACTGTCTATTGTCCATAAATAATTTTTATTTTTCAGACGGATTTCTTTTTTAATCAGAATGTTTTTTTTGAGCAGTAAATTATGCGTGGACGTTTACATTTTTGGTGATATATTTGGGCTGTTTATGCATGTAAAGGGAAAGGTCGAGCTAAAGAAATGGAGGTGAGGGGAAAAGGAGATTTAGTTTAGGGAAGAGAAAGGAGAAAAGAAAAAGGACTTGTAAGGAAAAATATTATTTGGCAGACTAAATTTTTATGGTTATTTAAACAAGAGCAATTTTTTTCGAGGACAGTTTTGTGCCCTTGGATTAAAATACTAGTTGGGCGGTATACATTTTTTTGGTAAAATTTTTCTAAATATATACGTATACAGTTATGGGCATATATGTATATATTAGACTGTGCCAAAAGTCGATATTTTTTTTCGGTCCCCAAAAAAATTATGTATGGAAAATAAAAAAATTGGGTACCAAGTTGGGCCCTACGACTCTATTACAAAACACATGCTTGCGTAAATAAGATTTTTTATTTAAATAGCATTGGAAAATTTTTTTTTTTAATTTGAAATTTTATAACTCGTTAGCGAATTGATGAATTGAATCGACTTTGATATTTTTGAAGAGATTTGAATGTAAAGTATGAATGAAAATTATACTTAGTAAAAAAAATTTGTACTATATTAAGTACATATACGAATTTTTTTTATGTAAGGTGTTCAACTGCTCGTGTCTTATGAACAGTGCACTTTAGCGATATAAGTGCAATATACCATTTTGTAAAGGACAAAATTTCCTAAAAGATTGGTCTTATGCATATTTTTCGTAAATGAGCCGTTTTTTCACTTTTCAAGTTAGAAAACGAATTTTTAATTAAGTGCTAGTTACTAAGGCGTGTACACTTTCTACAAAATACATATAAATATAAATTTGCGCAAAAAAGTGATATATAGGAAAGGGGGGGGGGGAACTAAAATTTTGAGTGCCTTGAATGATTTGGGGGCGAAATGGGTCCCAAAAATTTTAGGGCCCATTTCCCCCCACCCCCCCACCTTCCCCTTTCTTTATGTAACATAGATTTATCGTATATATTTCCTTTTAGGTAACTGAAGAATCCGAGTTGTATCTAAAAATTAAAAATTTGAGAATTTTCCAGAATGTTCTGAAAAAGTCATATTTGGAACTGTTCAAAATATTAATATATGTAAAAACTTATTACAATAATAACAAAAACTACCGTACGAAAATTTTAAACAAATAACCCCCATGAAAAAAATATATGGTATAATATAAAAAAAATATATTTTTCACATAAAAAAAATATATAAGTATATTAGGGTGGCGCAAAAAAACCGACTATTTTTTTTTTTCGAGTCTTATGAAAATTTGTTGGTTTACGATGTTTTAGGAAGTCTCTCAAAAAATCAGCTTGATAAAAAATTTTCAAGAGATCGCTCACGAATTTTGAAAATATCAAAAATGATTGAAATTCGGATTTTTGATTTCAAATTTTTTTTTTCTCGTGGCAGCAATAGTTTATGTTTGTAAAATCATGACTACGCTGAAAATTTAAACCCAAAATTCAAATATTTAAACCTCGCTCAAGAATTTTGAATGTTTCCGAGTGCTGTCTTTTGGATGTTTTCGAGCGACCCTTGAATATTAATAATAAAGCTTCTCGATTTTTTCAACATCGATTTGTATGACAATGAATGAAAATATAACCCGAGAAATAGAAATAATAAGTTTTTTACATACTTATTTATTTTTTAATTCAATTTGTAGATTTTTTCGCTTATTCAAAACTTACCAAATTTTATTGTTTAAGACTGTCCTGTATATTTTTGGTTCCGCAAAAGTTATATTTTACTGAAATGACAATAATTGAGTTATAAAAAAATACAAAAACTAATTCAAACTATTAGTTACATATTATCAGTTAATATTCAAAATTCTTGAGCGCCGTTTAAATATTTGAATTTTAGGCTGAAATTTTCAGCATAGTCATGATTTTACAAATATAAACTATTGCTGCCACGAGAAAAAAAAAAATTTTGAAATCAAAAATCCGAATTTCAGTAATTTTTGATATTTTTAAAATTCGTGAGCGACCTCTTATAAATTTTTTATCGAGCTGATTTTTGGAGAGGCTTCTTAAAACATCGAAAACAAACAAATTTTCATGCGAGATCGAAAAAAAAAAATAGTCAGTTTTTTTGCGCCACCCTAAAGTATATATAAAATATGTATAAAAAATATATTTTAAATAGCTGCTTTGAACGATTTTCGTATATATTTTATATATTAAAAATATATAAAAAATACATGTATAAAAATATACAAAAAATATATTTTTTTTATATTTAAAAATATGAAAAATATATAGGTATGGTAATATACAAAAAATATATTAGTAATATATTTCAAATCTATAAAAAAAATAATTATGAAAATATAAAAAAATTATATAAAAAATATATTTTTAAGTTTATATAAGAAATATATTTTTTTTATATGAAAAATATTTTTTTTCTATATTTAAACATATATTTTTTTTATAAATTTTTTTCATGGGGGAATACTTTTTATAAAAAATGCGATTATTATTATTAATAAAAATAACAATAACAATAATAGTCAATTAAAAATTTCGTTTCAATGAATTCCTCAAAATTTAATTAAAATTACCCTATAAAAAAAATTAAATTTCGAAAGTGTCTAATCAAATAAATATATTCTATATTATTTCTAAATACCAATGGCATCCAATAATGTGAAAAAAAAAAAAAACATTTTTTTCTTCACTGGCGTCTCACTATACCTCATTGTCATAGTTCACTTCATCTTACTTGCCCTATATACAAAACCCAATATTTACAAGTATTATTACGGTCACTATTCATCAGAAAATTATGACTATGAAATGACCTATTGTGAGTAGGATTAAGTTTGTTTAATTGTCCTCTACTAGACAATTGACGCACGCTTACAAAATGGTTAAACGTATTCATTAACTAACACAATGTGAGGCTTAAATACTTAGGTAAACGGACATTATTATAATTGGAGTACTATAAATTTAAGGATTACATCGAAATGTAGTACCGAGTAAAGAAAATCCTACTGGGAAAGGTAGGATAGTTAAAGTCATCGGTTGTATAGTTCAACTGTAAGTATGTAAGACAGTAGAATAGTGTGATTAGGAAAAGATCGTACTTTAAAGTAAAGTATAAGAACGCAGGAGGGGGCTAATAAATTTTTAAGTCGTTATTTTATTTACGATAGGAAAATAGAATATTTATAACATAGGGGAGGTCTGGTTAAATAAGATACCCATGCAGAGAAAGATATTTCATCTAATTTAGTCTAAATGTTGTCAAATTGACGAAAAAAAAATACATAGATATACAGAGTGCCCGAAAAAACCGACTATTTTTTCCGAGTCTTCTAAGAAAATTTTTTGGTTAAAGATGTTTTAAGAATGTCCGATAAAAAATTTTCAAGGGGTCGCCCGTATGAAAAAACAATATATGGATAAAATATATAAAATCATATATGTTTGCAAAATAGCAATATATGATATATTATATTGTATATTATAAAAAGTCATATAGAAATTTCCGCCGATTTAATATAAAATTATATACAGTAATAAATATATGTATTCCATATATGTAACTTATATGTTTTTTATATTAAGCTATATATACATTTACATTTACCTTATAATATATTGTATTGATACATTTCCTTTTATATTTAAAAAATATAAAATTTTTATATGAAATGAAATATATGGTAGCATATAATTTATATTATATATGGCACCATATAGGTTCTTTGTTATATTTATGCATATATTTTATTCGGTGTATGTATATGTATATGGGTATATATATTCGCATCAAAGTAACTAATTTTAAGAATTTCAACTGCAATTTAAAGAGTATATTAAAACTTAGATCTATTTTAATTGGAGTTGGTCTTACGAATAAGAAAATTTTTTTTCCATACACAATATAAATATATGTTTTTATATATGATCAGAATATAGTTTTCGTATATGATAGAAATATATATTTTTATGTATGATAAAAATATAGTTTTCGTATATGAAAAGAATATATATTTTTATATATGATAAAAATATATTTTTTGTATATGATTAACATATATATTTTATATATGCTAAACATATACGGACTCGTATATGATGATTATATTTTTTAATATAAAAAAAAATATATCAGAAAATATAGTTAAATTCGCCACATATATTTTCTGATATTTATCATATATTTTTACATATATTTTGACCATATATGTTATTTTCATACGGGATTGCTTTTACATACAGTAAACATTTCTGCCACAAAAAAAAAAAATCCGAATTCCAATCATTTTTTGAATTTTCAAAATTCTTGACCCCTTAAAAATTTTTTATCGAACTGATTTTTAGCGGGGATTCTTAAATTATTTTACCGAATAAATCTTCATATAAGACTCGAAAAAAAATAGTCGGTTTTTTTTTGGCCTCCCTATATATTTTTGAATTATCCTTTTCAAGGTACTATTCCATAGTTTTCGAATAGTATACACACGTAAACTATTTGAACTACTATCCTTTTTGGACTCCTTTCCTTATAATCCTATTTTCTCTAGAATGCTCCGATTGAAATCAAAAAATTGGTCTACAAACAATCTCCATTTTTCATAAGCTTACCCCCAAAACTATATATCTTTCCAAAGTACTCATCCGTTTTTTCATATTTTCTTAAATGCATCCCATATTTTATAATAATAATTATGCACTTACTATTTATTCTATTCAGTGAACTTCTTCCAGTCTCAACCTTATCGACACTAAGTAGTCTCACCTTTTTGGACAATAAACACAGATAATATTTTGAATATTGTCCAATAAAATATATATTTTTTTTCGGATAATTTATGACAGGATTTTATTTTGGTGAAATGGAGTAATAGTAAAATTAAATATGCGGGTTCATATTTTTCGGTAAAGATGAGCAATAAAGAGAAATTTTAAGTGAAACAGATAAAGAAGGCTGTAAGAATCGACTTAACAGCTTTTCCATACTTACTTTTACTTTATTGTTTTATGGGCTTAAGCATCGTAAGTAAAATAGAGTAGACTATGGTAGAAATTATGTTAGATTTTACCGTCAGGTAACGGAGGCTTAGGCAGGATTTTAAGCCTCAGAAAGTTGATTTTTTTAAAAAAATTACTTACTTGACTTTTTGGTTTGACTTTTTTAAGTCACTTTTTTTATGATTTTTTTTTCTTTTTGAGACAATTCATGAAAAACATTTTATGAAAGTCGGGCTCTGATATAATATATAGGGCACTATGGACATTGACTCCCCCCCCCCCCCCCCCTTCTACTTGTCAATTTTTTTTTAAACCAAAGTACGTAAAAAATAAAAAATTTGTTAATTTTTATTTAAAAAAAAAATTGAATAATACGGGGCAATTTTCTAATTAAGGTTAAAAAAAAAATATTTTCTATTTTTAAAATCTCCAAGCTGTCCATCAATTTTTTCTATTCCCTCAACTCTTTAATCCCTTGCCCCAAGAGAGTTAACCTCTTTTCCCTAGAAATGACTTTCAAAATTTTTTACGAAAGATTTACTTCAAGATCCATCATCATTAGCCTGCAAAATAAACAAATAATTTTTTTTTTTTAATATTTAAAATCTCTGTCCCTTTCTTTCGCTACTCGTTCGCTAGTTAAGAGAAAATAATAAAATTTCAATCGGAAATTTATGTCGCAAGCAGCCGGGTTGTAAATAATAATAAAATAATAAACTACTATTTACGAAATTATTATGATGCATTTATAGTAATAATCCTATTGTATTGTTTAGTATTTAAAAAAAAA
This sequence comes from Microplitis deprimator, assembly GCA_964016945.1. NCBI lineage: Eukaryota > Metazoa > Arthropoda > Insecta > Hymenoptera > Braconidae > Microplitis > Microplitis deprimator. The sequence goes on from OZ024712.1 coordinate 19,068,202, forward strand.
ACCCGGACTTTAGGTAAAGATCTACAAGTAACAAGAGCACTTTAAAAGAGTGCTTGACATATTTATGCAGGTATAATTTCCATAAATATACGAAATTTGTACCTTTCAGTTATTATTTTAGTAGCTCAGTTATATTTTTTCTGTATGAACGGTTTTATGGACGAGAAACTCGTTTTCGTGACGTCACAAAATTATTGAGACGGAAAATTGTTTTTTTTTTTTTTTCATTTTAAACTCGAATTTTTGAGGTGAAAATTAATTTTCGGGAACCCGTGATTATTTGAGTTAAATAGTACGTGTTTTTACGAACAAAATGAAAAAAAAAATTTTTCAATTTGAAAAATATGAACGGAGTTATGGAGATTTAGATTTTTTAAACTGGGACGTTGTTTAAAAAATTATAACTTTTTTAACTCCTTCGTTTTTTATCCGATTTGAAAATTTTTTTTTTTGAATTGTTCGTTTAAATGTCCTCTGTACTCAGAAGATAACGAGAAATTTTTTTATTCAAGTTTTTAGGGGTAAAAGTGACGAAAACGATTTATGGCGATTTTTTGTTAAAAAATCGAATTTAAAAATTTTTTTTGGATTTAATTAAATATTTAGAGAATATTGAGACACGTGATACGACAGTAGACTTTACTCTGCGTAAAATAAAAAAAAATTATTTAAATTCGGTTAAAATTTAACGAAGTTAACGTAATTTTAATTTTTTAAACTCAAGCGGTTTAAAAAATTCAAAATTTTGTAACTGCTTCAATATTTATTCGATTTTGAATTTTTTTCTTAGTTACTCGTAAAAATTTTCTCTATACTCCTGAGGTGGCAAAAAATTTTTAATTTTGATCACGATCTCAAAATAAAGTCTCAAATATGAAAAAATAAAATTTTTGGAGTTTACAAATTTTTAAACATTTTTAACCGCATAAATAATTGACATGAATTATCTGATGTTACTAAAAAAAAGTGAATATTTCTGAGTAAAATACCAAAAAAAAATTTCAAAAAACTTAATAATTAACAAAATCACAATAATTCAAATATTTTAAACTTTAATCAGTTTAAAAAATTAAAAATCTCATAACTTCTTAAATTATTATCCGATTACAATCTTTTTTTTTTTCAAACTTCTCATAAAAATCTCTTCTACCCTCTAAAAATATTAAAAAAAAAAAAATTTAACCCCATGGAAAACTCAAAACCATGAGTTTAAAAAAGAAATCGAAAAGTTTATATTTTCCATAATCATAATAATTAAACTGTTTTTTTTTTTTTTTAAATTCTCATTTTAAGATGAAATCCAACGTACGTAGGACCGAAATTTTCCCAAGTAACGATTGTGACTAAAAAAAATTTTTTTTCATCTGAGTAACCGGAAACTAAATTTTTCAGGGTTTTTGCTCTTGAATTGCATACATATATGTAATATAATGTAGTGGTCAGTAGTAACGTAATATTTGTTAATTGTGTAACATGATCTACAATAAAGATTGGTTTTATGTCCATATTTTTGTTGAATAGGACAAAAAGTAAATCTGACGATTCACAACCCCTAAATATAATTCAAGACTGAAATATCTAGATATAGATGTACACATACATTCACTTATATATATATATATATATATATATATATATATATATATATATATATATATATATATACATATATATGTGATGATTTTTACCTGAAACGTTCCGTGGGAAGCTTGTAAGTTATGATTATTATTAGATCGTTGAGAGTGGTCCAGTGTGTGTTGTGGTCACGTGTAAAAATCTATCACATATTTCTTAAGTGCACCTGCGGTTTTAGCTCTCATCGTATTGAATGACAAATTTATTATCTAAACTACACTCAATTATTCAACATTTTTTTTTTATATCAAAATAGTTCATTTTTTTTTTTTGGAGGTCACTTATCCTGAGAATTTGATGGCAAAGATAATTTATGGAGAGCGTGTGGTATCATGGGGAAAATTATACGATTGCATGATTATTGGACATTGAACTAAATATTTTTTACGATTCAATGATGTGTATGTTATGTTGAAAATTAATTTTGGCTTTTCCAAAAATACGGATGTATATATACTTATTAAAAGGCTTGTAACTTGTAACCTATTAGTCCTATGGTAATTTTTATAAGAAATGAATTTGTAGCAAATTTAATTTTCTACAACTTTTGTTTTCATACTTTTAGCTCTAAACTTCATAGCTTATGAGTTATGGCTCTACATAGATGTATATATATTCTCAAAAATTTTTGAAATTTAATTTATTTAATTAATTGTTTACTCAGTAAGTATTGGAGATAATTATAAAAAGTTCGTGGTTTTTGGAAAGGAAATTTAGTAGGCTTCAAGTTTATCCATAAGAAAATTTATGATAGAATTGATAGTTTCTGAGTTCTATGCTTCGAAATGTTATAAACTGACTTTTGGACTTTTCCAAAAATACGGGCTGTATATATACTGATTAAAGTGCTTATAACTTCTAAACTATTGATCCTATGGTAATTTTTATAAGACATGAATTTGTAGTAAATTTCATTGTCTACAACTTTTGTTTTGTACTTTTAGCTCTAAACTCAATAGTTTATGAGTTATAGCTCTACATAAATGTATATATATTCTCAAAAATTTTTGAAATTAATAACGATAATTATTGATTCAATAACTCATAACTTACAAGCGATTTATTCTAGAGAAAATTTGAGTGTTGCAATTTTATAGTAAATTAAATTTCCCACAACTTTGTTCCTTATAAAAATTACCCTAGATTCAAAAGTTTAAGATTTACGGCCTCATATATATTCTTATCCAATTTTTGAACTTTTTCCAAAAGTACCATCAATATATACTTCTTAAATCGCTCATAACTTGTTACCAACTGATCCTACGGTAATTTTTATGAATACCAAATTAATATTAAATTAAATTTCCCACAATTTCGGTCTCTATAACTTTTATCCTAAAATCAATAGATCACTAGTTACGGCCCTAAATAATATAAATAAACAAAATTTACAATTTTTTTCTGTATGGTTCATTTTTTTGACACTTGTGAGGTTGCTGTGTTAGTATGCACAGTGAAAATAGATTTTTTGTAGGTATTTGAGGAGCGGAGAATGTGGAAATACCTTTGGGACATCTAATCTGGCGTCTAGAGATTTGGAGACACTGGCACAGACACTGGAAAAAATAATGAATAGAAAGAGAAAGTGATGAATGAGACTAGGTTATTGAGAGAGGATAGGGTTTAGCGCCGGCTTAAAGAAATGATTTAAATTTTTAGGATAGGCCGATTTAAGTGCGAGGTTTTTAGTAACTATTCTTCTGTGAAATTAAAACCCTTTCTCTGGTTAAGTGAGATTTAGTGGGGACATTATTTTAGATAAATATCTTAATACTTATTATAGGTTAAAAAATTATGAAAAATAAGAATTTTAAATTTTAATTGAAAGTATTAAAAAAATTATAAAATCAGTGGTCGGTTGGTTAAATAACTTCAAACAATTAAATATTAAAATTTTGAACTTCAAATTTGATGTCTAAACATTGAAAAAAATATTTTATTAGTTTCAAAATCAATACAATTGAGTTTCAAAATCATTTGTTTGAAGGTAAAAAATCGATGCATAAAAGTTTAAAAATCGATATATTGAAGTTCGATATCGATTCAATGAACTTCAAAATCAATACATTGCAGTTGAAATATCGATATATTACAATTCAAAAATTGATAGAGACTGTACTTTAAAATTGACAGATTAAACTTCAAAATTGACTCATTGAACTTCAATATAGATTAATTGAAGTTCAATATCAATTAATTGAAATTCCAAATCGATATATTATACTTCAAAATTAACTCATTGAACTTCAATATCAATTAATTGAAGTTCAACATCACTTAATTGAAGTTCAAAATCGATTATTTGAACTTCAAAATTAATACATTGAAGTTCAAAAATTGGTAGATAGAAGTTCAAAAATCGATAGATAGAAGTTCAAAAATCGATAGATCGATTTTCAAAAGTCGATAGATCGAACTTCAAAAGTTGATAGATCGAATTTCAAAGTTGATGTATTGAAGTTTAAAAATTGATAGATAGAAGTTCAAAAATCGATAGATCGAACTTCAAAGTTGATGTATTGAAGTTTAAAAACTTCCAAAAATAATTTTTTTTCAAATCTTGTCACACTCAAAATTCTACAAAATTAATACTAAGTCATAAATGACAGCTAAAAAAAATTTTCTAAAAAAAACTTGTTTACCAAATTTTTGGTTGATCCGTTTTGCCCACCGGTCCCATTTTGCCCACCTTCCCCTACAGAGAATCTCCATAAAAATAATTTTTAATACTGTCATCCCCTTATGTAAACGAGCATCCAAATCTTAAATTTTATGAATAAAACCAGCTCATCTTTGTCAAATGATACCTGGCGCAATATAATGATCCCTGGGAAAAAAAAACTAAATAATTCATTCATTCCATACTGGTGCAATTTCACATATTTTAAAAAGGATACCTCTCTCTTAACCCTCAAATCGATTATTCGTTTACGAAATGATTCAATAATAAAAAAAAAATAAAATATCTCGCCGGTGCATGGGATTCGATACCTTTCCGAAAATGATCGACATTGACCGTGGGACCATTTCATCCCTTTCTATTATATATATACATATATATACCCAGCTAACTGTCCACATGTTTGACTAAGACCCAATTTGAATAGGATTTCTCAGCCGTGGGAGTATTCTGTAACGCAATTCTTACGATTTTTAAATTTTTCGTAACATTAAAATGCTTCTATTTATACTTTCACATTTTTCCACTTTCTTTATGTATATTATATTAAATAACGCAACCCTTTCTATACTTTTCCACTTGTCATCATTTGATATTGATCGATGATACATCAAAATTACTGTGGGAATTTTTTTTCCTTTAACGAAAAAAAACAGTTTTTTTATTTTAATTAATTATTACGCATAAAATTTTTTTTTTCACAAAAATATTGAGCCCAGTTTTCAAACAAAAGATTTTTAATTTTTTTTTATCAATGATCAAAATTTACTGGGGGATAATTTGGTCATAGGGTAGAGTAACTTAGTGATTAATTACTAAAATTAATTATTTCGTGTGGATAAAATTTTTTTAAAAAAAGTTGACATTTTCATCTAAAAGAGCAGACTCTGGCGTTTTTAAAACACATACATAAGTTTAATATGGGGTAGTTTGGTCCCAAGTTATGGGTAATCGAATTTTGATAAACGATTTTAAGAGAAAAATTACAATTAGGGCAATTAATTTTTTTTTTAATTACGTAATTACTTAAATTACATTTTGAACGTCTAATTGCCTCTAGTGTATACCAAAATACATCAAAAAAATTTTTACCCCTTAATTTCCGATTTAAAAAACTAGAAATTTTTAATTTCTCATCAGTTTCAATGCTCGCGTACTTCAATTAATTTTTACTTACAAAAAATTTTTTTTTAACAAAAATGACCACTTCCACTTCAAGATCAGGCTCTGACATTTCCAAAACTTATATACAATTTTATTTTTCGTCAATTCAGTCAAAAGTTATGAATATGAAACTTTCCATCACCGAAATTCAGTTTAAAAAAAAAAAAATCGACCCGCTTTGCCCCACTTTTTTTTTTTTATCAATAATTCATACTTCCGACACTTAACTTTTCTAAAAAAACCATATCCAGGATTTAAAGGACATGGGATTCAGAAAGGAAATAAAAGTGACCGGATGTTGAGACCCGCATCCGAGATATCCAATGGCATTAGTGCGATTCTAATGTAATGTAAAGAGGAGAAAATGATGGAACGAATGAACCGTAAGTGTCTTGAGACAGAAAAAAAAAAAAAATATAAAGAAAGGGAAAGGGAAAGGAAAAGTAGTAAAAGTTTTAGATTAGAAGGGTGAGGGAAGGAGGGGGGGTAGGGATCAGGAGTGGGATCTTAAGATCAACTTGAGGTTACAGGTCCTTGCTACACATCCGTGTGAAACTTTTTCTCATATATATATATATAAGTGTATAAATATATGAAGTGAGGGAGGACGATCCAAATGTTATTTTTGTTAGATTTTGCTGTTATTTTATATCCTTTTTAAAAGTTTGTTTCCTCATTTGATATTTTTCATAGTAGAGGACACTACTGACACTTCCGTAGGTGTCAAGTTAAATAAACATATTTATTGGCCACTGGATTTAAATACACTTGAATATATACTTATATTTTGAGCGGGAGTAGAGGTTAGGGTTTTCCGGAGACTAAATAAACCACAAATGGTATATTAGGGAAAAAATAATATTTTAATTTATTTTTGTTATTGAGATGTTGGTCTTGAGGTATTTTTATGGGAAAATTATTTTGTGGGAAGATCTAGAGAATCGGGTGAGAAAGTTGATAATGAGACGGTTCTAACCTCAAAAGGGATTAGAATTTTTTTTTTATAAATTTGGAAGGTGATTTATTTTGAAGACACGGGAACGATAAAATTTGGGAGCTCTTGGGATTTATTAGATTTTGGAAAGTAATTTTTCGAATTAGGCATTATAGATTTTTTGGTCATTATTAGTGTACACAGAAAAAACCGTTTAAAGCAATATTTTGCTACTTTGAAGGTGCGAAAAAAAATGCTATTCTTTATGAATTTTTAATGAGATTATGAATAAAGATATACATGTACGTTATGTTAGGCTTTGTAAATATACTATTGAAATACATGAAAAAAAATTTCATTACATATTTGATATACTTATAACATACAAACACATCATTCAAATACAACGCCTCGATTAGTGGGTAGGTTCGCGGTCAGCAGTTGGCTAAACTAGGATTTTTGATATACATTCCAAAATAACAAATGGCGACGAATAAAGGTAAGAATAAAGCAATTTTTTTCTTTTTTTCTGTTTTGAAAATCTTTACTGATATGTTGCAATAAAAATTTGTTCATTTTTTAATTAAAAAAATTCGTAACATGTCAATAAATATTTTTAATTTATATAATTGACACAGTAGGAAAATATAATTTGTTTATATTTACATTGAAATTTTGGTGAAAAATAAAAAAATCTTCAAAAAACTCGAATTTTTGATTAAGAAAATGCGAAAAGTTTCTTAAAAAATCGAAGATATTTGAATCCCACTTTGACAAAGGGCTTAAAAAATTCGTTTTACAGTCTAGTAAAACATATATTTTCTTCAAGAAAATTAAAAATATCAGTCTTCAAAAGAAGTCAAAATTTGAGTTTAAATGTAAGAAAAAACGGTGGAAAAGAAAAAATTTTTTTTTCGAAAACTACATTTAAACGTGAAGAAAATAGCCACTGCCGAAATGAAATTATGATAATTTAATCATGATTTATGAATTCTGAAAATTGCCTCATCGTTATTTTTTCGCGATTTTCAAAAATTCATATCTCCAAGGTTTTCGAAAATTAAGGTCTCAAAATTTAGGATTAGGTGTCTTTTTATAGGCACAAAAACATATAAAAAATTCAACCGGATCAAAAATATGATTTTTAAAATCAGGTGATTTGGCATGGAGTGACTCATATGTTTTTATATAAAAAAAAATATATGAGATTTCAATTATAATTATAATTATAACTATCTTATATTTCATATATATCTCTTGTAAATAAAATATTAATAAATTGCAGTTTATATATTTCTTATATATTTTAATTTATATATTTGGATTTACAATTATTTTATACATTCAATTAATAAATTCCAGTATATATTTACCGGGTGAAACTCAATATATAAAATTTATATACTGGATACATAATTTTTAAATATTTGGATTTGTATTTTTTATATCAAAATTTATAAATTTTTATTGGGGAGGATGCAATATCCTTGCAAAAAGTATCCTAGATCGCATTCGTAGCCCTTACAGCAATAGTAGTTTTGCAGCTCATGACACTGTAGGAAAAAAAAATTTTTTAATTTATAGAACTAGCAATTTACTCGACTTCTTTTATTTATTTATATTTTTGACAATATAATGCTAAAAAAAAAAAATCTTTTGAAATAAAAACTATCAGAAAAATAAATTCTCTGATCTTACATATTTTCGCGAGATTTAATTTTTGATCACTGTCAAAGTTCCTTACCCAGTTGCCTTCACATTGTCCTTCGACTGCACTGGCATATAGGCCCACAAATAGGAGGATAGCTAACAATAAGATTTTCATCGATATTTTAGATTTTTCTCGATTTGGGCTGTAAAAATAAAATAGTTACATATATTTATAGTATGATAGTCAAAATTATAGCAAATTGAAACTAGCAAAAAAAAAAAAATTGAAAATTAATAATTTGATTTTGATACAAAATCGATACTTTTCAGATAGATTCAATTGGCGTTTAAATTATGATAATTATTATGATGACATCATAGGGTTTTGGAATGCTTTAGAAATCAGCTTTAAAGATCTATGTATAAATTTGAAAAATATTGAATAGCTTACGAGTAATTAATTTTTTAATGAAAAATAAAATTTTTTTTTAAGCACCCGAATATATATATTAAGTTTTATTTATTAAATAAATTTTATATTGATGTACCAGGTATTTTTTTGCGCTAAAAAAAATAATACTTTATTTTTTTAAATGTTATACAAAAAAAATTATTTCTTACCACTAAAGTTTCGATGAACTTCTGTGAGCTTTTACGTACGAAAAATGGACACTTTTATCCTTTAAAATTTAGTTACGTGAGTCGCAACATAAAATGTAATTGTCCAGATATCATAGTAATTATTGCGTCAGAAGCGTAGAAGGAAAACGCGGTTATATTTGCAGCAATTATGCTGATCAAATTATTATAATTTCATAATTTTTAACGACCATAATTATTGTAATAGATAAAAAAAATTGTTTTCATTCAATGCTTAGTCGAAAGCAACATGTATTAAATTCAACAATATGAATAGAAAATTTTTTTTTTATATATTATTATAATATATTATTTCGAATGTCTGGAAATCGATTGACCCTGCGGACCAGTCCAAAACTTCCGTTGTTTTCGAACTCAAAAGCTCGAAAACGTGATTTTCGATATTTTTAACTTGACAATACCGTTGATTACATTGTCGTTTTCGAACTGGAAAACGGTACGTATTATATTGAACCCTATGTGGAAACGTCGATACTTATCGTAGTTATATTTATAATCTAGATGGTAACAATTACCATCAGAAATTATAATTGTTACCATCCTGATAGTAACTGTTACAAAATTTATTGCAGAGGTAAATATTACCATCCTGATAGTAAATATTACCATCCTGATAGTAAATATTACCATCCTGATAGTAATTGTTATCATCATGATGGTAACTGTAACTATCCTGATAGTAACTGTTACAAAATTTATTGCAGAAGTAAATATTATCATCCTGATAGTAAATATTATCATCCTGATAGTAATTGTTATCATCATGATGGTAACTGTTACTATCCTGATAGTAACTGTTACAAAATTTATTGCAGAAGTAAATATTATCATCCTGAGAGTAAATATTATCATCCTGATAGTGAATATTATCATCCTGATAGTAAATATTACCATCCTGATAGTAATTGTTATCATCATGATGTTAACTGTTACTATTCTGATAGTAACTGTTACAAAATTTATTGCAGAGGTAAATATTATCATCCTGATAGTAAATATTATCATCCTGATAGTAATTGTTATCATCATGATGGTAACTGTTACTATCCTGATAGTAACTGTTACAAAATTTATTGCAGAAGTAAATATTATCATCCTGAGAGTAAATATTATCATCCTGATAGTGAATATTATCATCCTGATAGTAAATATTACCATCCTGATAGTAATTGTTATCATCATGATGTTAACTGTTACTATTCTGATAGTAACTGTTACAAAATTTATTGCAGAAGTAAATATTATCATCCTGATAGCAAATATTAGTATCCTGATAGTTAATATTATCATCCTGATACTAAATATTACCATCCTGATAGTAATTGTTATCATCATGATGGTAACTGTTACTATCCTGATAGTAACTGTTACAAAATTTATTGCAGAAGTAAATATTATCATCCTGATAGTAAGTGTTACCATTCTGATAGTAATTGTTATCATCATGATGGTAACTGTTACTATCCTGATAGTAACTGTTATCATCATGATGGTAACTGTTACTATCCTGATAGTAACTGTTACAAAATTTATTGCAGAAGTAAATATTATCATCCTGATAGTAAATATTATCATCCTGGTAGTAAATATTACCATCCTGATAGTAATTGTTATCATCATGATGGTAACTGTTAATCTCCTGATAGTAACTGTAACAAAATGTATTGCAGAAGTAAATATTATCATCCTGATAGTAAAGATTATCATCATGATGGTAACTGTTACTATCCTGATAGTAACTGTTGCATAATTTATTGTAGAAGTAAATATTATCATTCTGATAGTAAATATTACCATCCTTTTTGAAATTTTCGGCTGTCTGTCTCTCTGTCTGTTTGTACGTTCGTAATCAATCAACCACTTATCTGATTGAGATAAAATTTTTTATACATATACAAGACACTGCCACTTCAAATATAGGCTACTTTTCAAATCGATTATAAATCATAATTCGGGTGTATAAATTATTTTTTTAAAAGTTTAATAAAATAAACAGATAAATTATCGAAATTAATTATAATAGAGTTTTTGATCATTATTAATCTATACAAGCTTCTAAAGCTTTAAATATTTATCTGACGATTAAAATCATTAGAAACTTTTTTGTAGGAAATTTAAAGATCTACAAAAAACTCTTGACTCATATTTTCGATATTTTAATAACTAACCAGTTATCTCAAATCCAAAAATAAAATGACCAAAAATGGTAAAAAATCATGAATTGGGACTATGATGAGAATTTTCGAAATCTATTTTCTTTAACTTTCTATTCCATTCAAAATTAAAAACAAAAAAAATCAGTCAAAAATTTATCGAATTTCTCCAAGTTCCAAAATTCAGTTTAAGAAACTTTCTTTCATAAAAAAAAAAAACATTAACAACGATAACAATAAATTAAAATCTCAAATAAACAGAACACTTGAAAGAAAATTTTTTGTAATAAAAAAAAAAAAAGTTAAGAAAATTTTGTCCACCCCCATTTCACTAGAGACCATACGTCCGAGTCGAATTGTCAGGTCTTTTTTCTCCTTTTTTTCCTCTTTTCTTCATATTATATATATAGATATATATTTCTTAAAAGTCACTTTGAATCTTTGGCATCGGGTTTAGTAGTTTGTTAGTAGAATACAGGAAACGATAAATTTAAAAAAAAAAAAAAAACATTTAAAGTGTTCTGGATCTAGACAGAGACTTAACTCGAGACTTGTGCACTAGAAAATGAACCAGAGGAGCCAACCCCCTTGTGTGGATGCAACCGGTACACCCTCATTTCTTTTGATGCAAAAAAAAAAGAAAGAAAAAAGATAAATAAATATAAAGTCAATGTGCTATGCAGTCGTTTTTAGATTAGGACGTTATACATTTTTGTGTAATATGATGACGTTTTAAGATATTTAAATAGAAATTTTTTTTATCTCTATTAATAGAGTGGAGTGATGTTAATTACCTCACGAAGCGAGAACACATTTTTTTTATCATAGAAAATGATTTCCTTCAACGGGTAGAATATTTTTTGATATTCGACGTCATTGTGACGCTAAAATGGGAAATTGGGATTGAAAATTTTTTTGGAGGCTTTGTATGAATAGAGAAGCCCTCTAATGAACTTATAAGAGTTAACACTATTTTTTAGGATTTAAAAGTTTGAAATTTGAAAAAGTCAATTTTTTGATGAATGACAATTTTGATAACAAATTGGGAATTTTGAATCGAAGGAATTTTTTTAAATGATTCGTGTTCATGAATTAGCTTTCGGACATCACGAAGAAAGTGAAAAAAAATATTCTGATAATTTATTGGAGTTTTATAATGCTAAAAATCAATTTTTTCAAAATGTGGCGCCCAAATTGATCAAAAAAACGGAAAAATCCAATTTCAATGTCAAAATAAATTTTTTTTTAAGCCTTTATCAGCTAGGAATACTTGTGGCATCGAATAAAGGCTTGAAAAAAAATAGTCTGATAATTTATTAGAGGTTGAAATTGCAAAAAATCGATTTTTCCAAACTTTGGCGCCCAAATTGATAAACAAAATCGGAATTCGGAGCTAAAACAATTTTTTTCCTCGCTTGAAATTTTTGGAGCAGCTTCTCGGCATCAAAATAAGAGAAGAAAAAAAATAATCTGATAATTTACTGGAGTTCAAAAATACATAAAACTCGTATTTTTCCAAATTACGATGTCCTAATTGACGAAATCCGACCAAAAATTCTGTATTTGTTAACTTCCAAAAATTTTTCTCTGAATTTGTATCAATTAAGAAGGCTCTAAATATCCAAAAGAAGGTAAAAAAAAAAATAATTAAACATATGTTCAAGTTTTAATTAAAAACAACTGAATTTTCCCATCAGAACTTTCAATATTTCACTGGAAAATTTTGAAAAGTTGATTTTAAAAATAATAAAATTTTTTTTTACAAACGTCATAAATTTGCACGGTCAAAACTCACGTCATCATTCATGTTAAGAAATATATAAATATATACTCAACTCATTCTTTAAATTGTTAGCAATAAAAGTAGCGAAATATTTCAATCGAAAAATTTCAAAAATCTGAAAAGATCTAAAATTACACGGACTTTAAAATTTTTTTAAGATTCGTCACAACATAAGTACCAGATTGACCCAAGAAAGAGTTGGAAGCTGTTCCAGATTATCTTAAAAGCGATTTTCATTGTAAGATTACAAAAAATTTATGAAATAATAACTTTTTTTTTACACCTCAAGTATCTCAATTGTAAAAATATAGTGAAAAATAAAAATATCAATGGACTTAACAGAATTTATAGTGTCGGCTGATGATTTATTGCCTTCTTTGAGTGGTTAGTAGAGTCCTCATATTTTTATTCTTCGCTTCTATCTATCATTATTGTAAAGGATAATATGTCGGCAGTAAAGTCATGACGACTGGCTGGTTAGAGGTTTAGTTACGCATTAGCTAAATTTGTTCCGTCGGACAATTTTGCTTTTTAAATTTTTTAACAGAAGCTCAAATAAATTTACTAACTCTTTTTATGTCCTTCAGACCACGAGCCGTTTTCATGCTGGAAACAAATTTTGATGTTCAAAATTTTACGATTTTTGGGTGAAAATATAAATCTACATTTTTGAAATTTTTTTTCACATCAATTTAATTTTGAATACTTAGTTCGAATTTCAAACATGGAATTCACTAATAATTCAAATTTTTTTAATTATTTGAAATTTTGAATTTCTTACATACCTCTTACATAGAGGTTCAAAAAATCCGACTATTTTTTTCGATTCTCATGAAAATTTGTTGGTTAAAGATATTTTGAGAATCCCCTCCAAAAAATCAGCTCGATAAAAAATTTTCAGGTGGCTCGAGAATTTTGAAAATTCCAAAAATGATTGAAATTCGGATTTTTTTTTCTAAATTTTTTCTTTCTCGTGGCAGCAATAGTTCATATGTGTAAAATCTAAATTTGCTGAAAATTTAAGCCCAAAATTCAAATATTCAAACGCCGCTCAAGAATTTCGAATGTTTCCGAGTTACGTCTTTTGGACGTTTTTGAGCGACCCTTGAATATTAATATTACGGTTTCTTGATTTTTCCACCATCAATTTGGATCATAGTGAATAAAAATATGACCCGAGACATAGAAAAAATAAGTTATTTACATACTTTTTATTTTTTAATTCAACTTTTAGGTTTTTTTGGTCATTCAAATCTTACCCAATTTTATTGTTTAAGACTGTCCAGTATATTTTCGGTTATGCAAAAGTTATGTTTTAGTGAAATGATAATAATTGAGTTATAAAAAAATACAAAAATTAATTCAAAGTATTAGTTGCATATTTTGAGTTAATATTCAAAATTTTTGAGCGACGTTTAAAAATCTATATTTTCAGCTGAAATTTTAATCATGCTATTGCTTTTACACAGAAAACATTTCTGCCACGGAAAAGAAAAAATTTACAAAAAAAAAAGATCCGAATTTCAATCATTTTTTGAATTTTCAAAATTCTTTACCCCTTAAAAATTTTTTTCGAGCTGATTTTTGGCGGGGATTCTTAAAACATTTTAAACACCAAATTTTCATATAAAAAAAAGTTCATTTTTTTGGTCCACCCCCATATATATTTTATAGTTTCCCCATGCTAATATTTATATAGTAATTTTTCTATAAATTTTTTATGTAAAAAATACTGTAAAATTCTATGGATGAAATGATAAAGTAAAAAATTTCTAGAAAAAAATTTGAAATGAAAAGTTTACGATGAACTAAAGTTGCGTCGAAAAGAAGGCACAAGCATAAGGATTATGTTCACCCGATGTTAGATGCCATCTGGACATGTAACTAAAAAGAAAAAAAGAAAAATAGATGTAGATTAAAGATGTATGGTGTATAATATGTTATATAGCTGGTCTTGCTCGTTAGTCTTTTATGCCGGCGAAGAGAATTTGGGTCAAACTGACCGGTTGGTTACTCTTTTTGCCCCAAAACGCCCCTACGGGCTGGAGCATAGAAACGCTTAATGTTTAGCTAAACGTATCCTGTACCCACTATTCCAACTGCCTGGCTAAAAGTTCCTTTGTAGCAAACAATCTTAGATTTTTCGGTAACTTAAGGGGCTGGGTGACCCGCTGAGCCACCCAGAAGTTACTTGACCACATGAAAATTGCGATAAATTACACTTTTTCCGACTACTAACCTTTTTCTTTAATTTTTTTTATCTTTCAAGGGTTGCAATAAATTTTTTTTTTTTTTTTTTTGTATCCAAAATTTTCACATCCAATTTTTTTTTTTTACTTTCATATGTATAAAAAAAAAAATATATATATATATATATATATATATATATATATATATATATATATATATATATAGGGTCGAGGGGGGGGGGGGGGGGGCAAAACGGGGTACCTCCAAAATTATATGAAAAAAAAAATTTGTTTTTTTCGTCTAATTACTATAGATCCGATATATTTCCGCATTTTTAGCCCTACTCATAATACCTGGGGTAAAATGGACCAGCCAAAAATCATGAAGAAATGATTCTTTCATATAATTATCGTCAAATTAAAAAAAAATTAATATATTAATCTATTTTTCGTTTGATTTTCTATATCTGGGGCAAATTTGGCTACTAAAAATATTCAAAAATAATATTTTATTTTTTAATTGATAACATTTTTTAAATAATGCAAAATAACCTGTAATCTAAAAAATCAAAAAACACGTATTTTTGGGTTCAAAATAATGACAAATAAGAAATATAGAATTGTTTTTTTTTTATTAAATGACAATTAGTAATTAAGTTAATCGAGGGGGTACGATTCATTACACGTAAAAAAATTTTTTTTGAGTATTTTAAAATCAAAAATACTTGTCGAGAGAAAGAAATACATTCTTAATGATGAAAACAATTTAAAAATAAAAAAAACAAAAAAATTTATCATTTTTTCGAGGGGGGCCTTTGCCCCACAAAAAAATTTTCTGCCTTCGTATCCACCAATGATGTGAAATGTAATTTTTCTTGAGGTATATTACATTTAAAAAATTTAATTTAATGAAATTTGATCAACTTTCAGAAATTTTTTTTCTCCAGCTTTTTTTAAGGGTGCCCCATTTTGCCCGCGAAAAGTAAAAATTTTATTTCTTAACGGCAGCTAAAAATTTTGTCTATTTACCGTGAATATCATTAAAAACAAAAAGATTTAGCGTATTTTAGTCCTCAAAAACTTTGTATTTCCTTAGGTACCCTTTTTGCCCCCCCCACCCCCAACCCTATTCATATACCCGTAGAAAAATCGTATTATAAAATTTTCCAAAATTTCTTCATAAAATTTTATATCGAAAACGGTCTGATAGAATTTCATGAAAAAATTTTTTTCACAAGAAAAAAAAATTTCAATGGGTAAAATGGACTGTCAAAAAAAAAATTTATGAGCTGATTTTATTAAAATTTCTGTCGAAAATTTAACAGGAGCCCATATTTTACTTCAAAAATTGAATGCCGCTGATTTTGTCCCACCACATATATATGCTATATATATGACATAAATAAATAAAGACAATATTTTATTATTATTATTATTTATTTATCTTTTTTTTGTTGTATATAAGCTTGTCACCCACGCTCCAGTAGGTGATGAAGGGATTGTGGGACACTAATGCCCTCTTACTGTCACCGTAATACCCATCTAATGACACGAGGACACTCAGTATACTCATCCAGCATCGCACGACCCGGCTTCATATTAAATCTTCAATACCCGACAACAATGACACCAACAATACCTCATAGTCTAGTTATTTTTACCAAAGAAAAAAAACCGCGCAATTGTTATTTTCGCGGCTTTTTAAATCCTCACAGGCCGTTCGGACCTCGGTCCCTATTATCGATGGCTAATGAGTGTAAATTACATTTTTGTATGAGAATTTTTGGCTACTGTATTTTTTTTTTTTCTTGAGTGTTGCGGTTTTACGCCTGTCGAATAGGCGAATTGATAATTTAAATTATTGTTGTGGTGAAGTATAAATTATTTATGTTTTAATGCATCACGCGAAACTAGTCATATTGTTGTTATTTGGATTACTATTGAAGAAAAAAATAAAAACACTCGAACGCCAGATGCTTTCCGATGAGTCAGGGCGGTAATTTGCGAAACCATCAATAATTTTATATATATATACATATATACATATATATATTTTTTTTTCCTTTTAGAAATTATTTCAAAATTTGGTTTTTTTTAATTAAAAATTCCAGGGTAAAATGGGTATGATGGAATTTATATATTGGGGGTAAAATGGACACGGAAATATTTTATTTATTATATATATTCGTTTTTTTTTTCTACAAATTATTTCAAAATTTGTTTGTTTTTTATTAAGAAAAACCCGGGGTAAAATGGGTCCCAAATAATTTATGAGTCAGGGGTAAAATGGACAATACAAAATTTTTTTTAACCCAATATTGGGGTAAGTTGATCAACTCCAAACAATAGATCATTTATAATTATGGGGTAAAAAAGACATAGCAAAAGATCTTAAAAAAATAATTTTGAAAATTTTTCTGTAATTCAAAAAAATTATCCAAAATAATTTTACTGAAAAAAAAAATAACTAAATATATATTAATATATTTACCTTTGTTACATAGAAATTCATATATATATATATATATACATATATTGTTCTTTGAGTTATTGGCGGCTTACTCAACCGTATTACCTCTTACCTAAAATCCTTTAATCTGAAAAAAGAAATCGAGCTGTTTGTAAAAAACAGATTTTCAAAAATACGCATTGTAATATCTAAGATTGCGGCTTCTTTTTTTTTACGTCTTTATCCTTCACTCCTCACTATTCTTCATTGTGTATCGATATTTCTTATTTTTTTTTTTTTCTTTTTTCCAAAAAACGGAAGCTGTAGCTGTCAGATTTACGTTACTTTTAATCTCATGATTACCGTCATATGTTTACTCTAAACTTCTTAAATATTTTATATATTCTTAATTATAAAATATATATATATATTTTTTTTTATCCCTTTATATCACGCAATATATTTTTATATCCTGCACGTAATCTATAATGAAAAAATATATAAGTGTATGATAAAAGTGGAAATGCATTATTAGGGTGTGGTATATATATATATATATATATGTATTATATTTAATTTTCTTTCTGGACATCTCTTCAAACAATAATTACCTAGTGCACGCGACCCTTTCGTAGGACAAATATGTCACGAAAAAAGGAAAAAAAATGACATATTGTATTTCTATTTTCTTATATATATTTATTGATTATATATAAATGTATAGGTGTATATATATGGAGACTGAGTGGTAAAAAATGATAAAAATAAAATTGATAGTTCAAATTACTATTTTTTGGGATTATGAATGATAAATAAAATAGCGATAACTTAGAAAATATTAGAGATAAAGGAAAAATGATAAGAACCATTTTTGTAGAAGACGAAATTTCCAATAAAAAATGGTTAAAAGTTTTTTTGATAAAATTGATAGGTTGAGATTTATGAGCTGTGGAAGTTTGAAAGAAAATTTGGAAAATTTGAATATGTAAATTTTGAGTAATTGGCTTTGAAATGATTTTACGGAGAAAGTATGGGAAATTTGGAAAAGTTATAAAGAACTTTTTTGTAGAGAATAAAATTTTCTATAAAAAGTGTTTGAAACTTTTTTTGATAAAATTGATAGGTTGAGATTTATGAGCTGTGGAAGTTTGAAAGAAAATTTGGGAAATTTGAATCTGTGTAAATTTTGAGTAATTGGCTTTGAAATGAATTTACGGTGAAAGTATGGGAAATTTTGGAAAAGTTATTGGGACTTTTTTTGTAGAAAATTAAATTTCCTATAAAAAATGTAATACTGATTTTTTCATAAAAATCAATATTTAACCTTAGAAAAGTTGATAAAAATTTTAAATGAAAAAGTGTCCATTTTACCCAATGTCCGAAAAGAATACGGAAAATTTTTCTAGCCAGAATGAAATGAAGATAAAAAAGAAGACTCGTATTACCAAAAGATGAATAAAGACGAAAATGTACCCTGAGATCTTGGAATTGAATAAAAAAAAAGGCATAAATCCAAAAAATCTAAACAGAAATAAAAGAAGAAAAAGAAAAATAAGAAGATGTACATGATGAAGAAAAGCCTTCTCGTCTTACTTTTAAAATCACCAGAAGGATTTGCAGAAATCCAAAACCAGTGACGTAACAATGCCACCGCAACCTTTGGAACTCCTTCCGCCCACATTTCGTCATCTCTATCTGGACATTTCATCTCTAAATACATTTTCACCCACGTTAGTTTTTTTTATATCCCTCAGTGCGTATATTCATATATTATATATATAAATATATGTGGATTTTCATGTGTGTGCTTACGTAAAAAGGTAAATGGACGGTCCAGTCATCTGTCAATAGAAAATCGTTGAAACTTTTTTTTTTAAGGATCGAATTTTACATCCTCCATATTTATATAAATATATATATATATATAAATATGTGTATTGAAAAAAATGTGAGGTAAAATGAACAAAACAAAAATTTTTCGTCTGAAAATTTATAATTTTTACTTCGAAAAATTAAATTTCCAAAAATTACAAATTCGAAAAAAAATTTTTACGATCGAGTACAAAATTTCCAAAATTGTATTTTTCATAAATTTTGAATTATTATGGGCTGACTTACAAAAAAAAATTTTCTATATTTTTATACGTTACTAGTGTCCATATTACCTGTGATGTTACCCGCTCAAATTTTTGGTCACAAAAAAAAAAAAAAAATCGATAGATTGATAACAATAACGTGTTAAAGATGTAAGAGGTCAAGAGTTGACCATCTGGCCAAGCTGGACATTTTAAAAAGACGGTTTTTGTATTATTCTTTATTTTGAAACATATATATATATATATATATATATATATATATATATATATATATATGAAAAGAAGGTTGTAGACAAGAAATGAGTAACCCTAGTAGTGAACTGCTCACAACGCACTAGTGGACGCATCAGTTACACTCTTATATATATATATATATGTATATATATATATATATGAGTATGGACGATGGTACTTATGATAGTATCGGTCGTTAAATCCACTCATATATATATATATATATATATATATATATATATGTATATATATAAATGGAGGGTGTGGTAAAGAACGGCTGGACTTTAACACGTGGGGTGACGTTACAAGGGGTGGACTGTCCACATTTATGTTTATATGCTGCAATGGCCGATGACGCCATTGTGTTACTTTTATATTTATTGCACAGACAAAGTTTAAGATAAGCTGAGAAAGTTTTAAATGTTTTTTTTTTTTTAATATAATTAATTAATTAAGGCTGGGCGATAATAAATGAATTTGGGAATACGACATTTCGTTTTGTTCTGGTGCCTTAATTCTAAAAAGTGATAAGTTTTTAAGTTTTGGAATGTTTCTTTTGATTATAAGAAAATTGAGCGGTTTAATTAGGACTTACAATTCATAATTGATTTCAAGTGTTCTGCGACTGATTGATAGTATGGTGACAATTTTAATTTATTTTTTAGGAATATTTCTATAGGCCCAAAGCGTAGCATTAAACAAATTAATGATGTGTTTTTATAATTAAAATATCTAGCTAAATATCGAAAATATCAAAAAAAGTAATCATGCCTTTTTTGTAGCCCTATAAATTCCCTATAAAAAAAATCATAACTTTCATCACCAGATCAATATTCAAGGCTCTATAAGCTCATATAGATTCATAATGTTCAAAAAATTAATAATAACTAATTCCAAAAATATTGAATCTCTAAAACTATAATAACTTATCAAATATAAAAAATATCAAAAAAACATTTATGATCTTTTTTGTAGCCCTTAAAATTCTCTACAAAAAAGTATCTTATAAATTTTGTCGCCAGATCAATATTTAAGGCTCTAGAAGCTCATATATATTCATAATATTCAAAAAATTGATAATAACTAATTCCAAAAATATTCAATCTCTAAAACTATAATAACTTATCAAATATAAAAAATATCAAAAAAACATTTATAATCTTTTTTGTAGCACTTAAAATTCTCTACAAAAGATTGTCTCATAAATTTTGTCGCCAGATCAATATTTAAGTGTCCAGAAGCTTATGTACATTCATAATGATCAACAAATTTTCATAATTATTCCATTTCCAAAAATTTATCAGTTTTCCCTTCTCTACTCCGAGTGCATTAATCTCTTTTCACTAAAATACAATCAATCATTTCCATAAGATCTCCATATTAAAAATCAAAACAAAATTCATATAAATCCAAAAACTACTGAAATCCTTTCAAAAGTTTTTCCATCTAATTAAACAAAACCCAAATATATCCCACCCTTTCCACTCACTTTCCATTAATTTTAAAAGACACTTAAAATAAAAATGATTACCCCCTCCCCCCAGCCAAACTCCATTCCCTTCCAATTAAACACTTCCTTTTTCCAAATCTCGACCTAAAAATACCATTAACACAAAAAACAAATTCCCTTAAAAAAAAAAAAAAACGAAACCTTCCGTCAATTTAAAATCCCACTAGATTGATGATAAAAAACCGGTGGCACGAGTCGGTAATATTTTAAACCGACTAAAAATAAAATCATACCAACTTACCCCCCATAAAAATAAATATTACGTAATACGTAAAATACGTAAGAGCGATTTCCCATCGTAAGAATGTGAAAAAAGACATAAAAGATACTGTAGGGTAGTTTTTATATATATAAATTTATATAGGACCAGTTGCACAATCGGTCGGTCCATAGTAAAATCCGTCGTCCAGTTGTATCTATACCCGTTTCCCGGAACCACTGGGTTTCTTTTTGTGCAGAATAAAGGCGCTGGGCTCCTACTACCACCGGCATAAACATCAGGATCAGGTAAAAGTGAAGGTAAAGGTAAAGGTAAAGGTAAAGCCACTTTGAATACGCATAACGATCGTTCATTGTCGTTCCGAGTGAGCACGACACGGCCGAAACTCTCAATACTCAATGGGGTTTCTTATATTCATGCTCTACACCCGACCTTTTTTTTACTTATATTATATGAAATCTATAAAAAAAATCGCGGCAATAGGAATTGTGATGCAATCGGTGGAAAGGAAGGAAAAATATCCGACCGAAAATGAGGATAAAAAAATAAAATATCGGGAATGGAAAGAAGTAAATGTTTGATGTTTTGAATTTTTTTTTGTGAAGCCATTAGATGCGCGGTGTTTAGGTTTCTTTGATTGACAGAAGAGGATTATAATTAATTTGTAAGGATTCGGGAGGATGTTGGATGTCGGAGGTAATTTAGATTACTGGTGAGTTGATTACTTATCGCGATTTAAATATTTTGGTAGCGGGATCCCATTTAACATGGGATGGAAATGATGATCTTTAGATGAATTGCAGTTTTAAGCTTGTGGTTGGAGTTTTATTTGGAAGCGGAAGATAATTGATAGTAAATCATTTTTAAAACGCATTTCTGAATCACAATTTGTTTAATTTTGTTAGAAATATTTATTCAATTTTTTACACCGCCCATATTGAGCAAGAATGAAAAGGTTTTTTCACAGCAATCAAATGTTTGTCTCATTTTCTTTCAAAGCGACTTTGGCACTTCAGGATAAAAAGTTCACAATTAATAACTTTTTTATGAATTGTAAATAATTACCAAAATTTTTGATCATTATGAATGTATATAAGCTTCTAGAGACTTGAATATTCATCTGACGATAAAACTTATAAGGGTATTTTTTGTAGAGAATTTAAAGGGCTTGAAGAAAGGTCTAGATCACTTTTTCGATATTTTTGAATTTTATCAAGTTATTTTAATTTTAGAGATTAAAAATTTTTGGAAATACTCAGCAATTTTTTGATCATTACGAATATATATATAAGCTTCTAGAGCCTTAAATACTCATCTGACGATAAAAGTTATAGAAGTCTTTCTTGTAGAGAATTTAAAGGGCTTGAAGAAAGTTCTGATTCATTTTCTTAATATTTTTGAATTTTATCAAGTTATTTTAATTTTAAATATTCAAAATTTTTGGAATTACTCATTAGCAATTTTTTGATCATTATGAATCTAAATAAGCTTCTAGAGCCTTAAATATTCATCTGACAAAAAAAAATCAAATGAACTTTTTTGTAGGAAATTTGCAGGGCTAAAGAAAAGGTCTGATTACTTTTTCTGATATTTTCGATATTAAGCCAGTTATATTAATTATAGAAAAAATGTGTTATCAATTTATTAAAGCCTTCACTGTCCGCAGTATCTTCGTACAAAAGCTTTCAAAATTTATCCAGAAGCTAACAAAAATGAAAAAAATTCTGTAATTTTTTAATTAATTTCCGTTCCAATGTCACAAAAATTCACAAAACCCGATAATAAACAAATTGCCAATTAAAATAATTCCGTCCTCAATTATTTTTTCGTAAATTGTCCGTCCCATTTTACCCACAGCCAAGTAAACTTCCATCTTATAGCAATAATTTCAGTGAAATGAGATAAGCTGGAAATATAACCGAGGGGTTGTAACCCTCTCAGTACGCAAGGGGGTTGTACGCTCACGTGCTACAGCCAGGGGTTGGTTATGGCCACACAATCCCGCAAGGGGTAACTACTACTATACTATTTTTTTTTTCCCATTCTCTTTCCCTATTTCCGTATTCTCTTCCTCTGTCCATCACACTACTTACCCTACAGCAGAGGGAATAAACTGACCGGTTGCCATTGGACAGTCGACTCGCGATCAACGTTTTGGTTAAACTACGTCGCACACACACACACACATGAGGCCGTGATCAATAAATCGTTTCTTGCAACCACTGTGGGATCAAACAACAACCCCTCAAACTTGTTCTTGAACAACACCCTCCTTTTACTGTGAATAACGACCAATGCTATATATAGACATACAGATATATGTATACATTTACAAGTATAACTTACTCTTTATCAAACTACGTAGAAACAGAGGAAAATGTGAATAAACTTTTTTTTTACACGGGGGATATGATAAAACGAAAAAAAAGTTTTCAACCCATTAAAAGTTTTAAGGGCTCTACTGATCATTATTTTATTTTCGTTTAATATTTAAGGATGGACTATATTACCCACGATTTGTTTTTTTATCCAAAGATGGAAATTTATTATTTTTTTTTTTGGGAAAAATGGGTCAGATGAGTTACGGAAAAAATTAGGGAATTGAGAAAAAACTTTTAATGGAAATCCGTTGGGGTTGGGAAAGGGAAAATTGGTCTTGGACTTATGAAAATTTGTATTTTTATGTTTTTAGTAAGTGCAGTAATTTTGAAATCGAATTTTTGATAATTTGGGAGGGAATTCCGAAAAAAATCAAGCAATATGCGGTTATTTATTTTGATTCAAAATTACTAGACTATATATCATTTTTAAAGTTTATGTAACTAGTTAAATATCGAAATTATCAGAAAAAGTAATCAGACCTTTTCTGTAGCCCTGCAAATTTCCTACAAAAAAGTTAGCGTGGTTTTTTTTGTCATATGAGTATTTAAGGCGCTAGAAGCTTATATAGATTCATAATGATCAAAAAATTGCTAATGAGTATTTCCAAAAATTTTTAATCTCTAAAATTAAAATAACTTGATAAAATTCAAAAATATCAAAAAAGTGATCCAGACCTTTCTTCAAGCCCTTTAAATTCTCTACAAAAAATATTCTGACAATTTTTATCGTCAGATGAATATTCAAGTCTCTAGAAGCTTATATAAATTCATAATGATCAAAAATTTTGATAATTATTAACAATTCATAAAATAGTTATTAATTTTAAATTTTTTAACCTGAAATGCCAAAGTTGCTTTGAAAGAAAATGAGACAAGCATTTGATTGCTGTGAAAAAATCTTTTCATTCTTGCCCAAAATGGGCTGGTGTAAAAAATTGAATAAATATTTCTAAGAAAATTAATCCAATTGGGATTAACAAATTTGAGTTTTAAATATAATTTACGACCAATTATGTTCTGTGTTCAAATAAAACTTTAACCAGAAGCTTAGAACAGCAATTGGTCTAAAAATCATTATTTTCATCCCAAGTTGAATCCTGTCTCAAAATAGCTTC
The DNA here is from genome assembly GCA_964016945.1 of Microplitis deprimator. Lineage (NCBI taxonomy): Eukaryota > Metazoa > Arthropoda > Insecta > Hymenoptera > Braconidae > Microplitis > Microplitis deprimator. The sequence continues at coordinate 19,093,055 of OZ024712.1, forward strand.
GCTCCACCTCAAGCCTTTAATCCAAAATCCGTTACCCATTTTCCAGGCCCGCTACCAAAATATTCAAATCGTAATTAGTAATCAACTCAGCCCAGCTCTCGATCACTAAATTCCTACCTCATTCCACTTGAATCCTCACAGAATGTTCCTTGATTCAATAGCCCGTTAAATTAATACAATCACTCATTGTTAATAAAAAAAAAGAGAAAAAAAAAACCCACCCATTACACAAAAGATAAATGAGAAGAAAAAGCTGAGGCGAGAAAAAGTAAAAAAAGTAGCACTTACTACTTTTAAAGTCTCTCAGTACTTTCAAGTTTAAAAACCGTCGTTACACCCCCGCAATTAATTATTCACCAAAAGCTTTTTAGCGAGTGAACCCGCACACTTGTGCCATTTCCTCTAAATTTATTTTTTTAAAAACTTTTAACTCACGAATTTTATTCCATAAATTTTTTATTACACGATTTTTTTTTCTACGGACTTAATTTTGTCCAATGAGAGCCGAGTAACAGAGGAGGGATCAACCCTTTCATTAAAAGGGTTGCGCTTAGAATACTGAGGATTGAAATATATGAGCCAATAAAAAAAAGTTACATGTGTGTGGCGTCATGAATAGAAGGGTTTAATTCTCACACGTGATTGGACGGAATAAAAGGGGTTAAGTAATGTATTCTTTGCTTTGTACACCGGTCTATAGATTTACAAAATGGTGGTGACCTTTTATTATTATTATTTTTAATATTTTTTTTCGATTGATTTCGATCCACTTTTTAAACCTGATAATTAATTTACGACAACTTGGTAATTAGAGGAGGTAATTAGACTTTATAGGAGGTCGTTAGAACGGAAATTTTATACTCTACAATTTTATCTCAGACAAATATTTCGGTAAAATTGATATTTTATAAGTAATGATCATTTTAGAGTCAGTACTCGGAAAATTCTGATGAAAAATTTCGAAATTCGTTTCCGAGAGGCATAACTTCGAAATTATCGATTTTAGAGAGATTTTTATAAGAACCAAAGTTGCAGGAAATCGAAAAACCTTTCTAGACATCTACCTAAACGTCCAATTATCTGCAAAATAACTTGGGAAAATTTAATTGTGGATTTCAATTGTTTTTAAAAATTTTAATTAATTGTTTAAATAATTTATCATGATAATTACATATAAATGTATCAAGTTGGTAGTCATCGGAAAGGAAATTTAATTCCCTACAATTTTGGTCCTTATGAACATCATCCTAAGATCGATAGTTTCAAAGATATCACAGTCGGAAGCCGGAAAAATTTTCACGAAATTGGTGGTGACGTTTTTTGGTCATAACTTTTAATCTAATGGTCCTATGTTATTTTTTCTAAGATCCAAAATTGTAGGAAATTAAATTTCCGTTTTAATAACCTCCTTAAAGGTTAAATTATTTCGAGTAATTACTAAAAATCGGAACATTCATTTATTTTTATTTACGGATTTGTTCTTATATTTATATATGTGGGTATATATGTATTTTTTTACATAGATTTTTTTGGTTTCATATATTATACACTATCCAGATAAATATAACCGTTTTCTTAATTTTTTTTATATTCTTTGTTACTTGTCACGAGATCCCTACATTATTTTTTTTTGCATCTCCTTTGTATATTCTTTTATTCACGGCCATATGTGTGTATAATATATACATATATTTATAACCGTTGCTGGTCAGTCATCAGTAAATACATCAGAAATTCACCTATTCAATTTTTTTTTTCCTAAAATATTAAAATTTCGAGTTTTTTTTGTCGGGCAATAATAAAAATAGTTTTTTCCTGTCTAATTTTAATTTTTCGTCCAGAAAAGTAAAAAAAAAAAATTGACATTAAATAATAAATTTTGACAGCTAGTGGATGTCAAAAAATGTGTTGTTTATACTCTCCGGAAATGAAATTTGATTTCCTGCAATTTTAGTCTCTAAAATTTTGTCAAATCGATAGTGAAAAAGTTACGCGTAATTTACATTTTTTTCGATTTTTCATACTTTTTGTTTTTTTGACACTTCTAAGGGTCGTATCTTCTAAACTATTGAATTTAACTAAATTTTTGTCAGAACTAAAATTATAGTCCAGTAAATTTCCTATCCAATGACTATATTAAACGTCTAATTATCTCTGATCATTACCGAGATATTTTAAATTCGAAAAAAAAACATTTCCTTATGTAATGTGGAAATTCGAAAAAAATCGTGTTGTAGATTATAAATTTCAGTAGCTAAATAAAATAACGAAATAGACAAATATGACTATGAATATGTATATCGTGACGTTAAAAAAAGACTAAAAAAAAAAAAAAACAAAAGAAAAAACAGAATAATTTTAAATTTAATCAACTGGTAATAATTACAATTAACATAATTACCTAGTTTACAATCATAATGATCTTATATTGCAATTAAAAATGATTCATTAAAATTGACGACTTTATTTTTTTCATTTTATCAATGACATTATTAAGAAAAAAAAAATTTAATTAATCAATTAGTTGATAAATTAATAAATTTTTTAATTAAAAAATATAAATTCTTTTGTTAGTTTTCGACATATATTTACGAGTTCATTGACTTTATAAACTGACCGCTTGATTTTTTAGAGTGAAGTCGACAAAAAAATTTTTTCTCGACACCTGGACAATATGACCCTAGAAGTCTATAAAAAAAATGTATACATATATACATTCAGTCAAGTATAGAACTAACGATTTTCATTTTTTATTTCCTCTAAATTTAAATATCACTTTTTAAATTCAATACTTCCTATATATATATATATATATATATATATATATATATATATATATATATAAATATGAAGATATATGATCCTTCTGAGAGGGTTTCGGGGGAGTATTAACGGCCTGTTGCTTTAAAAAAAATGTAAATTTTAAAAAAAAGAAAATTGCAATTTTTCAAAAAAAAATTATTTAATAATCGATCTTACAACCGGAAACAGTAAACAATTGCTTACAATTTAAATATAAAATATATAGATATATTTCAGAATTTTGACAAAAAAAAATCTCCGCCTTAATTTTTTTTAGGGCGAACCCTTTTTGTATAAAATGCAAACCCGAGTTGACGCCTACCAATTTCAAAAATATATTTTATAAATAAACCGGAAATGGTCAGTGATCTAAAGGGAATTAAATGATTTTTAAAATATACATCTATTTTTTTTTTGTATATACAAATTTCTAAAAGTTCTCAAATATTACAAAGATCACAAGCAAATAAACTAACCCACAAATCAAAAAAAAATTTTAAAAAATTTTTTGTCTGAATTATAATTTATTTCATTTTTTTTTGTAACAAAACCAGTTATTAATCGAAAATCATTTAATTTAAAAAAATAATAATCGAGTCAAGCAAATCTAATGCTTTAATTTGACGATTTTCGAATTCAATTCGATGGGGAAAATAAATATTTGAAAATTAAATTCGTAACTATCAACTTTTCGTAATTTTACTTATTTGTTTAACCCAAATTATCATTACAATTCTTTAATGATTAGTTTTGAAAGGAAAATAAAATTGAGTGGATCAAAGCACATTTTAGTTTAACTGTGAACAGTCAGAATACCCTGACTTAAATTCTTTTGAGAGAATAATGAATTTAGTAATATCCAAGAAATAAAAAAGCAAATGGTGATGTCATTGCGCTAAATACGCTCCGGCTAATGATATCTTATTCTGAATTCTAAGACCACCTCGAACAAATTTTGGACTTACAGCAAAGATTTTCGGGCTCAAAGAAATAACTTCTATCAAATCCGTTGGAAAGAAAAAAATTTTCAAAAATTCAAATATCACCTTTGATAAGTCCTTAATTAAGTTTTCACTTATTTGCGAAAATATTTAAAAACATTATTTTTTCAGAGGTTCATTAATTAATATCGATGTTTTTAAATTTTTTGAAAACTATTTCTTATCAATTTCATATTTTATTTTATGTTATAAATTTACTTATATCAGCTCCTCAGATAATTCTGCGAGCGAGAATAATCAAGGGCTTTGAGCCACCTAGCGGATGATTTTTGAACTAAATATGAAAAACAGCTCTATATACTTTTACTGTTGAATATGTGATAATGGTTGATATTTGATAAGTATATAACTGTAAAAATTCGATGAACTCATCTTATATCTCAAAACTTTTGAAATATTGAACTTTCCGATCAATGATATATATGAGAGTTTTTGTAGAACATTCAGTTTCCTAGAAAAAAGTAACTCGCGGCCTTTTCGATATACTGATTCGTTAATGAGTTATAAAATTCTAAAATGAATGTTAAATTTTCCGTTATCTGAATGAAAAATAGAAAATCAAAATAAATTTTCTCAGAAGAATAAAAATTTTGGGTTTCTCTTCAATTTTTTTAAACCATATGTAAGTATAACTTTTAATTGTTTGCGAAGTGTCAGAAAGGATAAAGAGAAAATAGACTTTTGGTGAACACCAAAATATTGTTTTTTAGCAAAAAATGTTTTTTTCTTCTCTTGGAAAATTTAAATGAGAGTGAACTTAAGGAGTAAGACGAGAAAAATATTGCTTTTTGTAGTTATTTCGTTTACGATATGGGGAATAGATCAACACAACTTTAGACACATTTTCGCTACGTCTAAATAATTGGATTTCCTACTGAAAAGTTTGCAAATTATTTTACTCGATAATGATTTACATTCATTATTTTAATTCAACGAAAATGGTGTTCTATACAGGTATTGTAAAAGAACAAAAATTCAAGGAAGATAAATTTTATCCGATTGATTCTGATAACCGAATAATAATTTTTTTTTAGAGACTGATAATTTCTTACACAAAAATTAATAAGAATTTTTCCTAAATTACAAATAATAATTTTTATTATTGCCAAATATTTACTTAATTCAAATCTTCGTATAGAGATATTTTCTCTTTAGTAAAAAATTTATAAGAAAAAGTCTAATAGAATGCAATAAAATTTTCTGATAAATTTTACGAACTTACTAATTCTTGCTACCGTTCTGCCCGCGAGAAAATATATAAATTTCGCCACCTAGCGGCGACTTTGAAACTAAACTTTTTAAATCATCCCATAATATCTCAATAAAATTCCTCATATATATTTTCAGATCTAGGCTTATTTTCGAACACAAAAAAATGAATTTTCGAATTTTGGAAAAAAATAATTGGCCAAAAAAAAATTTTTAGAAAATGTCAACAAATTTAAGAGAATTGATAACGCAGGATTAATTTATAGGCCGAGAGGTTGGGAAAAATTGAATTAAAAAAAAATTTAATCATGTAATTCATTAATGAAATTTGTAAAGTAAAAAGAAATTAAATGTTTGAATTTTGCGATAAATTTTTTTACGAGGAAGAAGAGATTTTAAAGATGTAAAAACATAGTGCGCATCTTTAACATGAAGAAAAGATTTTTTTATGCAAGGGATGAAGGATAGGATTCAAAGTTTAACTGTTGAAGTGAAGGTACACGTATTATATGTAGATAGGAAAAGAAGGTATACTATATATAAGGTAGAAAGAATGAAATAAAGTGAGTTTGAGAAAGATAAAATAGAGTAAAGAAATAGAATGAGGGAGGTAAGGGTGAAAAATGTGGATAAATTGAGGGACAAGATCTTCGTAACCCTCGTCCTTCAAAGGTCGGCTGAAAATCGTATGGCTTTGTATGGAAATAAGAATATCCCCATAGGTTTCTGATATATATGTATGTATATATATGTGATAGTGGTAGTGGACCTGACGTAAATAAATTTGAAACGCGAACTTCAAAAGACTTGAGTTAAAAGTAAAAAGAGGAAATGGTGAGTGAAGGTGACGCGTGGATACATATAAATATATATATATATATATATATATATATATATATATATATATATATGAATGTATATACCTGTATATATTAAATGAAATAAAATTTTTTTAAATCCACTGTGAAAATATTTTTTCAAGCGGAATAAAAGGTATTTTATTGATTTTTTTTTTTCGAACATATTTTTCTCGATTTTTTTTATTATCGATTCTACTATTGCTTATTTTTTGTATATATAATTTATTTTCATAGCTATGGAATTTCTGAAGAAAATCATAAAGAAGGATTAACGATCGATGGATCGATGGAAAAAGGGAAATACACAATTTATAGTAATTTTTAAATGTAATTAGCGTGTGAGTGGGGTCAATGTGTAAAGTTAAGCTTACAGGACTCCTATAAGATACAGGAATCTGACAATAGTCTTACGGAAATTCTATTATAAGATTCTTACAGAAATCTTGTAAGATTCTTACAGAAATCTTGTAAGATTCTTACAGAAATCTTGTAAGATTCTTACAGGGATCTTGTAAGGTTCTTAAAGAAATCTTGTAAGATTCTTACAGAAATCTTGTAAAATTCTTACAGAAATCTAGTCAGATTCCTACAGAAATCTAGTACAGTTCATACAGGGATCTTGTAAGGTTCATAAAGAAATCTTGTAAGATTTTTGCATAAATCTTGTAAAATTCTCACAGAAATCTAGTAAAATTCGTACAGTAATTTTGTAAGATTTTTACAGGAATTTTGTAAGAGTTTGACAGGATTTTATAAAAGTCTTACAAGATCGTATAAAAATCTTACAGGGCTCTTATAAGATTTTTACAGGAGTCTTATGAGATTCGCATTGGAATCTCGTAAGATCCTTACATAAATTTTCCAAAATTCTTACAAGAACCTTGTAAGATCCTTACAGGAATTTTGTATGACTCTAACAGGAATTTTGTAAGATTTTTACAGGAATCTTATAAGTCTTACAGAAATCGTATAAAATGTTTACTCGAGTCTTGTAAGATTCTGACAAGATTTTATAAAAGTCTTACAGAACTTCAATAAGTAGTCTTACAAAAATTCTATAAAGTTCTCACAGGAGTCTTATAAAAGTCTTACCGGCTCCGATAAGATTATAACCGAAATCTAATAAAATTCTCCCAGGACTCTTATAAGATTCTTACAAAGATCCTACAACATCTCACAGGTCTTCTATAAAATTTTACAGAGCCCTACATAATTATAATATAATTTTCTTATGACTACAAGACTTATACTTTATTGTAAGATCTTATAAAGTTTCCTTTAAGATCTTACATAGAAATCTTAAAAAAATTAGCGGGTGAGTTACGTTACTTAGATTCTGGATAATCATTTTTTTGTTCGAGAGTACACAGGTCTCAAAAGTGTCCCACGAAGATCTAAATACTGAAAATGGATACAAAATTCTGGAACTTTCTTCGTAATCTGTCAATGAGTTGTAACTGCAGCAATTTAAATCTTAACGAAAAACAGTAAATAAATAACAAGAAATTTGTTGCGTCGAAATATTTTAACAATTGCACTATTATGCAACGCATAGTCCTTGAATTTAGAGACTATACAATTAGATTCGTCCTTTCTACTCACCTCGACTAAATTTCTAGCATGTCCAGTTTTGTACCTTTCCGGTTATTGTTAACCAGACAATTGCCAAAACCGAAACTGGAGCAGAAAACCCATGATTTAGTGGACAAATTTTGCTTGGGGCCAAACACTTGCCAGGTATAAAATATTTAAATTCTTTTCCTTACGTTTGCGTTCAAAGAAATGCAAATTATTTTATTTTTTTAAACGCTTAATTTTTATTTATTTATACTTTTTTTTAATAATTCACTAAGTAGCGAATTCAAATAAATTTTAATTTTAATTAATGTTATTAATTTTTTTCTTTGTTCAAATAAAAAAAATGTAAAAGAGCAGATGTTTAGAAAATTTATGCGCTGCAATAAATCTTGTTTTATAGTTACATAATGAGAAATAACTGAACTAGAGCAAATCTAAATGACTTTAGTGATGTTTTGTACTGAAGGTGTTCACGTGGGTGCAATAAACATCAAGTACCTCTTTTATCCTTTTTCCATGTGCTAAGAATAGACTAACGGTGTATTTTGTGGGGGTAAAAATGAAAGAGAAAGTAGAAAATTAAAAAAAAAATTGCGGCATTTAATTTATTATCCAAATTATTGTAATTTTTGATTGATTAATTTCAAAATTTTGTCATCAAAAATTAATATTTTTTACTACTCTTTAGACATATGTATAAGAATATATATGCGCATTTGGATTTATTTAAAAAAAGGCGGGAAATTTTTTTTTAATGTTATTTTTTTTAACAGCTGATTAGTTTTAAATTCGGATTTTTGAAAAAAAGTTTTAAGAAATTTTTTTAGGGAATTTAATTTTCTACAAAAAATCTCTTAATCATCTTTTTTATATTTTTACAATTTAATGAGATAATTGCATTTTAAATTAATTAATTTCGGTTAAAATTTTATTTTTTAATTTCTAAAGATTGTAACTTTTGAAATTTTCATTTTAGGAAAAAAAGTGTTAAAAACTTTTCATAGAAAATTTTCCGTTCTATAAAAAAGTATTAGACTCTTTTTCAGTTATCTGTTATATTAAATGAGTAATGATGTTTAAAAAAACATTGCAATAGAAATTTAAAATTTGTTAGTTTTTCAGTGGCTGAAATCAATAAGTATTTGAAAGTAACTATAAATTCGGACCATCTTGCCTGGGATCCCTAATTCCTTCTTTTACGACGAGCTGATGAATAAAAAGGCAAAGCAGTTAGATGGGGGTGGATTTCAACCCTCTCTTCATCTTCTTCCATCTAAGAACCCGTTTTCAGATCAATACTTTTTTATGCGAGAAAACTGTTTCGGTAAGAGAAGGGTACGGGGTAGGGGGTTAGGGTTGAGATAGAGAGAACCAAGATAGGGTAGAAGGTACGGTACACTGAGGTACAGTACTTTTTTTTAAATATTTTTTTTCTCATTCTCAACCACCCCAGGATCCCAACCCCTTTTAAACTCATCCTTATTTTTTTTATACCCTTATAAAGCTCACCCCACGTGCCGTCGTAATCACGAATATCATTAAACTCTCGGCTTCTTCGCTTGGACTCGGCTTTGAATTTTTTTTTATTCCTTTTTCTTCTGATGCTTTTCTTATCCCCCTTCCCGCCCCTTAAGTATCTAAGGGTGAGTTTTAGCATTCAAAGAATAAGTAGAAATTCAATGGAAAACTAATTACAGAGCTGTTGATTGATTGCTAATTATAAATTAAATCGAAAAATCAATTCTTAAAAAAATCCATCTGGAAACGGAATACGATTTTTTAAACTATGGATTTAAGGGTCTAATAATTGAAGTTTTTCCAAGGGGTTACGACTATAAGTGAGATATTCAATGCAATTACATTCGAGTTACTTCGATTAATCGATATGGTGAAGATTTGGGTTATGGGGTTTTTTACAATTTGAAAAAGGCCAATTTTCAAAGTAATGTAACTTCGTTTCTAAATATCGTATAAGAATGAAAAAAATTGCATTTTCCAGCTTGAAGACTCTACTTTAACGTAATTTAGGTTAATATTTAAAAAAAAATCACCTCGTGAAGCTACAAGTCAAAATATGCATGAGAGTAAAAATCACAGAATTGGGAGCATTGGATTTTGGTCTATAACTTCTAGGGAAATAATAGCAGCTTAGAGTCTTTAGATTCATTCGAAAGCTTGTAGTTTTAGCTTTAAAATGAGCTGTGAGTGAGCTCAAACCGATTATTTGAACGGAAGTTATGATCATTTTTCAAAGCCGCCGTCGAATTCGGCCGGCCTTAATCTCAAAACGGAAGGGGTCAGCGCATATAAATTTTGAATATTTTAAATAAAATAATAGAAATTATGCCTTTTAATAGCCTTTCAAACAATTTCAGTAAAAAAAAAGTGTTAAAAAAAATCGACAGTAGCAAATAGGAATTTTTAAAATTTTTCAGATTTTCAGTGAAGAATTCAAGGGAAATATTTTAACAGAAATAAAAAAAAAATACTAGTTATACTGCAGTTTAAAACCTGTTTAATGTTTTAGATTTGAATCTAGATTAAATATATTACCTGTTTCTAAGAAAAACTAAAATAAAATAAGAGGAAGAGTCTAAAAAAGGTGAAAAAGGGTTCCTCGTTAATCTACATCTTAACAAAAGGACAAAAAAGGGTCTGACATATTTCCAAAGTTTTTCTACTTAACAATAAAACCCTTCCACAGGTTGGGATAAAATCGAGAGAAAAAACTTATTCTTTGTTACTTTTTGACAATCGATTACAGATAATTATTAAGTGTCCATTTATTATTATCTGATTGAAAAAAAAAATATCTATATATACTAAATCGTAAAAAACTACTTCGAGTACCAGTAAGACAATACTAAAATTTAAAAATAGTAATTAACATTTCTAGTTCAATTAACTCATTAAATATTCATTTTACGAAAAAATACAATGAATACTTTTTTGTAGCTCTTTGAATTTTCTACCGATAATGTCCTTACAGAATTTCATTTATGTATGATCCTTTTCCTTTAATTTGGAGTTTAAAAATTTTATTTAAATAATATATTATTATTAATCACTAATAATTTTAAACTCAAATTAACTCATAAAATTTTCATTTTACAGAAAAATTCAACGAATACTTTTTTGTAGCTCTTTAAATTTCCTACAAAAAATGTATATCGTTTTTTTTATTTCTGTTATTTCGCCATAATTTTTCATTATTTGCTAAAGTTGAATAAATTTTCGTAAAATATTCCCAATAATTACATAAAATGACTTTTTATATTTTAAATCCTCCCTAATCTTTTACCTGACATGTAACTGCCACAGTCGTCTCATGGGTGGTTTAAAAGGTTTAAAATTTGAATTTTGAATAATTATCCTGTCGGAAAATGGACTGAGGTTTTTTTTGTTAAAAGCAAAATAAATTAACCCCTTACACCCTTCAAATATTTGAATTTATAAAAAATTTAAAATATTTTCCGTAAAAAAAAAAAAAAAGAAATATTAAAAAAAAAAAAATAACCTAGTACTTTTTAACGACAAAGGATTTTAAAAATGAATAGAAAGGGAGTCGAGAAGAATAAGAAGAAGATAAAAAAAAGTGCTTCGGACACGCGCTCTTCCATTTAACCGAATAATGTGTCACTTCGATCAGTTCGATACCTCGGGCTTTACTGAGGATTCTTAGTTCTCGATATATGTCATACATAAAACACCCACGGATTTATATAAATATAAAATAAATCTATACGTATTTTTATTATTTTTTTTTTACGTCCACGTGAATCTGGAGATTTTTCGAGTGCAGCTGCGCCAGAATCGGTATTGTTGAAATTTTTCACGCGTCACCTAAGGACCCACTTGAATAATCTAAATTTCCAATTGATCATTTTATCATTTCATTCATAAAAAATGACACAAAAAATATATAAGAATTTCTTACGATTTAAATTTATATATTTTTATATAACTCCGGATTACTTTGATCTTTCTTGCATTTAAAAAATTTACTAAGAAATTTTTTTGTGGGTGACTTAATTTTCGGTGATCAGAATTTTTAATCGATTTTTATTTATATTTTTTATACATAATTTAAAAAAAGGCGGGAAAATTTTTTTTTAATTTACGTATTTTTTAAACAGGCGATTGAGTCTTTTAATTTTGGTTTTGGAAAAAAAAGTTAGGAATAATGATTTGTGGGAAATTTGATGTTCTACAAAAAAGTTCTCTTACAATTTTTCAATATTTTTGATAATTAATGAGATAATTCCAATTTACAATAAGTAATTAACTAATTTTGATGAAAATTTGAATTTAAAAATTTCTGAAGTTTGAACACTTTTAAATTTTCATTTTAGAAAAAAAAGTGTTGAAAACTTCTTTTAGAAAATTCAGCGCTCTACAAAAAAGTATTCGATCATTTTTATCGTATCTGTGGAATTTAGTGAGAAATTATCATTATTAAAAAGTAATATTAAAAATTGTCAATTTTTTGGTGGCTATTTTACCCCTTGTTGAAAAATAAATTTGTTTGCTTTCTAAATTTTCCGTTTTTCTGGGAATGTTTGAATCGACACGTGTGTTGAGCTCCAGAAAAACGTAACTCTTAACTATATAACCGGAAGTCATTGTAACCCTGGAAGACATATTATATGTATGGCATGTGGACTTGAGGTAAGGCCCAGAACTGGACACTTTTAACATCACGCAGAGTCAAACAAATGCCGGTTACGTTCTATCCCCAAAGGACGTGAATAATGTACTGAAAAATTAAAGATGAAAATACACACAACTGGTTTTGTTAAAATATTAACGGACACGAGTTTAAAATTAAGGATAAAAGTCAAATTTTTTTAAATGTCGTAACCACAGGGGTCTTGTCTACTGTCTAGACAATGCACTAACTCTTACACTATTACATAAAGTCTCAAAAAATTTTTTTTAATGGGCCTTAAAAATAAAATGGGCCCTATGAACAAAATGGGCCTTGGGGGTAAAATGGGTCTTGTATCATTTGTTTAATGGGAAGTTGGAGTCAACCGGGTCCAAAGGGTACAATTGGGCCAAGGGGTAAGTGGGACTCGTAAACATTCTTTATAAAGAAATTATTAGAGACAAAATGGACTGTCAAAGTAAAATTTAAGAAAGGGCATTATAAGAGAATTAAATGGGTCCCAGGGTAGAATGGGCCTTAGGGGTAAAATGGGTCACATAAAATTTCGTATAAAGATAATACTAGCGATAAAGTGTGCGTAAGAGTAAATGGGCCTATCGGGCCCGGCGATAAAATGGGCCCTAGAAGTAGAATGGGGCCTATGTGTAAAATGGGTCTAAAATTAATTTTTATAAAGAAAATACTAGAATAAAATCGGATCGTAACAGTAAATGAAGCCTGAAGGTAAAATGGGCCCTATGTGTAAAATGGGTCATAAAATTTCTTATAAAAAAATTATTTGGTGCAAAATAAACACCGTGTTTCTTAAGGGACCTAAAAAATGTAACATAAGAGACGCGCTATTGAAATTGTTCTTTGTAAGTCCCATTTTGCCCCCTCTGCTTACCAAAAAATTCTTTTTTCAATTGAAAATGCTCATTATTACTTGTGGTAGTAGGAGTTAGTCTCAACAACTATAAAAGTCATTTTCTTTATGTTTTTTTTATTTATGTTTTTTTTTTGTCTGAATTCCTTTTTTCTTGTTTTCTACTTTTCCTTTGCCTTTTTTATGTTTTCTTACGTTAGGTAAGGGTTGTCCGGCAAACGACTATGAAACGAGAACAAAACCAACGTGTTAGACGATAAATCACGTGTGACATGATCGTTATGTTAAAAAAGTTTTTTCATTTGTGAAATTTTTTTTTTCTAGTATTTCTAAATAATCTAATTTTCATGAAATTTTGTAATTATTTACATTCAAAAATCGTAATCAAATTTTTTAATTTTAAAAATAAAAAAAAAAATATTTTTTTATAATTTTTCAAAATAATTATTTTATTTTTTCAGAAAATTTTCTTATAATTATTAACAAATGTAAAAAACATTATTGAAATTAATTTTTCTACACAAAAAATAAAAAAAAAAAATTGGAATTTTTAAAAATAGTTTCGAAAATTCCAAAAAAAAATCTTTCATTCAATCAAAGATTCTTTTTACTCTTTTCATCGAAAGTCACATAAATATAAATATCTACTAACAAAGAATGAAAATAAATAAAAAATAACCGAAAAATGTAGTGACCCAAGTTTCCAAAGGTAATAATAAAACTTGAGCCACTTTTAACACTTCGAAGAAAAACTTAATCATAAAAAGATCTAAACAATTTGAGAATTTTTTTTTTTTCTTAAAAAATACAAAAAAAAAAAATTTCCGAGTTTTAAGATTCTAAATTTCAAATAAAAAAATTCTAGCTGCATCAAATTATTAACATTTAATTCAACTGACAGTTGAAAATTACAAAAGTAAAAAAAAAAACTTTGTTCGATAAAAAAAAATTTTTTTTGGTAAACAGAAATTTTTTTCGGGACAGAGAGCGCCATCTAGAGCGTAATCGATGTACTAAAAAAGTTAGGCGATAACTACTTACAGAAGTTCGTCTTTACTGACAATCGAAATTATAGAGGGCGCAGAAATTAGGTGACTTAATCTTCTCTCGAAAAGAGAGGAAACCAAAAAAAAAAAGTGAGGTAATGATGCGAATAAAATGTTCGCAATATTAAAGAATATTACCAACATTTTAAAATACTTGTAAAATTCTAATATTTCTGTCATGATAACTTTTTAAATAAAATTTAATAATTTTAATAATAAACGAAATTATTTATCATTCATTTTTACCAATAGAAAAAAATAATTTTACAGTATAATTGAAAGAAAAAAAAAAAAAAATGGTGGAAAATCCAAAATTGCGCACCTCAATTGATCATTTTATTATTATTCACAATTTTTATTTTGTTTTCATTTTATAATAACAACTTTTTTTTTAACTTCCCGCGAAAATAATTGGAAATTTTTGAAAAACAGGGAAGTTATTGTTTTCGGTCCGATTTTCGAGAATCGAGTTTTAGATATTTCTCGACGTTTTGAGTTCCTAGGAAGCTATTCTGACTATTGTCAAGAGGATGTCCAAGTGTACCCAGACAGCATTCAAGTCGGAATGACTGCTTTACGACGTCTTTTAGAAGGCGTACTCAAGAAGTCTTATAATGACTTTTTAAAGGTGTTATTGTTAAGAACTCTTAATTAAGAGTTCTTGAAGACTCCATCAATAAGTCGTCAGGTTTGTGACGTCTAAATGTATTCTTTTTTAAGCTTCTTAATGAAGTCAAAATTAGGAGCTCCTTAAAGACGTCATGGTAAATTCATACTGAAGCCTTATTTGCGAACTCAGAAAAAGGAACTCTTTGAGAACTCTTTTTAAAGACGTCTTACAAAATTCGCTAGGTGGCTCATTCGACATCTTGAGAACTTCTTTAAGACTTGTTTAAGATGTTGATGAGACGTCCAAATCATAAATATGAATTCATTTAAAACTTATTAAAACGTCATTCTGTTATCTGGGTATGTGTATGTATGTTCAGTGACCAAAGTACTAGATTATTAGTTTTAGACTCAATTGAGTCAACGGATTAATGATTCCAATCATTTTTTCAAAATTTCGAGGCCGCTGCTAAGGGTTCTACTCCATCTGGATTTTAGCCTAATTTTTTTTTTCGTTGCAACAGCTTGAATTCTATAACCCAGCCAATTTATAAACCGATACATTGATTTTTTAGACTCATTTAAACCACCAGACTGTGATTTCATTTTTCGAGATTTGAAGCCTTTGATGCAGATCCTATGCAATCTGAATCGTACTAAATTTTAATAAATAACTCTCTATACACATTGTTAAATAGTTATAATTTATTATTAATTCCATGAGTGAATAAAAATTTCATAAAATATGTAGGTCAGTAAATATTATTCTGCAAATCAATTTCTCGCTCAGCAACAATGTTTAGAAGGAATAGTTGACAACAGACGCAAAACTAGTGCATGTGCACTAAATTAGAAGCTCACACATGTAAAAATCGAATGGCTAATGGACACGTATCCTTTGCAACAACGCAGAAGGGATCATTACTCATTTATTTATTTTACTGCGTCAGTTACAGGTAAAAAGTCAAAGAGCCCAGTCGCGTATTTAACCGTCATCCATTTATTGATTTTGGGCAGTAGTCTAATAAATAGAAAAATATCAAATGTTACTTTATTTAAAAATTCAAATGATCTAACGATATTACAATGAGGTGGAAAGCGAGGATAATTTTGTGTGTTCTATTCGTGAGTACCATCGAATGCTACAAAATCAAGATTCCGGATTCATCGGCGCAAGGAATTCTTCCGATCACACACAACCACACGGTAATTGTTTTCAATTATAATTAACCTGTCAATAATTCAATAAGTGAATAATTCCGAATTTGTATTTTTTTAACAGCGGCAATTACTGGAACTGTGTTTTTCTGATCGACTTAATCCTGTGATGATTGATTCCAATTTGCTTGATATTGTGCACGGAATCATGAGTAATAACGGAAAAAATGTCTCTGTTATTCCAATTGATGAAAATTACCCAAATATCAAGGTTGAAGATTTTAAACTTGATTTCATCGTATATCCCTCTTATGCGACGTTCATTTTCTCAGCTGAAACGGTCTATAGTCGATCAGAATTCTTATACAATTTACGCTATAATTTAGTCGGGATAAATTATTGGAATCCCGCGTCGTCGTTTTTTCTTGTTATCGGAAAAAAATGCAGCGACGCATTACAAACATTGATAACTTTAATGGATTTCAAGGCTATCAAAACATACTATATATGTCCCAATGACTTCGACAACAGTACGAGTATCTACACTCTGAATCCTTACGCTGACAGGGCACCGAAACCATGGCAGAAAGTTGAAGGACTAAAAGAACCTTATTCTGGATCAACACTTTTTCATATGACGTTTATTAATGGTAAGAACCTATGTGAAATTCTTATAACGATCTAACCCAGGCCTGGTGTCTAGTACACTAGTATCCCATACGAAAAAATATATACCTGCTCGGCATGAATCACAGGAAGTTATCTTTGATATTAAGAAGATGACATGATTTTTTCAGATAACTTTATGATATCAATAAGATGTCTTTTTGACACTCATGCCGACTGGATATTCGAATATATATTTTTTTCCTATGTGTTCCTATGTCTTTATAACTATATATGGATATCCCTGATTGAAATCTGGTTAAATTTTATTGGAATTTTTCAATCAGATTTAATTGGAAATCCATTTGTTTTTTCTTTCGTAAAAATTGCCGATTTTTTATTAACTTTTAATCGGGTTCATTCAAAACTTTCCGATTCAATCCGATTGAAAGTTATTCGGAAATTCGAAAAAATATTATAGGCTTTCAGATATATCGTGTATCAGAATATTTTGCAATTCGATATAATTCCATAAAATTTTAGAAAAACATTTTTTCTCGAGCAGTATTTAATAAGAAGGTTAATGAATTCGATGTTTAGCTTTTAACGGCTTTTATTATGAGCATTCCATATATAAATTAACTTTTAAATGCTGTTTAGAATAATCAACGATGCTTTTTTTTTCTTTTCTAGATACAAATATTTGTTCAAATATAACTTTTGACAAAACCAAGTTTTTTGACGTTCACAAACTTCGCGTATACAATAACACATTCGGGCTAGAAGGTAATTTACTACCAAAAATATCAACTTTCCACGAGGATTTATCGTCAGAAATGAACATCACGCAAAATAATTTTTTGCTTGACAATGCTGACTCTGTAACTATTCTTTCGGACACTATAGAACTACCCCAAGCCTCGATGGAAAATAATGATCGTAGTAACATCCTTCCATATTTTTCTCAGGAAGGCTTTATTATAGTAACACAGAAACAAAGCTTCATACCCACTTTCGATCAAGTGATTGACAGTTTCTTTAGTCGGGAAAGAATAGCAATGTTGTGCGTTATTTTGTTATTCTTTTTTTTTATGATGCTTCTGAGCCACAAATACAATTTTAATGAGGCAGTATTAGATCTTTTGTCATTTCTTCTCGACATGGGAATATCGGCACCGATGGTTACGCTGTCGATGCGGATAACGTTCATGACCGCAGCTTTATTCGCATTGATATTCAATCCGGTGTTCCAGGGACAACTGACTTCATTTCTGTCTAGACCGGGACGTGGAAATGTGGAGACGCTTCAAGACTTACGTGATCACAATTATCACGTTTATTTTTCAACTTTTGCAGTTGCCAATGAAATAGATTATAGTAACATATGGGATGAAAATTCTTCTAAAAAGTACTTGCATTTTTTGCCTTCCAAATATAATAAAGTCTGTGTGGATATAGGGAAGAAAAATTCTTCCACTGCATGTGTACTTGACGTTACTGAATTTGAACACATTGATCCAAATACCCACATTTCTAAACCATTTTCTTATCAATACCATACGTTTACGACTGATAAACATCATCCACTAAGTAGAAAAATGAAGAAGATAGCGTTGAAGTTGTTCGAAACCGGTCATTTAAATCATGCTGAGCGAAGCGATCTTCATAGAATTTTGTTGGCACGTAAAAAAAAACTAGAGAGAATCAAGGCGTTACGAAAGTATAATCAACTGGATCTTGAAGACTTTAAATTAGCTTACATTGCGGTAGCACTTGCTTTCGCATGGGCAATCGTCATTTTTGGTATCGAAGTAACGTTCAGAAAATTAGAAGCGCGCTTAGATAAACGGTCAAAGGAGCGGGAGTTGAGAAAATCAATTATTAGACAGCGGATCGTGTCTACTGCCAATAGAATCAATGTCCTTACTCAACAATCATAATTTTCGATATTATACCACGTGAGTTGTTTTGCCACTACTTATTTATTCATCGATTGACGTGTTGTGTTTTTGTAGAGAGCTCACGTGTTAGTAAAACAATTAATATTTTTCTTTAATTTAATATTCCGAGATCGTAAAATTATTGTAATTCCTTGAGTGATAGCTATGAAATGAAATTTTGTATTATTATCCATTTTTGACTATAAAAATGATCAGGAGCCTTGTGCACGCGATTTGATCATGACATGTTTGTTTCGAATATTCCTTGCAAAAGATTCTTTCGTTTACGAAGGAAATCTAAGATTTGCGAACAAAAAAACTTATTTATTCAATGTACATTTAGTAATTCATTTCTAAATACAAATGTCATATTAATTACTTGAGCGTAATAATCAATGGAATTGCCTGCAATCCGTCAATTGAATTAAAACTATCTGATAATTTTATTTATGTCAATAATCGATAATAATCTAAAAATATTAATTCTGTCAATATATTACTAAATAAAAAAATTTTTAAATTATAATTATTGTAAATTGCTGTGTATTTATCTTCATAAACTTTTTTAGTCCTTAGTCCATTAGTTAAATTAATTTATCTAGTTCTTGAGAAATTTCACAAAAACTGAAAAAAAAAATTTTTTTTAATTTTTTCGTTAACGGTTTCTCTTGAACGAATGAACCGATTTTGACGATTGAGGTGGCATTCGACGTGGCTTATGAAGTTTTGAAACTGATTAGATTTTGGAATTAATCCAACGGGCACATTGAAAGTTGTCCAGAAAAACATCATCGAAAAAATTGAGATTAACAGCCAAAGCTTTAATATCTGTTGTGTGTACAATAAGAAATCTAAGTCTCAAATAATGTTTTAATAGAGGATACAAAATAACAAATCTAGTTAGAACGTTATTTTGTGAAGTCTTTTAAATAAGAAACTTTAACAGGAGTTGCGTTTAAATTTTAATATTAATCAAACAAGCTTGTTTTTTTTCATAATTCGCAAAAATTTTCGAGTCTACTTGATCAAACAAACTGAAATTTTCAGGGAAGTTGCTGACCAACAAGCTCTTTTGATTGCCGCCTCAACCATCCAAGTCGATTCATTAGTTAAAAAGTTACAAAGAGTTGACACACACACACACACACATGCACACACACACACACACACACACACACAATATTACCACCATTTTAAAATACTTGTGAAATTCTAATATTTATGACATAATAATTTATTAAATAAAATTTAATAATTTTAATAATAAATGAAATTTTTATTATTCATTTTTACCAATATGAAAAAAAAGTAATTTTACAGTTCAATTCAAAAAAAAAAAAAAGCTGTAGAAAATCCGAAATGGCACACGTCAATTGATCATTTTATTCGTTTTCACAATTTTTATTTTGTTTTCATTAAATAATAACAACTTTTTTGTTAACTTCCCGCGAAAATAATTGGAAATTTTTGAAAAACAGGGAAATTATTTATTGGTCCGATTTTCAAAAATCGAGTTATAAATATTTCTTGACGTTTGAGTTTCTATGAAGCTATTCTGACTATTATTGTCAAGAGGATGTCAAAGTGCATGTGTATGTATGTTCAGTGACCAAAGTACTAGATTATTAGTTTTAGACTCAATTGAACAAACGGATTAATGATTCCATTGATTTTTTCAAAATTTCGAGGCTGCTGCTAAGGGTCCTACTCGATCTGAATCTAAGCCTAATTTATTTTGTTGTTGCAACAGCTTGAATTCTATAACCCAACCGATTTATAAACCGATACATTGATTTTTTAGACTCATTTAAACCACCAGACTGTGATTTCATTTTTCGAGATTTGATGCCTCTGATGCAGATCCTATGCAATCTGAATCGTACTAAATTTAAATAAATAACTCATTATAGACATTGTTGAATAGTTATAATTTATTATTAATTCCATGAGTGAATAAAAATTTCATAAAATATGTAGGTCAGTAAATATTATTCTGCAAATCAATTTTTCGCTCAGCAACAATGTTTAGAAGGAATAGTTGACAACAGACGCAAAACTAATGCATGTGCACTAAATTAGAAGCTCACACATGTAACAAACGAATGGCTAATGGACACGTATCCTTCGCAACAACGCAAAAGGGATCATTACTCATTTATTTATTTTACTGCGTCAGTTACAGCTAAAAAGTAGAAAAGCCCAGACGACGTATATTTTACCGACCTCCATTTATTGATTTTGGTAAGAAGTTCAACAAACAGAAAAATATGAAATATAACTTTATTTAAAAATTCAAATGATCTAGCAATATCGCAATGAGGTGGAAAGTGAGGATAATTTTGTGTGTTCTATTCGTGAGTACCATCGAATGCTATAAGATCAAGAATCCGGATCCTTTAGCACCAGAAAGTTTTCCCATCACACACAACCACACGGTAATTGACATTAATTATAATTAACCTGCTAATAATTTAATAATTTAATAATTCCGTACTTGTATTTTTTAACAGCGGAAATTGCTGGAATTGTGTTTTTCCGATCAACTTAATCCTGTGGTGATAGATTCCAATTTAATTGATATTGTGCTCGGAATCACGAGTAACATCAAGAAGAATGTCTCTGTTATTCTAATACATCAAAAGTATTTGCGTTCCAGAGATCGTGATTTCAAATTTGATTTTATAGCAAATCCTTCTTATCCGACGTTCATTATCTCAGCTGCAATGATTGATCGACAATCAATGTCATTATTCAATTTACGCTATAATTTAGTCAGGATAAATTATTGGAATCCCGAGTCATCATCTTTTCTTGTTATCGGAAACAAATGCAGCAATGCATTACAAAAATTAATAACTTTAATGGATTTCAAGGCCATCAAAACATACTATATATGTTCCAATGACTTCGACAACAGTACGAGTATCTACACTCTGAATCCTTACGCTAACAGGGCACCGAAACCATGGCAGAAAGTTGAAGGACCAAACAAACCTTATTCTGGATCAACGCTTTTCAAAATGTCGTTCATCAACGGTAAGAAACTATATGCAAATCTTATAGCAATCTTACTCAAGCCTGGTCACTAGTACACTAGTGTCCTATACGAAAAAAATATACATCCGCACATATCAAGGCCAAACTGCACATATGCGGCATATATAAAAATATATGTTTCATTAATAAATGCAAATAGGCCAGGATATATATGGGGCATTCCACGCCAAATCGACCATTTTTGACCCCCACCCCTTTCGATTCCGCTAAAAGTTTTTTTTTCGTTTTCACCCTTTTTCTACCCTATGAAAAACGGTTCTCAGAATTTTTTCAAATTTTTTTACCCAACCCAAAAAAAGTTATTAATTTTTCAAAAAAATGATTTTGTCATTTTCAAATAGCTATAATTCTTTCAAAAATTGACTTTTCAAGACGTTGTTTTTCTCAAAATTTTCGTTTTTGAATAAACTTTCAAGAAAAAAATACAAAAAAATTTTAAGATGATAAATTCTGTGAAATTTTTGCCTTTTTTGAGAAAAACTGTTATTTTCTCGAAGTTCGACATTTTTTAGTTTTTATTTTTTTTTCAAAAAAAATTAAATTAATCCCACGATTATTCGCGCCAATTCCAGAGTGGGCTGAATTTGTTTTCTATTTATTTTATTTGAATGAAAAAATGTTTTCATATTTTCAATATTAAAACGATTCCACAGTATTATATACTTGATTCATAGTCTCGTTTTACAACTAAAATGACTAGGATTTATGTTTGATATAATTAATAGTCAATGATTTTAAAAATAATTCTACAAATCATTTATTAGTTTTTTTTCTGGCGTTTTAAATATTTTACATACTTGATGTTTATTTGAGTTTGAAAAGTTTTTAACATATAAACAACAATCCTAGTCATTTTAGTTATAGAACGAGACTATGAATCAAGTATATAATACTGTAAATTGTGTAGTTGCATTTATTTTATTGTAGAAACAAAGTTTTTGAAGAAAAAAAAATTTTTTTAATATTGAAAATATGAAAATTTTTCTTTATTCAAATAAAATAAATAGAAAAAAATTCGGCCCACTCTGGGATTGGCGGGAATAATCGTTGAATTAATTAAAGTTTTTTTTGAAAAAAAAAGTAAATAAATCAAAAATGTCGAACTTCGAGAAAATAACAGTTTTTCTCGAAAAAGGCAAAAATTTCACAGAATTTATCATCTTAAAATTTTTTTGTATTTTTTTCTTGAAAGTTCATTCAAAAACGAAAATTTTGAGAAAAAAAACGTCTTGAAAAGTCAATTTTTGAAACAATTATAGCTATTTAAAAATGAAAAAATCATTTTTTTGAAAAATTCATAACTTTTTTTGGGTTGGGTAAAAACATTTTAAAAAATTCTGATAACCGTTTTTCATAGGGTAGAAAAAGAAAATAAATTTTCAGCGAAATCGAAATGGGTCGGGGTCAAAAGTGGTCGATTTGGCGTGGAATGTCCCATATGTATATATATATTTTTTTTTCCAATGGGCTACTACGTTTTTAGATAACTATATATGGATCTTCCTAATGGAAAACTCCAATTAGGTCCGATTGAAATTTTTTAATCAAATGAAATCAGATTTAATCGATAAATAAATTTTTTTTTCTGAAAAACTATAGCTGATTTTCGACTAACTTTCAATCAGATTCATTCGGAACTTTCGATTCAATCTGATTGGAAGTCAATCGGGAATTTGACAATATTTTATGGGATTCTATACATTTCGTGTATCAGAATATTTATGAATTTGATATATTTTTATAAAATATTATTAAACTTTATGAAATTTTGAAAAACTTCATGCAATTTTATAAACAGATTTTTTCTCGGGCAGTGTATAATGAAAAAGCTTGTAAATCTAATGTTCGGCATTCCACAGCGTTAATAATAAGCATTCATTATATGAATTAACTTTAAAATGCTGTTTGAACTAATCAACTATGATTTTATTTATTTATTTTTTTTCTTTTTGCAGACAGCGACATTTGTTCAAGCATAAATTTCGACAAAACCTATTTTCTTGACGGTCACAAACTCCGGAGCCGCAACTACATGAGAATGCGAGCAGGTAATTTATTACGGAAAATATCACTTTTCTACAAGGATTTATACTCGGAGATGAACGTCACACGAGATAATTCTAGTTTATTCCTAAGAAACGTTGACTCTATGGATAGTTTGAACTTTGAAAAACTGCACACATGCACGATGGATAATCACATCATTCCATACTTTGCGCAAGAAGGCTACATCATAGTAACACAAAAACAAAGTTTCATATCATCCTTCGAACACTTTATTGACAGTTTTTTTACTCGGGAAATAGTAAGAATGTCGTCCGTTATTTTGTTATTCTTTTTTCTAATGATGCTTCTCAACCACAAGTACGATTTTAATGTGGCAGTATTAGATCTTTTGTCATTTCTTCTCAACATGGGAATATCGACTACAATGGTTACGCTGTCGATGCGCATAACGTTCATGACCGCAGCTTTATTCGCATTGATATTCAATCCGGTGTTCCAGGGACAACTGACTTCATTTCTGTCTAGACCGGGACGTGGAAATGTCGAGACGCTTCAAGACTCACGTGATAACAATTATCACGTTTATTTTTCAACTTTTGCAGTTGCCGATGAAATAGATTATAGTAACATATGGGATGAAAATTCTTCTAAAAAGTACTTGCATTTTTTGCCTTACGAATATAATAAAGTCTGTGCGGATAACATAAAAAAAAATTCTTCTATTGCATGTGTATTTGACGTGATGGAATTTGAATACATTGATCCAAATACACACATTTCTAATCCATTTTCTTATAAATACCGTGTGTTTGTAACATATAAACATCATCCATTAAATATAAAAATAAATAAAATAGCGTTGAATATGTTTGAAACCGGTCATTTAAGTCATGCTGAGCGAGGCGATCTTCATAGAATTTTATTGGCACGTAAAAAAAAACTAGACAAAATCAAGGCGTTACGAAAGTATAATCAACTGGATCTTGAAGACTTCAAATTAGCTTACATTGCGGTAACACTTGCTTTCGCGTGGGCAATCGTCGTTTTTGGTATCGAAGTAATGGTCGGAAGATTAGAAGCGCGTTTAGATAAACGGTCAAAAGAACGGGAGTTGAGAAAATCAATTATTAGACGGCGAATCATATCTACTGCAAATAGAATTAATATTCTAACTCAACAATTCTAATACTTGATAAAATCCCATGTTTCACCGTGTTTCTACAGTGAGTTCACTATTTCGTGAAATAATTAATTTTTATGATAATCTAGGATTCCGAGATCGTATAAATTCTGTAATCTTCAAAGTGATAGTTATGTAAGGAAAATTCGTACGATTATTAATTTGTGTCAATAAAAGTGATCAGGTACCATGTGCCCATCATTTGGTCATAACATATTTGTTTTTAAAGTTGCCTTTAAAAGATTTTTACGTTGATGAAAGAGATCTGATATTTGTTAACAAAAACTCATATATCATTCAATGCACATTTAGTTATTAATTTATAAATCTTAATTTTCTATTCATCACTTGAGCGTAATAATCAATGTAATCACCTGCTCTATATGAATCGATTTGAAACTATCTTATAATTTGTGTCAATAATTGATGAAAATAAAAAAATCGGATTTCGGCCAATGTATAACTAAATAAAAAAAATGTTTAGATTATCATAATTGTGGATTACTGTGTTGTTATTTTCTTGAATTTATTTCGTTCTTTATATCCTTACGAACAATATAATGATCACTATTCAACATTCACTAGTTCTAATAAGGTTTTATTAGTGATCATTAGTATTCTGATTAGTGAATTTTGCAATCCTATTGGAAGTGATAAGTATTGAGTAATGTTCTATAAGTAACTATTAGTAGTCCAATTAATAAATCAACAGCACTATTGAATGTGATTAGTGATGATCAGGCTCACAATAATGTTGATAAGTAGTTTGATTAGTGATGAATATATAAACTTTCAAGATTATCGTAACTATTGAGTCTATGTTCTCGGCAGAGTGGTTCAGTCTTCAACTGGTATACAGAAGGATCCAGGTTAAGCCCCAATTATGACGAGTAATTTTTCATCGATAAAAAAATCAACAAATGTCAATTAAGCAGTGCAAATAGTAATCATAAGTATTATGATTAGATCACTTTTTTTTTCTATAGGGTTACTGCATCGATACTGAAGAATAAGTGCAATTCGTTTATGACACTAAAAATACTGAAAACACTAAACGTAGTAATGACAGTAAAGCGTCAACGCGCCAACATATTGAACCATTAGTTTTTCGTTAGTATTTGTACGTAAGCGTAATGTGTTCATTAAGAAATGAAAATTATAATTTTATTAGTTCTAGCATCAATTTTAATTGAAATTCATATGGAGAAAGTAATTGTCCCGAGAAATAAATGTTCACAAAATTTTAATTAATAGTTAATGATAGGTATTCAGAAATAATTAACATTTACTTTTTTTTCCATGTGTAAATGAAAATTTTATAAAATATGTAGGTCAGTAAATATTATTCTGCAAATCAATTTCTCGCACAGCAACAAAGTTTAGAAGGGGCAGTTGGCAACAGGAAATAAAATAGTGCATGTGCACTAAATTTAAAGCTCACACATGTAAAAATCGAATGGCTAATGGACACGTATCCTTTGCAACAACGCAGAAGGGATCATTACTCATTTATTTATTTGACTGCGTCAGTTACAGCTAAAAAGTTAAAGGGTCCAGACCTGTAATTATCCGGCATTAATTTATCAATTTAACTCAGCAGTTCAATAAATGCTTATGAATACAAAATGTTAATTTATTTAAAAATTTGAACGATCTAACGTTTTCATTATGAGGTGGAAAGCGCGGATAATTTTGTGTTTTTTATTCGTGAGTGCCATCGGAAGTTATGACATCAAGATTCCGGATCCTTCAGCACGAAAAATTCTTCCGATCACACACAACCACACGGTAATTGGCTTTAATTATAATTAACTTGGTAATATTCCGATAATTTAATAATCCTACATTTTTTTTTTTTTAACAGCGGCAATTACTGGAGTTGTGTTTTTCTGATCGACTTAATCCTTTGGTGATTGATCCCAATTTGCTTGATATTGTGTATGGAATTACAAGCAATAAAGATAGAATTATCTCTGTTATCCCAATAGATAAAAAATACCCAAGTCTCAGGGATGTTAATTTTAAATTTGATTCCATCGTATATCCCTCTTATCCGACGTTCATTTTCTCAGCTGAAACGGTCTATAGTTCATCAGAATTCTTATACAATTTACGCTATAATTTAGTCAGGATAAATTATTGGAATCCCCCGTCGTCCTTTTTTCTTGTTATCGGAAACAAATGCAGCGATGCATTACAAAAATTAAGAACTTTAATGTATTCCGACGCGTTCAAATCATACTACATATGTCCTAATGACTTCGACAACAGTACGAGTATCTACACTTTCAATCCTTACGCTGACAGGGCACCAAAACCATGGCAAAAAGTTGAAGGCCCGAAAGAACCTTACGCTGGATCAACACTATTCAAAATGTCATTCATTAACGGTAAGACCCGTCTAAAGCCTCATAGCAATCATGCCCAGCCTGGTCACTAGTATCTTTATTTTTAGATTATATAATAAAAAGGTTAAAGTTAAAACTTATACACTTAAACGTACCGAGAAAGTATCAGTTTAAATAAGTCATAAATGAATTTAGTACTGACTCGCCAAGTTTATCCGTATGATGTTTAATTTTAACTTTTTGTTTCTACATTAAATAGAAATTATACTTATAGGGCCGAAATAGTATATTACACTACAAGGGCAGAAAGTTGAGATTCCTGCACTGCGCTCCATGATGCCCGAGGCGAAGCCGAGTTCAGGGCGCGCAGTTCAGGGCTTTCAAATTTCGGACCGTGAAGTGTATACTTTTTTTCTTTATGCCCAGGCGAAAGTACGTTGACGAATCACATATGTTTAGATTATATAGCTACGTTTTAGAATGTAACGATAACCGCTCCGACATTAGCGGCACGAGCGAAGCGAGTGCTGCTTTCCGGGGGGGGGGGGGGGGGAGGCATCAACTCAGAATTCTAAAAGAAATACTTTTTAACGTTTTAAAAATAATAATAAATTATTAAATCTATCAAAAATAATTGTTTGGTTATTAAAAATTTTTAAATTCATTCAGAATAATTTTCAAGTTTTTAAAAATTATTAGAAATGATCAAATTTATTAAAAGTGATTTTAAAATCTTTTAATATTATTAAATTCATTAAATATAATTTTTTCTCGCCTCCGGGCGGAAAGCGTCAACTTTCATCCCGCTATGCAAAACGAAGTTGCCGCTTTCTGCCTCCCTCGACGAGAAAAATAGTATACACTCCTCGGGAAGTAAATAAGAAAGCCTCAGATCACATGTTTGTTGACCTCGGCTTCGCCTCGGCCAACAATTACATGTGAACTGAGACATTTCTTACTTTACTTCCCTAGGTGTGTAATATACTATTATATCTTTATTTATCTTTAATAAATATGACTTTTTCCTAAACACAGACATATAAAATTTTAATTTAATAGTAATCAAGTTTTGAGGTTATAAATACGGAGTGAGAGTATCGCAAATCTTGTCGAGGTGACCAGTAGTATACGTATAACCGGTAATAATGTGGACAAAAAATCTCTTTCGTCCCACTATTACTTTGTATTAGCCCGCTACTGTTATAGATGGCGTACAAGTAATCTCAGCATGGCACAAATGATAGACTTAAGTATGAAAAAAACATATATGGTCAAAATATATGATAAATATCGCAAAATATTTGTGGCAAATTTAACTATATTTTCTAATATATTTTTTTGTATATTAAAAAATATAATAGTCATCATATACGAGTCTGTATATGTTTAGCATGTACAAATTACATAAGTCAATCATATACAAAAAATATATTTTTATCATATATAACATTATATATTTCTATCATATATAAAAACATATATTTATATCGTGTATGGAAAAAGAATCTTTCTTATTCGTATGACCAACTCCAATTAAAATAGATCTAAGTTTCAATATAATCTTTAAATTGAAGTTAAAATTTTAAAAATTAGTTAATTTGATGCAAATATATATATACCCATATACATTAGGGTGCCTGTTATTTCCCAAATTGATTTTTATTTACCAATCGCCCCCTGAATCTTTAGTTTATGACTTAAAAAAAAATATCCACCACAAACAGGCTTTTAATTTCTACGTTAAACCGTGCCGAAATCAATTTATGTTTCCCATTTAAGTAACAGGGGATTTTTAGACTTTTGACTTTTATTTTTTTTCTCTCAGGAACAAATGAGAGTAAAAATTTGATCGAAGCATATTCTGGTAGGAAGTTGAATGCTCTACAAAAAAGTTCTCATATGAATTTTCGATAAAATAACTCCTTCAAAGATTATTTAACATTAAACTTGTGTTTCTTATCAATTCAATAATATTTTAAATTCTATTTTCATTTTTACCTTTTTTGGCTATAAAATCGTTGAAATAAAAGATAATTATTATTATCACTAGAGTACCGACGATCATATATGTAGATTTCATGGCCTAAACAGAAAATCAAGGGAAAAAAAAACATTGTATTATGAGGAATAAAAGAAATAACATACCTTTCCTCATACAGAAGAACTTTAAAATGAATTAATGGAAAAGGGTGAAATAAAAATGTGCAAATTTTCTTTGTCTATAATATTTTTCTTTCTTTGTAATGTTTTTGCTAAGCAAGCTTTGGTCGCATTAAGATATTTTGTTTTGTACTCACTTACAACTTGTATCAAATATTTTTTTTTTATTTTCTCGGGTTGTAAAAATGTTGATATACTCTTGAGTTAATTTAATTACTCTTTCGGCGACATCATAAATTACTTGTAAATTGATAACAATTCGTAAGCCTTCTAAAAAGTCGTTATTGCCCACCCACGTTTCAACATCTAATTTCAAAAAATGTTTATCAATGTTAAATCTTTCAAAACTTTGTAGGCAATCCGAACTTATAAAGAAATCAATATCTATTTTTTTGTACATGTTTTATTTCAACGATTTTATAGCCAAAAAAGGTAAAAATGAAAATAGAATTTAAAATATTATCGAATTGATAAGAAACACAAGTTTAATGTTGAATAATCTTTGAAGGAGTTATTTTATCGAAAATTCATAAAAGAACTTTTTTGTAGAGCGTTCAATTTCCTACCAGAATATGCTTCGATCAAATTTTTACTGAGAAAAAAAAATGAAAGTCAAAAATCTGAAATTCCCATGTTACTTCAATGGAAAATATAAATTGATTTCGGCACGGTTTAACGTAAAAATTAAGAGCCTGCTTGTGTTGGATATTTTTTTTTTAAGTCATAAACTTAACGGTAACGGTAAGTACTCAAAAACCTCATAGCTGGATAAAGACGTCATATTTGATTGCTATACAACTAGTCGATTCTATAATGTTTTTTTAATTAATAAAATGTATTTTTTAACCTTTTTGCAGATGCTGAAATTTGTTCAAGCATAACTTTTGACAAAACTGAGTTCCTACATGGTCATAAAATTCAGGAAAACTTTAACCCGTTCGGCAGAGATAGTCAATACCAACGAAAAAACTTATTGTTCTATAAGAATCTTTTTTCCGGTATGGATTTGACTGATGTTAATGAGAGCTTTTATCAAGAAAACGTTGAGTTTCTGTATACTCCAGACCCTGTAATACTACGCTATATCTATTCTCAAGGTAATAACATTGTTCCATACTTTGCGGAAGAAAGCTACATCATAATAACACAGAAACAAAGTTTCATACCCACCTTCGATCAATTGATTGATAGTTTTTTTACTCGGGAAAGGATAGCAATGTCGTGCGTTATTTTGATATTTTTTTTTCTAATGATGCTTCTCAACCATAAATACGATTTTAATGCAGCAGTATTAGATCTTTTGTCATTTCTTCTCGACATGGGAATATCGACTCCAATGCTTAAGGTGTCTATGCGGATAACGTTCATGACTGCAGCTTTATTCGCATTGATATTCAATCCGGTGTTCCAGGGACAACTTACTTCTTTCTTGTCTAGACCGGGATATGGAAATGTCGAGACGCTCCAAGACTTACGCGATCACAATTATCACGTTTATTTTTCAAATTTTGATATCGCTAACGAATTATCCTATAGTCAACTATGGAATGAGGATTCTTCTAAAAAGTATTTGCATCATTCATATTCTGAAACCCGTGAATTCTGTCTGGGAAACGTTGGGAAAAATCATTCTATAGCATGTGTAGTCGACGATAATGATTTTAAAGACATTGATCCCAATTCGCACATTTCTAATCTCTTTTCTTATAATTACCGTATATATTTGACTCCAAGAAATAATCCATTGAATAAAAAAATAAATAAGATAGCGTTGAAGTTATTTGAAACCGGTTATTTAAGTCATGCTGAGCGAGGTGATCTTCATAGAATTATGTTGGCACGTCAAAAAAAACTAAACAGAATTAATGCGTTACGAAAACATAATCAATTGGATCTTGAAGACTTCAAATTAGCTTACATTGCGATAACACTTGCTTTCGCATGGGCAATCGTCGTTTTTGGTATCGAAGTAATGGTCGGAAGATTAGAAGCGCGTTTAGATAAACGGTCAAAAGAACGGGAGTTGAGAAAATCAATTATTAGACGGCGGATCGTGTCTACTGCCAATAGAATT
Organism: Microplitis deprimator; assembly: GCA_964016945.1. NCBI lineage: Eukaryota > Metazoa > Arthropoda > Insecta > Hymenoptera > Braconidae > Microplitis > Microplitis deprimator. The sequence continues at coordinate 19,124,224 of OZ024712.1, forward strand.
AATGTCCTCACTCTACAATCATAATTTTCGATAAAATACTACATGAGTCGCTTTGCCACTACTTATTGCACACCTCAAGCGCGAAAGCGCTGAGGGTGCTTTACTAACGGTACTTCCACGTTGACAATTTCACTCATACAAAAACATTTCTACACTCTTTTCATAGCACAAAAATAGATTAAATTGTGTATTTGCATGCACATAATTTATTAAGGAATAATTTAAACCCAACGTTGAGTCGATTTGTTAATTCATTGATTTTAAATTAATTATTTTAATCCAAGAAACTAGTGCTGTCAATTGTTACGTATGAATCTTTGTAAGCACGATAACTCTCGAAAGAAATAATTAATCGGTCTATTTTTTTTTTTTTATTGGCTACGTATTTTTTATTCCAAGAACCCTTTTGAAAATTACGGTCTAAATCCTTCCCGATTAATTAGAATCGATGAATATCAAAACTGATGATTCGATATCAAGTTTATTTATATTTATACATGAAATTTCTAGCTTCTCTATCTAACAGCTGACTACTTATATCTGCTTCTCTTTTTTCTTTTCATCTATATGTACTATTTAACTAGTACTGACAATAAAATTAACGTGACAGTCGTAAAAGTAAGTGGTGACATCTACGCGAATGGCGGCTTATTCAAAAAAAAAATTTTTTTCAATTAATTAATTTTTTTCTTTAATATTATTCTAATACTTATTATTTTTTTATTATTGCACACTTCAAGCGCTAAAGCTTAAAGAAAATCACTTCCTAAATCCTTTTAGTTTAATTTTAATTATATAAAAAAGTAAAACTGATTATTCATAAAAAATTAAGCTGTTATTTTTAATATTTTTTTCATTTTCTCTTTCCATCCTCTACTGGCGGCAGCATAAGCGTACCAGTATACGGTTGAAAAAAAAAAAAACATCTAAGACAAGAAGGCGGGATATTTGAAAAAAATGTAAATAAAAAAATTTTAAGCTGAAAATCAGAAATAAAAAATCATAATAACATAAATAAATTAATATTATAAAATAAAAGTGATGATTAAAAATAAAATGAGCGATTGAGGTGTGCACTTTTGGATTTTCCAACATTTTTTCATTCATCGATTGACGTGTCGAGTTTTTTTTAGAAAACTCACTTGTTAGTAGCACAATTATTATTTTTCTTTAATTTGAGATTCCGAGATTGTAAAAATATCGCAATCTTTAGAGTGATAGCTATGTAATGAAATTTCGTATCATTATTCATTTTTGAATATAAAAAGGATCAGGTGCCATGTGCACGCGATTTGATCATACCATGTTTGTTTTGATTATTCCTTCCAAAAGATTCATTCGTTTATAAACGAAATCTAAGATTTGTGAACAAAAAAACTTATTTATTTAATTTACTTTTAGTAATTCATTTCTAAATCCAAATTTCATATTTATTACTTGGGCGTAATAATCCATGGCATTGCCTGCACTACGTAAATTGAATTGAAACTATCTGACAATTTTAATTATGTCAATAATCGATAATAATCTGAAAATAGTAACTCTGTCAATGTATTATTAAATAAAAAGAATAATTCAATTAAAATCATTGTGAATTGCTGTGTATTATCTTCATAAACTTTTCTAGTCCTTATTCCATTATTTCTAATAAGTTTTTATAAGCGATCATTAGTACTTTGACTTGTGAATTTTACAACACTATTGGAAATAACTAGTATTAAGGAGTGCTTAATAAGTAATCATTAGTAGTCCAATTATGAATCATCTGCCGTCGACAAGAGATAAGAGTTGATCACGCGTTCAATAATGTCGATAAGTAGTCCTATTAGTGAGTCTAAATCACGACTAAAAGTGTTGTCGATATCGATCATGTTTCAAATAGAAGAAACTCTAACTACAAAATTTTCTATTGAATCTCTATATAAATACTGTTACAATCTATAAATTGCTCAATCATCTCGATTAATATCATTTGCACGGTAAAAAATATTGCGATTTCTATGATAAATTTATAAACCTTCAAAAGCGTTCTAAGTATTGAGTCCGTGGTGGTGCCAAAGTGATCCCAAACTTCAACTAATACGTAAAAGGATCCAGGTTCAAGCTCCAATAATGACAAATAGTTTTTAATTTAAAAAAAAAATTATTAAACATTAATTATTCAATACAAATAGTAATCATAATTATATATGATTAGATCCAATTTCTAAAATTTGCACCTATTACAATATTTACATATTTCAAAGGTTAGAATTGAAAGGTATCAGATTAAAATTTTCATATTTTGAATGAATTCTCTCATAAATTTTCACCTGTACCTCTCCGAAAAATAATTTCTATAACATAGGTGAAAAATCAATAAAATAATAACAGTGAATATCTTTGAAACTGGTCACCTAAATTATTCGGAAGAAAGGGAGCTTGAGAAAAAACTTTTGAAACGAAAGCGGACAATTGACAGAATGAAGTGGTTAAAAATTTCAAATCAACTAGATCTTCAAGATTCTGTACTAGTGTATTTATCTATCACGCTCATGTCAGCTGTGAAGTGTATTGTTTTTGGTATTGACGTAATAACAAGAAAAAAAAAATTTTACTTCGCTAAACGTTCCTAAAAGTCCGAATTCAATAAGTTAATGATAAGATAGCGAATTCCATGAGCCATCAGACGAAACGCTATAATCACTCAACAACTTTAATCCTCGATAATACATTGCGTGCGTTGTTTTCCCAGGAGATTTTTATTTATTGATTGATGTGCTGCATTGTTCCAGTTACTGAGACATAAAAAAAATACTGGACTTAAAAAATTACAATTATTTTTGTGTCGACGATAATTACAAATTCGTCATGTCATCAAGTTGTAAGATGTTTCTCATAATCTTTTTTATTGGATACCTCTAAATTGGATTGCGTGAGCTTATTAACGATCGCGTTTACCAGATTGTTCAGTTGCTCGGAAATATTGAAACCACGATCAGCTAAAGAGTAAAAGATCGAGATCTTAAGTTTTCAAATGCTTTTTGACAGAACCTGTTCCCATTACTAATGATTAATCCGGTCTTCGTTTTCCTGGTGATCATATATTTTTCTGTCGATCGATTTTGCGTAAAGCACCGATGTTCAAGAGTGGCAATTGATTGCTCAAGTGTAATGAGTGTATGTGCATTAGAGTGAATGGTCACACATGTAATACTCAAATGACAAGTGGACACGTATCCTTTGCAACCACGTAAGTAGTCATTTTATTTGTTTATTGGTACTGTTGCTGCAGTGACGAGTGTAAAGTCAATGAGCATAGACGCGTATTTACCAAGCATCCGTCTATTGATCATACGTGATAATTCAGTTAATATTCGTAATAATGACATAATTATTTATTTAAGTATTTAAAGACCGTGATAATTATAATGAAGGGGATCAAAGTAGTAATTTGGTATTTTTTATTTGTGAGTGCGATTGGATGCTACGAGATAAAAATTCCGGATCCTTCAGCACCAGAGAATTTTCCCATCACACACAATCACACGGTAATTGGCTTTAATTAGAATTAACCTGGTAATATTTCAATAATTTAATAATTCCGTATTTGTATTTTTTTAACAGCGGGGATTGCTGGAGTTTTGTTTTTCTGATCGACTCAATCCTGTGATGATTGATTCCAATTTGCTTGATATTGTGTATGGAATTACAAGCAATAAAGATAGAATTATCTCTGTTATCCCAATAGATAAAAATTACTCAAGTGTCGGAGTTTATGATTTGCAATATGGATTTATAGTATATCCTTCTTATCCGACGTTCATTATCTCAGCTGGAATGGTGTATAGACCATCACAGTTCTTCCTCGATTTAAAATTTAATTTAATGATGAAAAATTATTGGAATCCCGAGTCGTCATTTTTTTTTGTTATCGGAAACAAATGCAGCGATGCATTAGAAAAATTGATAACTTTAATGGATTCCGACGCGATAAAAACCTACTATATATGCCCCAATGATTTCAACAACATGACGAGTATCTACACTCTGAATCCTTATGCTGACAGGGCACCGAAACCATGGCAGAAAGTTGAAAAACCAAACAAACCTTATTCTGGATCAACACTTTTCAAAATGTCATTCATTAACGGTAAGAACCCATTTAAAAAACTAATGGCACTCTGACCCGAATCTAGTCATTAGTGCTTTCGTTTTCTACATGTATGAATAACTGTTGATATTTTTGATTGAAAAGTCCCATCCAATCCGGTTGAAATTTTTTAATCGGATTGAGTTGGATTTAATCTGAAAATAATGAATTAATCTTTCGATCGAATTTGATTGAAATTTTTTTCATCAGATTTAATCGGATATCAATAATTTTTTTTTGAAAAACTTCACTAAATAACAATTTTTTTCAATTTTTGAGCAAGTCTGCGCTCAAGATCGATAGGTGCTAGTGTCTTTTTCTACTTATGTGTCTTGCTGCAGATACTCATGACAAGATTCAAATTTTAAGTCTAGTGCAAGCCTTACACAAGGAATCCGTTCCAGATCATAACTTACTTCTGGAGGATGACTGGAGTTAAAAATAGTAGTGCATGGCATGCTCAAGATATTCTCAAGGCTCAAAATTGAGCCTTGAGCAGATCTTGAGAAAGCTATGCGTAAGTACCTACTGTAAGTTACTGGTGCAAGAAATGCATCAGAGAATATTCATTGCACCGTGTTTAAGATATATTTAATATACTTACGTACGATTACATGAGCAAGACATACACAAAGCTTGGAATAGGTTTTTTGATACACGATTTTGCGGAAGACACATACGTAGAAAAAGACACTGGCAGCTAGGGATCTTACTGAAAATACTTTAGAATCCTGCTCAAACCCATGTTACTATGGTTGTCAATTTCTGATTAACTTTCAATCGGATTCGTTTGGAACTTTCCGATCAAATCGAATTAAAACTGATGGAAATACAATCGAAAATTTCACTTACACGGAGAAAACGAGTCTCGAAAACATTTTAATATTTAATATATTAAAGTAAGAAATACTAATACAAATTAATTAGTGCATTTCTTTCACTATTTATTCCTTAATTATGAAGTCCATATTATTAATTCTATACTTAAATAATAAAAATGACTAAATATGACTTAAAATTTAATTCTCAAGATATTAAAAGTTACAAAATTTTAATAACGTTTTAAGACTATAATACGAATTTAATCATTTTAACTTATATTTTTAAGTACAGGTTGCTATATACTTTTTTCCGAGTTGTTTTATGAGAATCTATTTATTTCGTGCATCAAAATATTAAGCAGTTTAATATAATTTCATAATTTCAGTAAATTTTAAATTCCTTTATGGAATTAGATAAAATTTTAAAAAATCATCACATCATGACAGGATTCGAATTTCCTGGAATCTCAACCAATATTATAAAATTCACGCAATTTTTATGAAGTACGATTTTATAAAATATTGCAAATTATGCACAATTTCCTTAATCTACATAAAACTGCATGAAATTTCATAAAAATTTATAAAAATAATTTTTTTCGGGCAGTGTTTCATGAAACAGTTTATAAATCCGATGTTCGGCATTTGACAGCATTCACTATGGGCATTCAGTATATTAATTTACACCACATGTGAATCGGATTGTTAACTACATATTGTCTTTTTTTATTTTGCAGACACACACATTTGTTCGAGTATAACTTTTGACAAAACCGAGTTTCTCGACGGTCACAAAGTTCATGTTCTTGCAGACTTGAAACGAAAACAAGGTAATTTACGTCAAAAAATATTAACTTTCTACGTGAATTTATTCTCGAAGATGAACGTCACACTAGCTGATTCTAATTCCCGAAGAAGTGTTGGCCTTTTAGGTATTTTGGATTCTCGAGAACTATTCGCAAGCGTGACATCCGAGAGTAACATTATTCCATATTTCGCGCAAGAAGGATATATCATAGTAACACAAAAACAAAGTTACATACCAACCTTCGAACAACTTATTGACAGTTTTTTTACTCGGGAAATAGTAACAATGTCGTCCGTTATTTTGATATTTATTTTTCTAATGATGCTTCTCAACCTCAAATACGATTTTAGCGCGGCAACATTAGATCTTTTGTCATTTCTTCTCGACATGGGAATATCGAGTCCAATGCGACGGTTGTCGATGCGGATAACGTTCATGACCGCAACTTTATTTGCATTGATATTCAATCCGGCGTTTCAGGGACAATTGACTTCATTTTTGTCGAGACCGGGACATGGCAATGCCGAGACGCTTCAAGACTTACGTGATAACAATTATCACGTTTATTTCACAACTAATGCAGTCGCCAACGAATTAGATTTCAGTAAAATATGGGATAAAAATTCTTCTGAAAAGTATTTGCATTTATTAAATTCCTATAATCGTATATTCTGTGTGGATAACGTAAAGAAAAATTCTTCTATTGCATGTGTGCTCGACGTGATTGAATTCGAACACATAGATCCAAATACACACATTTCTAATCCGTTTTCCTATAAATACCGCTTGTTTCTTACTCCTAAATATCATCCATTAAATATGAAAATAAATAAGATAGCGTTGAAGTTGTTCGAAACTGGTCATTTAAGTTATGCTGAGAGACGTGATCTTCATAGAATTTTGTTGGCACGTAAAAAAAAACTAGACAAAATCAAGGAGTTACGGAAGTATAATCAATTGGATCTTGTAGATTGTAAATTAGCTTACATTGCGGTAGCTCTTGCTTTCGCATGGGCAATCCTCGTTTTTGGTATCGAAGTAACGTTTAGAAAATTAGAAGCGCGTTTAGATAAACGGTCAAAAGAACGAGAGTTGAGAAAATTAATTATGAGACGGCGAATCGTGTCTACTGCTAATAGAATTAATGCTCTTACTCAAAAATAGTAATCCTCAATAAAATACCACGTGATTCATTTTGCCACCTTATTCATTCTGCAATTGATGTGTCATGTTTTTACAGGGACTTTACTTTTTCGTAAAACAATTGATTTTTATGATACTTTAGGATTCCAAGCTAGTATCTAAGTTGTAATCTTTCAAGTGATAGCTAAATATGTAGAGAAATTTTGTATTATGATTAATTTTGCCACTAAAAGTGATTGGTTGCCATGTGTACGTGATTTAATCATTACATATGTGTTTTAAATATTCTTTCTCAAAGATTCCTACGTTGATGAAAGAAATCTAAGATTCCTGAACAAAAACTCTTATATAATTGTATGTACATTTAGTCATTAATTTCTAAATCCAAATTTCACATTAATTACTGGAGCGAAATGATCAATGTAATCGCCTCCTATACATAAATCGATTTAAAACTGTCTTATATTTATATTTGTGACAAGAATTGATGACAATCTCAAAATCAAAGCTCTGTTAATGTATTACTGAATAAAAAAAAATCTTTAAATTATAATAGTTTTGAATAACTGTGTTTTTATTTACATATACTTAAACCTTCTATTTTATAATTTTCAAAAAAATCATACCCGGACGCCGAAGTAATATTTGTAACAATAAAAAGTATTTAATACTTTTTTTATGATGAATAAAGAAAAATATGTTAATAACTAAGTATTGAAAAAAAAAAAACTTACACGGAAAAAAAAAACTAAAAATTACTATTCGAAATTATAACCCGGTTGTCAATATAGGGAATTTTATCATCCAAATAGTAAATTTTATAATACATGTCGTCTATTTTCTAAGTATTAGTTACAATTTTGGAAGTCAAATAGTGATTTTTCTTGTATAGACAATAAATTTTTCAACTTATCTTGTAATTATTGACTTTTTAATCATAAATGAAAAAATTACTATTTAGAATAATAGTATTTACTAATCACTTTATCATTATATTACTTGTCATTCTCAATTTTTATAGTTCATTTTTTTCCGTGTAAATCATAATAATAACAATAATTGGAGAATTACAAACATAAAATTGTGATACTCGAATTTTTCAAATATATTTATTAATAATAATTCTTTTTTCTTCAAATAGTTCTATTGAATCGTATTTAAATGTTTTACATTTTGACTTATATTACATTTTGAAATAAAAAATGTTAATAAACACTTCTAAAAAAATAAAGGAAGTCTTATGTAGTGTATCACTAAACTCGGTAGTCGCTGTCGGTTGTGTAGCCTAGTCGTTCAAGCGTCGGTCTTTCGTACGTAGGGTCCTGGGTTCGAATCCCACTATTGCGTGTGCGGTCATTGATAAGTGTAGCGTTTTTTCTCTGAATTAAAAATTTCTAATGCGATTCGAAATTTAATTATTTGCATAGGTATTAATCCCAGCTTCCCCAAAATGGTTAAACAAAAAATTTAAAAAAAAAATCAATCTGCTTTTCATTTTTTAATTAAATAAAATCGGGTCATATTCAATGTTTGTGAAATTACAATACTATATTGCAAAATCACATCAAAGAAAGCATTGAGATATTTTGTAAAATTAAAGAGAGATATTGTAATTTTACAAACCTGGCTGATCGAAAAACCTTTGTAAAATTACAAAACCATTAATCTAACAGAGCTTCATATGTTTTGTAATATTACAAAACTAACAATGTAAAATTAGTAGACTAATGCTGGAAAAAAGTTTTGTAATATTACTATAATTACTTTGTAATATTCCAAAGCAAAAACAGTAGGAAATGTTTTGTATAATTACAATACCTAATTTGAATTATGCCTAAATGTTTTGCCTATTAGCTTCCAATACATTTTTTGTAAGATCACAATAGAAATTTTTAACACTGTACTATAATGTTCATTAGTATTTTTCCGTAAGGGTACTGTGTCCCTAAGAAATAAGAATTATAATTTTATTATTTTCTACATCGATTCTAGAAGAAATTCATTGGAGAAAGTCATTGTCCTGATAAATGATTGTTTAAAAATATTAATAAATAATTAATGATAGGTATTGAAAAATAATTATAATTTGTATTTGTTCCATGTGTGAATAAAAATTTCATAAAATATGTAGGTCAGTAAATATTATTCTGCAAATCAATTTCTCGCACAGCAACAATGTATAGAAGGGGCAGTTGGCAACAGGAAATAAAAGAGTGCATATGCACTAAACTTAAAGCTCACACATGTAAAAATCGAATGGCTAATGGACACGTATCCTTTGCAACAACGCAGAAGGGATCATTACTCATTTATTTATTTTACTGCGTCAGTTACAGCTAAAAAGTCAAAGAGCCCAGACCTATATTTATCATTATGAGGTGGAAAAAATGGATATTTTTGTGTTTTTTATTCGTGAGTGCCATCGAAAGCTATGACATCACGATTCCGGATCCTTCAGCACAAAAAATTCTTCCGATCACACACAACCACACGGTAATTGGCTTCAATTATTATTAACTTGGTAATATTTCAATAATTTAATAATTCTGCACTTTTTTTTTTAAAAGCGGCAATTACTGGAATTGTGTTTTTCTGATCGACTTAATCCTGTGATGATTGATTCCAATTTGCTTGATATTGTGTATGGAATTACAAGCAATAAAGATAGAATTATCTCTGTTATCCCAATAGATAAAAATTACTCAAGTGTCGGAGTTTATGATTTGCAATATGGATTTATAGTATATCCTTCTTATCCGACGTTCATTTTCTCAGCTGGAATGGTCTATAGACAATCACAGTTCTTCTTCGAATTAAAATTTAATTTAATTAGGAAAAATTATTGGAATCCCGAGTCGTCATTTTTTTTTGTTATCGGAAACGAATGCAGCGATGCATTACAAAAATTGATAACTTTAATGAATTCCGACGCGATAAAAACCTACTATATATGCCCCAATGATTTCAACAACATGACGAGTATCTACACTCTGAATCCTTATGCTGACAGGGCACCAAAACCATGGCAGAAAGTTGAAGGACCAAACAAACCTTATTCTGGATCAACACTTTTTAATATGTCGTTCATAAACGGTAAGAACTCATTTAAAAAATTAATGGCAATCGTGCCTAAATAGAGTCATTAGGGCTTTAGTTTTCTACATTTGTAAATAACCGTTGATATTTTTGATTGAAAATTCCTATCCAATACGGTTAAAATTTTTTAATTGGATTGACACGGATTTAATCTGAAAATAATAAATTTATTTTCCGATCGAATCTGATTGAAATTTTTTCATCAGATTCAATCGGACATCAATAATTTTTTTTCCGAAAAACTTACCCAAATAATAATCTTTTTTAATTCTTGAGCAAGTCTGCTCTCAAGATCGATACGCGCTAGTGTCTTTTTTCACTTATGTGACTTGCCGCAGATACTCGTGACCAGATTTAAATTTCAAGCTTAGTGCAAGCCTTAAACGAGGAATTCGTCCCAGATCATGACTTACTTCTGGAGGAAGACTGGAGTTAAAAATAGTTGCACATGGCTTGCTCAACATTTTCTCAAGGCTCAAAATTGAGCCTTGAGCAGATCTTGAAAAGCCCTGTGTGAGTACCTACTATAAGTTACTGGTGCAAGAAATGCATCAGAGACTATACATTGCACCGTGTTTAAGATATATTAAATATTCTTGCGTACGATTACATGAGCAAGACTTAAACAAATCTTGACGTAGGATCTTTGATACACAATTTTGTGTAAGACACATACGTAGAAAAAGACACTAGCAGCTAGGGATCTTACGGAAAATACTTCAGAATCTTGCTCAAACCCATTTTACTAGGGTTGTCGATTTCTGAATATTCTGATAAACTTTCAATCGGATTCATTTGGAACTTTCCGATTAAATCTAATCAAAACTGATTGAAATACAATCAAAAATTTCGCATACACGGAGAAAATGAGTCTAGAAAATATTTTAATCTTTAATATATTGAAGTAAGAAATCCTAATGCAAATTAACGAGTGCTTTACTTTCACTATTTATTACGTAATTATTAATTCCATACTTAAATAATAAAAATGACTAAATATAACTCAAAATTCAATTCTCAAGATAGTAAAAGTTACGAAATTTTAATAACGTTTTAAGATTATAATACGAATTTAATCATTTTAACTTGTATTTTTAAGTATAAGTTGCTATATACTTTTCTCCGTTTTGTTTTATGAGAATCTATTTATTTCGTGCATTAAAATATTAAGTAATTTGATATAATTCCATAATTTCATTAAATTTTAAATATCTCGATGGAATTAGATAAAATTTTTAAAAATCATCATCTTATGACAGGATTCGAATTTCATGAAATCTCAACCGATATTATAAAATTCACGCAGTTTTTATAAAGTATGATTTTATAAAATATTGCAAATTATGCACAATTTCCTTAATCTACATAAAACTGCATGAAATTTCATAAAAATTTATAAAAATAATTTTTTTCGGGCAGTGTTTCATGAAACAGTTTATAAATCCGATGTTCGGCATTTGACAGCATTCAATATGGGCATTCAGTATATTAATTTACAACACATGTGAATCGGATTGTTAACTACATATTGCCTTTTTTTATTTTGCAGACACAAACATTTGTTCGAGTATAACTTTCGACAAAACCGAGTTTCTCGACGGTCACAAACTATCGGTTCAGAGCAGCGTCAGGAACCGAGGAGGTAATCTACTGCGAAAAATATTGATTTTCTACGAGAACTTATGGTCGAAGATGAACGTCACACTAGCTAGTTCAGATCCCCACAGAAACATTGACATTATGTTTATTAATAATTATATGGAACTATTCTCAAACATGATTTTAGATAATAACATTATTCCATATTTCGCGCAAGACGGCTATATCATAATAACACAAAAACAAAGTTACATACCAACCTTCGAACAACTTATTGACAGTTTTTTCACTCGGGAAATAGTAATAATGTCGTCCATTATTTTGGTATTTATTTTTCTAATGATGCTTCTCAACCACAAGTACGATTTTAGTGCGGCAGTATTAGATCTGTTGTTATTTCTTCTGGACATGGGAATATCAACTCCGATGGTTACGCTGTCGATGCGGATAACATTCATGACTGCAGCTTTATTTGCATTGATATTCAATCCGGCGTTTCAGGGACAACTGACTTCATTTTTGTCTAGAACGGGACATGGAAATGTTGAGACGCTTCAAGACTTACGTGATAACAATTATCACGTTTACTTCATGGCGAAAGCAGTCGCCAACGAATTATATTATAGTAAAATATGGGATAAAAATTCTTCTGGAAAGTATTTGCATCGTTTGCCTTTTGGGCGCCGTAAATTCTGTGCAGATAACGTAAAGAAAAATTCTTCTATTGCATGTGTATTCGACGTGATGCAATTCGAACACATTGATCCAAATACACACATTTCTTATCCGTTTTCCTATAAATACCGCTTGTTTCTTACTCCTAAATATCATCCATTAAATAGAAAAATAAATAAGATAGCGTTGAAGTTGTTTGAAACCGGTCATTTAAGTTATGCAAAGAGACGTGATCTCCATAGAATTTTGTTGAAACGTAAAAAAAAACTAGACAAAATCAAGGCGTTACGAAAGTATAATCAACTGGATCTTGAAGACTTCAAATTAGCTTACATTGCTGTAGCACTTGCTTTCGCATGGGCAATCCTCGTTTTTGGTATCGAAGTAACGTTCAGAAAATTAGAAGCGCGCTTAGATAAACGGTCAAAAGAACGAGAGTTGAGACAATTAATTATTAGACGGCGAATCATGTCTACTGCTAATAGAATTAATGCTCTTACTCAACAATCGTAATACTTTATAAATTACGACATGAGTCGTTTTGTCACCATTTAATCATTCATCGATTGACTTGTCGTTTTTCTAAAGTAAATAGAGAATTCACTTAGTTAGTAAAATAATCAATTTTTTTTTTATTTCAAGATCCCCGGATTGTATAAATCTTGTAATCTTCTGAGTGACAGCTATGCAATACAATTTTGTATTATCATTAATATTTGTCATTAAAGTGATGAAATATTATGTTTACGCGATTTGATCATGACATATTTGTTTGTCATATTCTGTTCAAAACATTCTAACGTTTATAAACGAATTCTAAGATTTGTGGACAAAAGTACTTATATTATTTAGTGGACCTTCAGTCATTTATTTCTAATTCTTATAGTTTAATAGTATTCAAGAGTAACTTATTAACTTTGCGTGGACCGTGAAGATAGACCGTAAGCCATCATTTTTGCACCGACCATAATCCTCAAAGCATTACAGTTATAACTCTTCCCCATTCAGTCCCAATCTAGGCTTCTTATTGAATTGTAGTAACTTGCCCCCTCTACTCTTAATCCAGCCATCTAATTGGAGCGCAGTAACCGAAATTTCCCACTCTAGCGCTGACCATTCTAGAAGCCGGCTCTCAGGTTGAAAAGGCGGGAATCTGAGGGTAGCAGCGAATTCATTCTTAACCATTTATATTGTAAAGAATTATCTCTAGATAGCGATCAAGGCTATCAGTGCAAATCAACTACCAATTATTTAAGAGAACAAGGCTTGAATATTTTACAGCTACTTCTCATATACCATCTATTTCTTCTCAGAGCTAAGGTTAGGTTGAATTAACTCTTTTCAGGGCTATTCAACAAGACCTCCGGGTATCGTAAGATTTATTCTAACCTAATTAGCTCTTTTCAGAATGCCAACAAGTGATTTTTATCGTAAGAATTCGCTTTAATAGAGCAATTATCTTGCCGGCATACTATATACTCTTTCGACACATATATTCAACACTTGAGTGTAATAATTAACGTAATTGCCTACACTACATGAATTGATTTGAAACTTTCTTATATATAATTATATTTGTGACAATAATAGATGACAATCACAAAATTATTACTCTGTCAATGTATAACCAAATAAAAAAAATATTAAAATTATAATTGTGGATTATTGTGTTCGTATCTTTATAATCTTATTTAGTTTGTATTTTATATGTATTTTTAGAGATATATTTCGTGTATATTTTTTATATGTGCATAAAACGGCCAAAAGTGATATAATCTAAATATAAGTTTTATATATTTTAAGTATATTTCACATGCGTATTTATGTATTTTTAATATATTCATCAATATATTTTTTTTTATATTTAAAATAAATATTATTTCCATGGGAGAACGTAAGATCGATCGGAAAAACTGATTCTATAATAATTTATAAATTCTCAAAAAGTCTATATTATGAAGTATATAAACTTTCTTTCAATTTTTGGAAATAGACTAATTTGACGGTACGTAGGACAGCTGAACGAATTCCGAATTTTCAACAATACATTTTGTTGTAAAAAACTTCAATATTATATTAAGAAAATTATAGTTGGGTTTAAAAAATGTCAGTTTCTCATTTTGTTTAATTTACCAAAAGGAGTCATTACCCGACTAGAAATTTTTAGGTGCACCCACTTGGGAACCAATTGGGTTGCCCAATGGGGACCCTACATTGGGATGTAACGCAGAAACGTACTTGGGTGCCGATCGGGCAATCCCTATAGGTTCCCAATTGGGTAAGACCAACGTATTCCCAAACGTACCATCCCTATTAAAAAAAAATATTAGATTTCGAAAAAGAAATAAAATAATTTTAATTAGATCTGAAATGTAATCTATTGTATTAGAAGCGTTACTTAGAGGCATTATACATGATTTTGATTGATGAAAAAATCCCGATTACTGTGGGGCTCGAACCTATGCCTCCTTCAGATCCAAAGTCTTTTACGCTATCCACTGCGCTGACCTACGTATACGATCACGAGAGTGTAAATAGTATATTTATCATAATACCAAAGAATAACTTGAAGAAATTAAAAATCCGTGATGCAATAATCTACGTACTCTTTGTATAAATATATTATTATTTTGTACTTTGTTTAATTTTTAGCCAGTCAACAAAATTTTAATTAAAAATAATTAAAAATTTTACGGTCGATGGGTTACCAAATTAAAACATCATGCTACTTCAAGTAAATCAAGTAAAATTAATTTAATCAAAATTGTAGTCAATCAAAATCATTCTAGAAAAAATAGAAAACAGAGGAGGAAGGGACACAAAACAGAATATCCTGTTCAGAAAAAGTGAAAAATAATTTGATTTAAAAATTAAATGAATTTAATAAAATGAAATTGTTTATAAACAATTTGGATAAATAAAAAAGTTATTCTACCATAAATATTGTGTACGAGCGTAAAAAACAAATTTGTAATAATTTTTGCATTGGGCTACCCCAATGAGTTCCCAATTCGGTCCCACTCAGGAAAAACTGATGTTGGGTAGGTAATTTTTGCATTGGGATATCCCAACAAGTTCCCAACTGGGTCCCGATGTGGCAAAACCAATGAAAGTTAGTTATTTTTGCTTTGGGCTATCCCAATGGGTTCCCAATTAGGCCCCACTTAGGAAAAACTGATGTTGGGTCGGTAGTTTTTGCATTGGGATATCCCATTAAGTTCCCGATCGGGTTCCGACAGGGATAGATCTACTGGGCATGCCACAGCGATTCCCAATTGGGACCCAATATATGTATTGGGACAATTTCTAGTCGGGTATCACCCTGATGTTGGCGGGTATTTCGCTATTGGTTTTGTTATTCGATAATCAATAAGATGATTGAATACAATACAAATAACATAATGAAACATTTATTTTTATCTTATATTTCTTCAGTCCATTTATATCTAAGTAAATACAGTCAACATTACATTTCGAATTTATGATGTGGCACAGTAGCTAACGCGACAGACTTGGCATCGATAAGACTTGGGATCGAGTCCACATGTCAGCAGGATTCGTTTTCATTTTTTTCATGACAGGTACTGTATATATAACTTGAGCTCGTTATGTATAATTATATAAGATTATATATAACGATATAACATTAGATCAAACCAAAATTCATATGTAATTTTATATAACCATTGGTATCAAATTTTATACCACGAAAAAAAGGATTTCTTAGCGGAAGAAATATTTTGCATTATAAATTGAAGACAAAAATGTGCTTAGGACTAGAAAAAGTTTCTTGGCGCCAGAATTATTTTATCGCCTCAAGAAAATTTTTATTTTCAATTTATGAAGCAAAAAATTCATTGAGACAAGTGAAATTTTTTTGGAGCGGTTAAAAATTTTTTGCGCCAAGAAATACTTTTTTCTGCGTAGAATTATATACAAATTTTTTCCACGAGCTTAATTATTTAAACTTGTATCCAATAGCTACATTAAAACAATGAGGTAGTGAGTGTGCAATTATAAATAGCTACTCGCTGGCTAAAAAATATGAGCTTATGATGATGTCAATTTTAAAATAAAAAAAACATTTTTATACTTAAATGTTCATTGGTATTTTTCTGTAATTGTACTGTGTCGATAAGAAAAAACAATTATAATTTTATTATTTACTGCATCGATTCTAGAAGAAATTTATTGGGGAAAGTCATTGTCACAATAAATGATTGTTTACAAAATTTTAATAAATAATTAATGATAGGTATTGAAAAATAATTATAATTTGTACTTTTTCCATGTGTGAGTGAAAATTTCATAAAATATGTAGGTCAGTAAATATTATTCTGCAAATCAATTTCTCGCTCAGCAACAATGTTTAGAAGGGGTAGTTGTCAACAGGGAATAAAAAAGTGCATGTGCACTAAACTTGAAGCTCACACATAAATTAATCGAATGGCTAATGGACACGTATCCTTTGCAACAACGCAAAAGGGATTATTAATCGTTTATTTGTTTTACTGCGTCAGTTACAGCTAAAAAGTCAAAGAGCCCCGACCTATATTTATCCGGCATTCATTAAAAAAAAACGATATGTTAAAAAAATTTTTTTTGATAGCATTAACTTTTAGAACATAATTACATCGATTTCCAGAAATTAATCTTTTCTATACGCCCTCATGGCTCCCGGTACCAACGCCGGAAGCCATAAAGGCGTATAAAAAAAAATTTGATTTTTGGAATCAAATTTTTTTGTCTCTGTTATACTTATAAAATATAATTACGTCATTTCTTGAAAAAAAAAAATAAAATTTATACACCCTTATGGCGTCTGTAACGCGGTATGTTATATACCTCATTATGAAATTATCAATTCCTCCAAAATTATATAAAATTTCATTAAATCTTATAAAATTATATCAAATTTCGTATGAAAGTTTAAAACACCATATCTCGATAAATATACTATCTATTCATTACGTACGTGGCTTGGCGCAGTGGACAGCAGCAAGGACTTCAAATCGAAAGGACGTAGGTTCAAACCCAGCAGTCACCAGAATTTTTTCGTCAATAAAAAATATAATTAGTCTGTCTCAGTAATGCCTTTTATCCATTAAATGAATGTGTAAGATCTAATTGCAATTTTTTTTTTCTCGAAATCTAATATTTTTTTCGAAAAATTAATGGTGACTGTAGAATTTTATGAAATTTCATTAGTGAAATTTTATGAAATTTTATAAAATTTCATAAAAAAATTTTTTCCCGGGTCGAATGTCAAAATAAACATTTCATTTAGATAAAACTATTATTTAAAATTATAAAAAAGACAAAGTAAATACCAAAAAAATCAAACTTTGAGGATTGACAGCTAAAGCTTTAATATCTGTTGTGTGTATGACAAGAAATCAAAGTCGTCAATAATGTTAAAATAAAGGATACAGTATAACTAATCTAGTTAGAACGTTATTTTGTGAAGTCCTTTAAATATGAAACTACCAGGAGTTGCGTCTAAATTTTAATATCAATCAAAAGAGCCTTATTTTTTCAGGATTCGAATATTTTTTCGAGTCTACTTGATCAAATGAACTGAAATTTTCAGGAAAGTTGCTAACCAACAAGCTCTGTTGATTGCCACCTTAACCATACGAATCGGTTCATTAGTTAGAAAGTTATAGAGCGTTCACATCCACACACACACACACACACACACACATGTTACCAACATTTTAAAAAAACTTGTAAAATTCTAATATTTATGACATAATAATTTTTTAAATAAAATTTAATAATTTTAATAATAACTGAAATTATTTAATTTTCATTTTTATCAATATAAAGAAAGTAATTTTACAGCTTAATTTAAAAAAAAAAAAAAAACGGTAGAAAATCCGAAATGGCGCACGTCAATTGATCATTTTATTCTTATTCACAATTTTTATTTTGTTCTCATTTTATAATTACAACTTTTTTGTTAACTTTCCGCGAAAATAATTGGAAATTTTTGAAAAATAGAGAAGTTATTGTTTTCGGTCCGATTTTCCAAAATCGAGTTTTAAATATTTTTCGACGTTTCGACGTCATAGAAAGCTATTCTGACTATTTTCAAGAGGGTGTCCAAATGTATGGCTGTGTAAGTTCAGTGACCGAAGTACTAGATTATTAGTTTTAAACTCAATTAAGCCAACGAATGATTCCATTCATTTTTTCAAAATTTCGAAGCCGCTGCTAAGGGTCTTACTTGATCTGAATTAAAGCCTAATTTATCTTTTCGATGCAACATAGTGAATTCTATAACCTAGCCAATTTATAAACCAATACCTTGATTTTTGAGACCCATTTAAACCACCAGACTGTGATTTCATTTTCCGAGATTTGATGCCTCTGATGCAGATCCTATGCAATCTGAATCGTACTAAATTTTAAAACATAACTCATTATAGACATTGTTAAATAGTTATAATTTATTATTAATTCCATGAGTGAATAAAAATTTCATAATATATGTAGGTCAGTAAATATTATTCTGCAAATCAATTTCTCGCTCAGCAACAATGTTTAAAAGGAATAGTTAACAACAGACGCAAAACTAGTGCATGTGCACTAAATTAGAAGCTCACACATGTAACAAACGAATAACTAATGGACACGTATCCTTCGCAACATCGCAAAAGGGAATATTACTCATTTATTTATTTTACTGCGTCAGTTACAGCTAAAGAGTCGAAAAGCCAAGTCGTGTATTTAACCGACATCCATTTATTGATTTTGGTCAGTAGTTTAATAAATAGAAAAATATGAAATGTCACTTTATTTGAAAATTTAAATGATCTAACGATATCACAATGAGGTGGAAAGCGAGGATAATTTTGTGTATTCTATTCGTGAGTACCACCGAATGCTACAAAATTAAGATTCCGGATTCATCGGCGCAAGGAGTTCTTCCGATCACACACAACCACACGGTAATTGGCTTTAATTATAATTAGCTTAGTAATATTTCAATAATTGATTAATTCCGAATTGAATTTTTGTATTTTTTTAACAGCAGCAATTACTGGAACTGTGTTTTTCTGATCGACTTAATCCTGTGATGATTGATTCAAATTTAATTGATATTGTGCACGGAATCATGAGTAATAACGGAAAAAATGTCTCTGTTATTCCAATTGAAGAAAATTACCCAAGTATCGAGGTTGAAGATTTTAAACTTGATTTCATCGTATATCCCTCTTATCCGACGTTCATTTTCTCAGCTGAAACGGTCTATAGTCGATCAGAATTCTTATTCCATTTACGCTATCATTTAGACGGGATAAATTATTGGAATCCCGCGTCGTCATTTTTCTTTGTTATCGGAAACAAATGCAGCGATGCATTACAAACATTGATAACTTTAACGGATTTCAAGGCTATCAAAACATACTATATATGTCCCAATGACTTCGACAACAGTACGAGTATCTACACTCTGAATCCTTATGCTGACAGGGCACCGAAACCATGGCAGAAAGTTGAAGGACCAAACAAACCTTATTCTGAATCAACATTTTTTCATATGTCGTTTATTAATGGTAAGAAACTATGTGAAATTCTTATAGCGATCTTACCCAAGCCTGGTGTCTAGTACACTAGTATCCCATACGAAAAAAATATATACCTGCTCGGGATGAATGACAGAAAATTATCTTTGATATTAAAAAGATGACATGATTTTTCAGATAACTTTATGATATCAATAAGATGTCTTTTTGACACTCATGCCGAGAGGGTATTCGGACATATATTTTTTTCTTATAGGCTTACAACGTCTCTATAAATATATATGGATATCCCTGATTGGAAACTCTGATAAATTCCGGTTCAAATTTTTCAATCAGATTTAATCGGAAATTCATTTTTTATTTTTTTTTTTAAAAACTTGCTGATATTTGATTAACTTTTAATCGGAGTTATTCGAAACTTTCCGATTTAATTCGATTAAAATTGATTGATAGTTATTCGGGAATTCGACAAAATTTCATAGACTTTCATAGACTTCGTGTATCAAAATATCTTGCAATTTAATATAATTTCATGAAATTTTAGAAAAAGATTTTTTCTCGAGCAGTGTTTAATAAGAACGTTGATGAATTCGATGTTTAGCTTCTAACGGCTTTATTATGAGCATTCCGTATATAAATTAACTTTTAATTGCTGTTTAGAATAATCAACTATGCTTTTTTTTTCTTTTGTAGATACAAATATTTGTTCGAGTATAACTTTTGACAAAACCAAGTTTCTGGACGGTCACAAACTTCACGTACGTACTAGCTTAGAAGGGCTAGAAGGTAATTTACTACGAAAAATATCAAATTTCTACGAGGACTTATGGTCGGAAATGAACGTCACGGTAGTTAATTCTAGTTTTCGAGAGAACGATGACTTTGTGGATATAATTTCAGACTTTGAAAAACTAATCGACAGCCAAATGGGAGATTATTTTAACATCCTTCCATATTTTTCTCAGGAAGGCTTTATTATAGTAACACAGAAACAAAGCTTCATACCCACTTTCGATCAAGTGATTGACAGTTTCTTTAGTCGGGAAAGAATAGCAATGTTGTGCGTTATTTTGTTATTCTTTTTTTTTATGATGCTTCTGAGCCACAAATACAATTTTAATGCGGCAGTATTAGATCTTTTGTCATTTCTTCTCGACATGGGAATATCGGCACCGATGGTTACGCTGTCGATGCGGATAACGTTCATGACCGCAGCTTTATTCGCATTGATATTCAATCCGGTGTTCCAGGGACAACTGACTTCATTTCTGTCTAGACCAGGATGTAGAAATGTAGAGACGCTTCAAGACTTACGTGATAACAATTATCACGTTTATTTTTCATCTCCTGGAGTTGCCATAGAAATATATTCCAGTTACATATGGGATAAAAATTCTTCTGAAAAGTATTTATATGAGATGTATGCCAATTCTGATAAAGAGTGTCTGGATAACGTGAAGAAAAATTCTTCCACTGCATGTGTACTTGACGCTATTGAATTTGAACACATTGATCCGGATACACACATTTCTAATCCATTTTCTTATCAATACCGTCTGTTTATGACCGAAAAAGATTATCCACTTATTAGAAAAATGAATAAGATAGCGTTGAAGTTGTTCGAAACAGGTCATTTAAGACATGCTGAGCGAGGCGATCTTCATAGAATTTTGTTGGCACGTAAAAAAAAACTCGAGAGAATCAAGACGTTACGAAAGTATAATCAACTGGATCTTGAAGACTTCGGATTAGCTTACATTGCGGTAACACTTGCTTTTGCATGGGCAATCGTCGTTTTTGGTATCGAAGTAACGTTTAGAAAATTAGAAGTGCGTTTAGATAAACGGTCTAAAGAACGGGAGTTGAGAAAATCAATTATTAGACAGCGGATCGTGTCTACTGCCAATAGAATCAATGTCCTTACTCAACAATCATAATTTTCGATAAAATACCTTGTGAGTCGTTTTGCCACTACTTATTCATTCATCGATTGACGTGTCGTGTTTTTTTAGGGAGTTCGCTCGTTAGTGAATAAATTATTATTTTTCTTTAATTTGAGATTCCGAGATTGTAAAATTATGGCAATCTTTAGAGTGATAGCTATGTAATTAAATTTAGTATCATTATCCATTTTTGACTATAAAAAGGATCAGGTGCCATTTGCACGCGATTTGATCATACCATGTTTGTTTTGAATATTCCGTTTATAAGAATCTTTCGTCTATGATGAAAGTCTAAGATTTTTGAACAAAAACACTTATATTATGTAATGTACATTTAGTCATTCATTTCTAAATACAAATTTCATATTCATTACTTGAGCGTTATAACCAATGGGGTTGCCTGCACAACGTAAGTTGAATTGAAACTATCTGACAATTTTATTTATCTCAATAATCGATAATAATCTGAAAATAGTAACTCTGTCCATGTATCATTATATAAAAAAAATAATTCAATTATAATCATTGTGAATTGCTGTGTATTATCTTCATAAACTTTTCTAGTCCTTATTCCATTAGTTTTAATAAGTTTTTATGAGCGATCATTAGTACTTTGACTTGTGAACTTCACAATACTATTGGAAGTGATTAGTATTAAGTAGTGCTCAATAAGTAATCATTAGTAGTCCAATTAATGAATCATCAGCCGTAGACAAGAGATAAGAGTTGATCACGCGTTCAATAATGTTGATAAGTAGTCCTATTAGTGAGTCTAAATCACGACTGAAAGTATTGTCGATATCGATCATGTTTCAAATAGAAAAAACTCTAACTTCAATATTTTCTATTGAATCTCTATATAAATACTGTAACGATCTATAAATCGCTCCATCATCTCTATTAATATCATTTGCACGGTCAAAAAATATTGCGATTTCTATGATAAGTTTATTATAACAGGGGTACTCTGCTACTCTGGTCGTCCTTTTGTCAAGGGCGCCACTGGAAGTAATAACGGCCCCCCAGAGCCGGATCTTAGATCATCAGGGTCGGTGTAATTTATTCAATTGTAAGAGAAGGATGAGGAAGGATAATTTATGAATAATTTAATTATTAATTTGACAATTTTAACTTTCATTTATTCAATAAACCTTTTTAACCTTATGACTTTTATAAACCTTATAAACCTTTATAAACCTTATCGACCTTATAAACCTCTTATTCTTATAACCTTATAACTTTTATAAGCCTCATATATCTAAGGTCAACTACGTTTGACTTATTAATTTAACCTTAACTAAGCCAACTACCCTTGGCTATATCACACACACACTTACCCTGAGTTCCCTGAACTATTTTACACACACACACACTTATTTTAACCTAAACTCCACGCGATCAACCGGACCCTCTACGTGGCTAAAACCTTAATTTTAATACCCGCGCGGTCCCCCGGACCCTCTACGCGACTTTACAATTAATTCACGCGGTTCCCTGGACCCACTACGTGATTTTAACACTACTCACTAATTTATTACAATTATTTACAACTTATTTAATTACTACAATCTCCATAATTACGCTTTTCACTGACTCACACTTTTACCAATTTAAAGTTTCATTATATCTATTAATTTTCATCTTATTATTGACCATTTTAAATCACGAATAAATTTACAACAACTAATTTCTTATAACGTTAACCTTTCTTCATCAGCGATAAAATTAATTAATCAATATTTAATTTAAAGATATTTTTATTATTAATTAATTATTTTACAATTAATTTCCTCACTATCACTTTTATTACTTTCCAGTTTAATAATTATCTGTAACCAAAATAAATTTCATCAGAAATTTCAATACCACATTTACCCGTTTCTCATTCGATTCTTCCAAGTACACGAAACTTAATTATCAATCTTCACGTTTTACTTCTCGACACATTGAACGTGATAAAATATTAATTGATTTTATTTAATTTATGAATTAATGACTAGTTAATAATGACTAGATCGCAATTGATTTTCCGGCGAATGCTTTACACAACCTGCCTGGAAAATTCTACGACGCAGTAAGTCTGGCAATGGCCTGGAATCGTGAACGATGCCCTGGATCCGGCTGAAGGGCCTGGATACGGTTAGACAACGTCTGGCCTAAATTATTTCTTAACAAAATTTATACTAATTAATTTATCACGGTCCTAGACGCGGATTACTCCGACGAACGACTACGTATTTTTAAAGTACATTAAGTTCTGGCTTGGGCCTAGAACTATAATTTCATTAATACCTGATGCTTTACTCCTAGTGTTTTCTCCATCTCGTCTTGTTCAGTTCCTGGTCACGCCTTGTCCAGTTCCTTCCGTGTGCGTCTTGATGGTTAACCGGCCCTGCCGGTTCGGTGTATCTACGTCTTGATGGTTAACCGGCCCTGCCGGTTCTGTGTATGTACATATTCAATAAGTTAATGATAAGATGGCGATCCCATGAGGCATCAGACAAAACGCTATTATCACTCAACAACTTCAATCCTTGATAATACATAGCGTGCATTGTTTTCCCAGGAGATTTTTATTTATTGATTGATGTGCTGCATTGTTCCAGTTACTGAGTCTAAATCACGACTGAAAGTGTCGTCTATATCGATCATGTTTTAAATAAAAAAAACTCTAACTTTAAAATTTTCTATTGGATCTCTACATAAATGCTGTAACAATCTATAAATTGCTCTATCATCTCGATTAATATCATTTGCACGGTTATAAATATTGCGATTTCTATGATAAGTTTATAAACTTTCAAAAGTGTTCTAAGTATTGAGTCCGTGGTGGTCCAAGAGTGATACGAAACTTTAGGATCCATGTTTAAGCCCCAATAATGGCAAATAATTTTTCGTCCTCAAAAATCGATTAAACACCAATTAATCAGTACAAATAGTAATCATAAGTATATATGATTAGATTCAATTTCTTAAATTTGCAACTATTACAATATTTACAAATTACTAAAATTGCAATTAAAAGGTATTGGATTAAAATTTTCATACTTTGAATGAATTCTCTCATCGATTTTCACGTGTACCTCTCCGAAAAATAATTTCTATAACATAGATGAAAAATCAATAAGATAATAACAGTGAATATCTTTGAAACTGGTCAACTAAATTATTCGGAAGAAAGGGAACTTGAGAAAAAACTTTTGAAACGAAAGCAGACAATTGACAGAATAAAGTAGTTAGAAGTTTCAAATCAACCAGATCTTCAAGATTCTGTACTAGTGTATTTATCTATCACGCTCATGTCAGCTGTGAAGTTTATTGTTTTTGGTATTGACGTAATAACGAGAAAAAAAAAATTTTACTTCGCTAAACGTTTCCAAAAGTCCGAATTAAATAAGTTAATGATAAGATAGCGAATCTCATGAGCCATCAGACGCAACGCTATAATCACTCAACAACTTTCATCCTCGATAATACATTGCGTGCGTTGTTTTCGCAGGAGATTTTTATTTATTGATTGATGTGCTGCATTGTTCCAGTTACTGACACTTAAAAAAAATACTGGACTTAAAAAATTACAATTATTTTTGTGTCGACGATAATTACAAATTCGTCATGTCATCAAGTTGTAAGATGTTTCTCATAATCTTTTTTATTGGACACCTCTAAATTGGATTGCGTGAGCTTATTAACGATCGCGTTTACCAGATTGTTCAGTTGCTCGGAAATATTAAAACCACGATCAGCTGAAGAGTAAAAGATCGAGATTTTAAATTTCCAAATGTTTTTTTAACAAAACCTGTTCCCATTACTGATAATTACTTCGGTTTTCGTTTTCCTGGTAAACGTATATTTTTCTGCGAATCGATTTTGCGTGAAGCGCCGATGTTCAGGAGTGGCAATTGATTGCTCGAGTGTAATGAGTGTATGTGCATTAGAGTGAATGGTCACACATGTAATACTCGAATGACAAGTAGACACGTATCCTTTGCAACCACGTAAGTGGTCATTTTATTTGTATACTGGTACTGTTGCTGCAGTGACGAGTGTAAAGTCAATGAGCATAGACGCGTATTTCCCAAGCATCCGCCTATCGATTTTACGTCATAATTTGATAAATATTCGTAACAATGAGATAAATTTATTTAAATATCTAAAGACCGTGATAATCATAATGAAGGAGATCAAAGAAGTAATTTGGTATTTTTTATTTGTGAGTGCGATTGGATGCTACGAGATAAAGATTCCGGATCCTTCAGCACAAAAAATTCTTCCGATCACACACAACCACACGGTAATTGGCTTTAATTATAATTAACTTGGTAATATTCCAATAATTTAATACTTCTGCATTTTTTTTAACAGCGGCAATTACTGGAATTGTGTTTCTCTGATCGACTCAATCCTGTGATAATTGATTCCAATTTGATTGATATTGTGTATGGAATTAACAGCAATAAAGATAAAATTATCTCTGTTATCTTAATAGATAAAAATTACCCAAGTGTCGGAGTATATGATTTCCAATATGGTTTTATAGTATATCCTTCTTATCCGACATTCATTCTGTCAGCTGAAATGATCAATAGACGATCACAGTTCTTCCTCGATTTAAAATTTAATTTAGTCAAGATAAATTATTGGAATCCCGAGTCGTCATTTTTTCTTGTTATCGGAAACAAATGCAGCGATGCATTACAAAAATTAACAGCTTTAATGGATTCCGACGCGATAAAATCATACTACATATGTCCCAATGACTTCGACAATAGTACGAATATCTACACTCTCAATCCTTACGCTGACAGGGCACCAAAACTATGGCAGAAAGTTGAAGGACCAAACAAACTTTACGCTGGATCAACACTATTCAAAATGTCGTTCATAAACGGTAAGAACCTATTTAAAACATTTAAACATTAAAGACACTCCTGCCCGAATCTAGTCATTAGTGCTTTAGTTTTCTACATTTCTGACTAACTGTTGATCGTTTTGATTGAAAACTCCCATCCAATCTGGTTAAAATTTTCCAATTCGATTCAGTCGAATTTAATCTGAAAATAATAAATTCGTTTTTCAATCGGATTTGATTGTAATTTTTTCATTAGATTTAATCGGATTCAAATAATTTCTTTTCGAAAAACTTACCCAAATAATAATCTCTTTCAAAATCGATAGGTGCTAGTGTTTTTTTTCACTTATGTGTCTTGCCGCAGATACTCGTGACCAGATTTAAATTTCAAGCCTACTGCAGGCCTTACACAAGAAATCCGATCCAGATGATGACTTACTTCTGGAGGAAGACTGGAGTTGAAAATAGTTGTGCATGGCTTTCTCAAGATTATCTCAAGGCTCAATTTTGAGCCTTGAGGAGATCTTGAGCAACCCATGCGTAAGAACCTACTGTAAGTTACTGGTGCAAGAAATGCATCAGAGACTATTCAGTGCACCGTGTTTGAGATATATTTAATATTTTCACGTACGACAACATGAGCAAGACATACACAAATCTTAACGGAGATTTCTTGATACACAATTTTGTAAAAGACACATACGTAGAAAAAGACACTAGCAGCTAGGGATCTTACTGAGAATACTTTAGACTTTTGCTCAAACCCATGTTACTATGGTTGTCGATTCCTGATTAACTTTCGATTGGATTCATTTGGAACTTTCCGATCAAATCAAATTCGAACTGATTGAAATACAATAAAAAACTTCACATACACGGAGAAAACGAGTCCCGAAAACATTTCAATATTTAATATATTAAAGTAAGAAATACTAATGCAAATCAATTAGTGCATTACTTTTACTATTTATTATTTAATTATTAATGCCATATTATTAATTCCATACGTAAATAATAAAAATGACTAAATATATCTATAAATTTAATTCTTAAGATAGTAAAAGTTACGAAATTTTAATTACGTTTTAAGATTATACTACGAATTTAATCATTTTAACTTGTATTTTTAAGTACAAGTTGCTATATACTTTTCTCCGTGTTGTTTTATGAGAATCTATATATTTCGTGCATTAAAATATTAAGCAATTTTATATAATCCCATAATATTTCATTAAATTTTAAATATCACTATGGAATTACATAAAATTTTTAAAGATCATCATCTTATGACGAGATTTGAATTTCATGGAATCTCAACCAATTGTATAAAATTCACGCAATTGATTTTATAAAATATTGGAAATTATGCACAATTTCCTTAATCT
Source organism: Microplitis deprimator (assembly GCA_964016945.1). Lineage (NCBI taxonomy): Eukaryota > Metazoa > Arthropoda > Insecta > Hymenoptera > Braconidae > Microplitis > Microplitis deprimator. The sequence goes on from OZ024712.1 coordinate 19,152,210, forward strand.
ACATAAAACTGCATGAAATTTCATAAAAATTTATAAAAAGCATTCAATGTGGGCATTCAGTACATTACTTTACACCCCATGTTCATCGGATTGTTAACTACATATTGCCTTTTTTTATTTTGCAGACACAAACATTTGTTCGGGTATAACTTTTGACAAAACCGACTTTCTCGACGGTCACAAACTTTGGGTTCACGGCCGCGTCAGAAGGCGAGAAGGTAATTTACAGCAAAAAATATTGATTTTCTACGAGAATTTATGGTCAAAGATGAATGTCACAATAGCTCATTCTAGTCCCCGCAGAAACATTGACAATATGTTTATTAATAATTATGTGGAACTATTCTCAGACACGACTCCAGATAATAACATTATTCCATATTTCGCGCAAGAAGGCTACATCATAATAACACAAAAACAAAGTTACATACCAACTTTCGAACAACTTATTGACAGTTTTTTCACTCGGGAAATAGTAACAATGTCGTCCATTATTTTGATATTTATTTTTCTAATGATGCTTTTCAACCACAAGTACGATTTTAGTGCGGCAGCATTAGATCTGTTGTCATTTCTTCTGGACATGGGAATATCGACTCCGATGCTACGGTTGTCGATGCGGATAACGTTCATGACCGCAAGTTTATTTGCATTGATATTCAATCCGGCGTTTCAGGGACAACTGACTTCATTTTTGTCTAGACCGGGACATGGAAATGTCGAGACGCTTCAAGACGTACGTGATAACAATTATCACGTTTATTTTACAACTATAGCCGTCGCCGACGAATTACATTTTAGTAACATATGGGATGAAAATTCTTCTGAAAAGTATTTGCATCGTTTGTCTATTTGGGACCGTAAATTCTGTGTGGATAACGTAAAGAAAAATTCTTCTATTGCATGTGTATTCGACGTGATGCAATTTGAACACATTGATCCAAATACACACATTTCTAATCCATTTTCTTATAACTACCGTATGTTTGTGACTGGTAAATATCATCCATTAAATAGAAAAATAAATAAGATAGCGTTGAAGTTGTTCGAAACTGGTCATTTAAGTTATGCTGAGAGACGTGATCTTCATAGAATTTTGTTGACACGTAAAAAAAAATTAGACAAAATCAAGGCGTTACGAAAGTATAATCAATTGGATCTTGAAGACTTCAAATTAGCTTACGTTGCGGTAACACTTGCTTTCGCATGGGCAATCCTCGTTTTTGGTATCGAAGTAACGTTCAGAAAATTAGAAGCGCGCTTAGACAAACGGTCAAAAGAACGAGAGTTGAGACAATTAATTATTAGACGACGAATCGTGTCTACTGTTAATACAATTAATGCTCTTACTCAAGAATAGTAATCCTTAATAAAATACCACGTGATTCATTTTGCCAACACTTATTCATTCTTCAATTGATGTGTCATGTTTTTACAGGGACTTTACTTTTTCGTAAAACAATTGATATTCATGATACTTTAGGATCGTGAATATCTTAGTTGTAATCTTTCAAGTGATAGCTAAATATGTAGAGAAATTTTGTATTATGATTAATTTTGCCACTAAAAGTGATTGGTTGCCATGTGCACTTGATTTAATCATTACATATGTGTTTTAAATATTCCTTTCAAAAGATTCCTACGTTGATGAAAGAAATCTAAGATTTCTGAACAAAAACTCTAATATTATTTAATGTACATTTAGTCATTAATTTCTAAATCCAAATTTCACATTAATTACTGAAGCGTAATGATCAATGTGATCCCCTACTCTACATAAATCGATATAAAACTGTCTTATAATTATATTTGTGACAATAATTGATAATAATCAGATAATTACGAAATCAAAGCTCTGTTAATGTATTACTGAATATAAAAAATATTTTAATTATAAGAATTGAATGAGTTTATAATAAATTGCACTGAATTGAATTTATTTTATGAACACGTGGTAGCATGATTGCAGAGGCTACCGAGCGAGAATTTACTTTTAATTTTATTAAAATATTGAGCATGTTGATCATTAATTAATTATCAAATAGAGTCTTTTAATTTTATGAACACTGGATATAATTATTTATTCAATAAAAGGAGGCCTCTAATGTCTCCCGTTTGAATAACCTCTTGAGAAACGTGGTCGATGATCACTGGAATTCTTCAGTTTTTTATGTAATTTATTTATGAGCTCTGGTGCCCAAAATCATAAAAATAATTATAGTTTTGATGAGCCCGATGAATGCAGATTTTAATTAAATGATTATTTAAATTAATTACTCGTAGATGAGCGCAAAATGATAAGATTTAATTATAACACGTGTTATCTGTTGAATGTGTATTACGAAAGATAATGGCGGCTGTCTTCTCGACACGAAGCAGGAAAAGCCAGATGCGCATGCGCCGAGCTGCGCATGATCAAGTTTTAATTTATGAACGAGGCCCCAGTAGGTGCTGCCTCTATCTGCCGGAAGTGAAACTATATTTGAATTTAAATTGAATGAATTCAAATTCTTTTATAGTTTCGATTACGCAACATTCCGCCCTCCATCAGCAACAGAGTTGATGATTGATGAGTTCTTGAGTACGTGATCTTTCGTTGAGCATGTCATTGAACCAGTTGAGTTATTCTTCGTCATCTTCTTGAGGTTCTGGTTCAATTGGTAGGAGTGCAAGCTTCGTGATTGGACGAGTGAGTGTTGAGTTCACTGTTTTGAGTGTAGCAACCCTGGTCAACCCATCTTTGCCAGGGTGGAGTGCGATGATACGAGCGAGAGGCCACCTTGTTGGTGGAAACCTTTCGTCGGTGAGTAATACAAGTGACCCAACTTGTATTTGATGAGTTGGACGTTGCCACTTGGTGATTGCCAGTTGTCTCTGAAGATAACTTGTAGACCAATGATTCCAGAACTGTTGAACACGTCGTTGTAAAAATTGCCATCTTGACAATCGAGAACTATTTGTATCAATGAGTGCTGGTTCAGGAATCATGTTGAGTGCTCGTCCAATTAAGAAGTGACCAGTTGGAAGTCCACTTGGAGATTATAATTATTGTTTGAAATTGTAAAATTTGTGGTCTAAGTTTAAATTTTCACTATAGTCCGCTTAAAAAATATCATGTTGCCAATGAAATTATACAATTCAATATAATAATTTTTACTATTGGAAAATTTAAAAAACTATGTGTTTATCCTGTACTTTTTTTCTTTAAGCATATGGATATATTTAAAGATCACTGATATATTTAAACGTCCTATTTTATAATTTACAACAAAATCATACCCGGACGCCAAAGTAATATTTTTAACAATAAAAAGTAATGATAATGAATGAAAATATAACTCGAGAAATAGAAATAATAAGTTATTTACATACTTTTTTATTTCTTAATTCAATGTGTAGGTTTTTTCGCTTATTCAAAACTTACCAAATTTTATTGTTTATGACTGTCTTGTATATTCTCGGTATGGCAAAAGATATATTCTACTGAAATGATAATAATTGAGTCATAAAAAAATACAAAAACTAATTCAAACTATCAGTAACATATTATCAGTGAATTTTAAAAATTCTTGAGCACCGTTATATATTTAAATTTAAGGCTGAATTTTCCAGTATAGATATGATTTTACAAGTATAAACTATTGCTGCAACTAGAAAGAAAAAATTTAGAAATAAAAATTTCGGATTCTAATCATTTTTGATATTTTCAAAATTCGTGAGCGACCTCTTGAAAATTTTCTATCGAGCTGATTTTTGGAAAGACTTCTTAAAATATCTTCAGCCAACAAATTTTCATGCGTGATCGAAAAATAAAAAATAGTCGGTTTTTTTGCGCCTCTTTAATGTGTACGCATAGATTCCACATATATTTTAGATATATTCTAAATGTACAAGACACGGCCAAAAGTGATATAATCGAGATATAGGTTTTATGTATTTTTAATATATTCATCAACATATTTTTTTTATATTTAAAATATATATTATTTCTATGGGGACACGTAAGATTAATCGAAAAAACTGATTCTATGATGATTTATAAATTCTCAGTCTAGAACATTTTTCAATTTGTCGAATTCATAGATGTTATAAAGTATTCAAATTGTTGGAAGTAGATTAATTTGACGACACGTAGGACAGCTAAATGAATTCCGATGTTTCAACAATAAATTTTGTTGTAAAAACTGCGATATTATATCAAGAAAATTTCAGTTGAGTTTAAAAAATGTCAGCTTCTCATTTTGTTTAATTTACCAGAAGTAGTAATTATCGCCCTGATGTTAGCGGGTATTTCGCTGTTGGTTTTGTTATTCTATAATCAATAATATAATTGAATACAATACGAATAACATAATCAAACATTTATTTCTATTTTCTATTTCTTCAGTCCATTTATATCTAAATGAATACAATCAACATTACATTTCGAATTTATGATGTGGCACAATAGCTAACGCGACAGACTTGGCATCGATAAGACTTGGGATCGAGTCCACATGTCAGCAGGATTCGTTTTCATTTTTTTCATGACAGGTATTGTATATTTAACTTAATCAAGTTATGTATAATTATAGAAAATTATGTATAACGATATAAAATTAGATCATACCAAAATTCATATATAATTTAATATAACCATGAATGCTTCAAATCGCTAGCCAAATCTATGGTTGCTATTCATTCTCTAAAACTGAATAAGCAAAATTTACTAGCAAATAGTTAATATTCACTAATTTAGAGTTATAGTCGTACCACTTTTTGGAATAAGTGGTATGACTATCCCTCTAAATTACTGAATACTCACTATTTTTCATTAATTCAGTTTTAGATAGCACATTTCTGTGAAGTATACTTATAAAGTTAAACCAAATGAAATTTTTTCAATAATAAATTATAACCACTAATACAATATGATACTTGAAACAACTTATATTATTTAGTTGTCACAACCGCATCAAAATAATTGACTGATCTAAGAATATTTTGTTTGCGTAACCAACTTATCTAGTATTTGTAACAGGTTATAAATTTTCGACTAAACTAAATATATTCAGTCTGAATAACTAAAAAAATATAGTAAGGTTACGGGTTTCTTGAACTATCTTAACTTAGTTGCATCAACTATAGTACAGTCAATACAACTGGGTTCGGAAGGTTGATTTTACTAGGTAGCGACTAGTATTGTCAACTTAGAAATATAATTGAGGTATTTTTTTACTAGAATTTTCTAGTCGCTCATACCAGATTTTTCTCTGAGTGCATTGAAATGAAAGTGTATAAAACAGAAAAAAGATTGCTTGGCGTAAGAAACATTTGCATTACAAATTGAAGACAAAAGTTTGCTTAGGACTAGAAAAAATTTATTGGCGCGAGAATTATTTCATCGCCTCAAAAAATTTTTTCTCGCTTCAAGAAAATTTTTGTTTTCAATTTAAAAAGCAAAAAATTTATTCAGACAAGTCAAAATTTTCTTGGGGTGGTTAAAAATTTTTCGAGAAAAATACTTTTTTCTGCATAGAATTATATACAAATTTTTTTCCACGAACTACATCACCGATACTGAGGAATAAGTGCAATACGCTTATGCAACTAGAAGTACCCGAGTAGAATTAAAACTGATAATTGGCCAGCCATAACCTCACTATGTAACGCCATCTTAGCCGATAGCTGACTGATCAGAACAAGCCAGTGAATAGATTCAAACTTATATCCAATAGCTAGGTTATAACAATGAGTTAGTGAGTGTGTAATTATGAATAGCTAATCGCTGGCTAAAAAATATGAAGGAATCACAAGATACAAAAAGTAGCCAGTGGTTAGCTCAAAAACATGAGTTCATGATGACGTCAATTTTGAAAAAAAAGAATATGTTCATTAGACTGGCGCAAAAAAACCGACTATTTTTTTTTTTCGATCTCGCATGAAAATTTGTTGGCTTACGGTGTTTTAAGATGTCTCTCCAAAAATTTGCTCGACAAAAAATTTTCAAGAGGTCGCTCACGAATTTTGAAAATATCAAAAATGATTGAAATTCTGATTTTTTATTTTTACATTTTTTCTTTCTCGTGGCAGTAATAGTTTATATTTGTAAAATCATGACTATACTGAAAATTTCAGTCCAAAATTCAAATATTTAAACGGCGTTCAAGAATTTTGAATATTAACTGATAATATATAACTAATAGTTTGAATTAGTTTTTGTATTTTTTTATAATTCGATTATTATCATTTCAGTAAAATATAACTTTTGCAGAACTAAAAATATACAAGACTGTCTTAAACAATAAAATTTGGTAAGTTTTGAATAAGCGAAAAAACCTACACATTGAATTAAAAAATAAAAAAGTATGTAAATAACTTATTATTCCTATTTCTCGAGTTATATTTTCATTCATGTCTTTATTATTAATATTCAAGGGTCGCTCGAAAACGTCCAAAAGACGGCACTCAGAAAAATTTAAAATTCGTGAGCGAGGTTTAAATATTTAAATTTGGGGGTGAAATTTTCAGCGTGGTCATGATTTCACAATTATAAACTATTGCTGCCACAAAAAAGAAAAAAATTCGAAATAAAAAATTCCAAATTCGATCATTTTTGATATTTTCAGAATTCGTGAGCGACCTTGTAAAAATTTTTTATCTGAGCTAATTTTTGGAGAGGCTTCTTAAAACATCGTAAACCAACAAATTTTCATGCGAGATCAAAAAAAAAATAGTCGGTTTTTTTGCGCCATCCTAATGTTCATACTATAATGTCCATTAGTATTTTTACGTAAGTGTACTGTGCCCATAAGAAATTATAATTTTATTATTTTCTGCATCGATTCTAGAAGAAATTCATTGAAAAAAAGGCGTTGTCCCGATAAATGATTGCATATTAATAAATAATTAATGATAGATATTGAAAAATAATTATAATTTGTATTTGTTCCATGTGTGAATAAAAATTTCATAAAATATGTAGGTCAGTAAATATTACTCTGCAAATCAATTTCTCGCACAGCAACAAAGTCTAGAAGGGGCAGTTGGCAACAGGAAATAAAATAGTGCATGTGCACTAAACTTAAAGCTCACACATGGAAAAATCGAATGGCTGATGGACACGTATCCTTTGCAACAACGCAGAAGGGATCATTACTCATTTATTTATTTTACTGCGTCAGTTACAGCTAAAAAGTCAAAGAGCCCAGACCTGTAATTATCCGGCATTCATTTATTGATTTTACTCAGCAGTTCAATAAATACTTATGAATACAAAATGTTAATTTATTTCAAAATTTAAACAATCTAACGTTATCATTATGAGGTGGAAAAAATGGATAATTTTGTGTTTTTTATTCGTGAGTGCCATCGAAAGCTATGACATCAAGATTCCGGATCCTTCAGCACAAAAAATGCTTCCGATCACACACAATCACACGGTAATTGGCTTCGATTATTATCAACTTGGTAATATTCTAATAATTTAATAATTCTGAATTTCTTCTTTTTTTTTTAACAGCGGCAATTACTGGAGTTGTGTTTTTCTGATCAACTTAATCCTGTGGTAATTGATTCCAATTTGCTTGATATTGTGTATGGAATTACAAGCAATAAAGATAAAATTATCTCTGTTATCTTAATAGATAAAAATTACCCAAATGTCGGAATATATGATTTACAATATGATTTTATAGTATATCCTTCTTATCCGACGTTCATTTTCTCGGCTGAGACCATCTATAGACGATCAATGTTCTTACTCAATTTACAACGTCATTTACTCAGGATAAATTATTGGGATCCCGAGTCGTCATTTTTTCTTGTTATCGGAAACAAATGCAGCGATGCATTACAAAAATTAACAGTTTTAATGGATCCCGACGCGATAAAATCATACTACATATGTCCCAATGACTTCGACAATAGTACAAATATCTACACTCTGAATCCTTACGCTGACAGGGCACCGAAACCATGGCAGAAAGTTGAAGGACTAAACAAACTTTACGCTGGATCAACACTATTCAAAATGTCATTCATTAACGGTAAGAACCCGTCTAAAGCCTCATTGCAATTATGCCCACGCCTAGTCACGAGTTTCTTTATTTTTACATAATATAATAAAAAGGTTAAATTTAAAACTCATACAGTTAAACGTAGCGAAAAAGTATCAGCTTAAATAAATCATAAATAAATATAGTACCGACTCGCCAAGTTCATCCGTATGATATTTAATTTAAACTTTTTGTTTCCACATCATACAAAAGTTATCCCTATAGGGCTGAAATAGTATATTACATACCTAGGCCAGTAAAATGAGAAAAGTCTCAGAGCACATGTAATTGTTGGCCGAGGCGAAGCCGAGACTGGCAAACATGTGGTCTGAGGCTTTTTTTTTTTACTGGCCAAGGTGCGTATACTATTTTTCTGCTCGACGGAACCGGAAAGTTGCAACTTCGTTCAGGGCAGCGGCCCGAAAATTGCCGCTTTCTGGCCGGATGGCAGAAAAGGTATATTACACTACAAGGGTGGGAAGTTGAGATTCCTGTACTGCACACCATGATGCCCGAGGCTTTGCTTTTAGGGCTCTTAAATTTCTGTCTGTCTAATGTAAAAAACAGTTAATATAAAAAACATTCCTTATGCCCAGTCGAAAGTACGTTGACGAATCACATATATATATATATATATATTATATAGCTACGTTTTAGCACGTATCGATGCCTGCCCCGACATTTTCGGCACGAGCGAAGCGAGTGCTGCTGGTCGTGGAGGGGGGGGGGGGCAGGCATCGAATCCACCAACAAAAAAAATTATCATTTCACATTTTTAAAAGGAATACTTTTAAATTTCTTAAAAATTATGAGAAATTATTAAATCTATCAAAAATAATTGTTTGGTTATTAAAAATTTTTAAATTCATTCAGAATAATTTTAAAATTTTTTTAAATTATTGAATTTATTAAAAATAATTTTTTAATTTTTAATCATCGTTACTAAATCTTACTTTTTCCAAAACACAGACTTATAAAATTTTGATTTAATAGTAAACAAGTTTTGAGGTTATAAATACGGAGTGAGAGTGGAGCAAATCTTGTCTAAGTGACCAGTAGTATATGTATAACCGGTAACAATGAGCACAAAAAAACTCTTTCGTCCTGCTATTACTTTCTTTTAGTCAGCTGTTATAGATAGCGCACAAGTATTCCCAGCATGGCACAAATTTTAGACTTTCTGCCGTGAAACTGATGCTTGAGTTACGTACTGTCAACCGAGGTATGAAAAAAAATCAATTTATTTAATCTTGGAGTCGAGACTCCCTCAAGACCATCAATATAACATAGATATACAAATGTTATACATTGGATACGTTAAAGCACTTTTTCATGATACCAGCATCGAAATTTGAAGTTCCAGTGTCTCTACAGCCCGTCGAAACAAGCTAACTTCAAGCCGATGCTGCAAACAACTGCTAGCGAATTAGTTATTAAAAAATACTTTCATACAGCGGGCAAAAACATGCGTGTTTCTTTCCTTGGGAAGCAACACAATTGTATCTGGCCGGTGTCAGTTTTATTTAATGTTCATTTGCAGCCTTATCACTCGTATTTCTTTACTTGTCACTTCAGTTTACTCATTTCATTTTTTAAGAGACAGTTTTAATTGACCAAATAAAATTACTTAAAAATGAGTAAAAATAATATTTTCGTATTTACTATTCAATAAGTGACTGTAAATCACGTATTTCTCATTTTCTACCAGTTTTCCGCATCATCGGCTTGAAATGAACTTGTTTCTTACTGGCTGCTGACACTGAATCTTGAAGTTCCGATGCAGGTCATCATAAAAAGTATAGAGTGTGACTCAGGATAAAACACGATTTCAGACTGCGACTAATGTAAACCCTCGCCCACGGCTCGGGCAGCCGCAACCTCACCCTAGTCTGAAATCGTCTTGTTTCATCCCTTGTCACACAATATACTATTAATAATGGCATATAAAGCATAGTGATATCCACAGAATGATTTTTACCGCATGCGGTATTTGGTAATGGTTTTGATTTCAATAAATTTCACTATGACAGAGGCATACTTGGTGCACTTTTTTTTACAGATGAAGTCTGTTTTCTGGCTAATTTAAATTAACTATAAATGTTAATTGTATTTATCAGCTACACATTGCCTTCTTTTTGTTTTGCAGACACAAACATTTGTTCGAGTATAACTTTTGACAAAACCGAGTTTCTCGACGGTCACAAACTCAGGGTTTACGACAGCGTCAGAAGGCGAGAAGGTAATTTACTGCAAAAACTATTGATTTTCTACGAGAATTTATGGTCGAAGATGAACGTCACACTACATAATTCTAGTTCCCGCAGAAACGTTGACAATATGTATATTTTGAATTATGTGGAACTATTCTCAGACACGACTCCAGATAATAACATTATTCCATATTTTGCACAAGAAGGCTACATCATAATAACACAAAAACAAAGTTACATACCAACTTTCGAACAACTTATTGACAGTTTTTTTACTCAGGAAATAGTAACAATGTCGTCCATTATTTTGATATTTATTTTTCTCATGATGCTTCTCAACCACAATTACGATTTTAGTGCGGCAGCGTTAGATCTTTTGTCATTTCTTCTCGACATGGGAATATCAACTCCGATGGTTACGCTGTCGATGCGAATAACATTCATGACTGCAGCTTTATTTGCATTGATATTCAATCCGGCGTTTCAGGGACAACTGACTTCATTTTTGTCGAGACCGGGACATGGAAATGTCGAGACGCTTCAAGACTTACGTGATAACAATTATCACGTTTATTTCACAACAAAAGCAGTCGCCAACGAATTATATTATAGTAAAATATGGGATAAAAATTCTTCTGAAAAGTATTTGCATGGTTTGCCTTTTTGGCGCCGTAAATTCTGTGCAGATAACGTAAAGAAAAATTTTTCTATTGCATGTGTATTCGACGTGATGCAATTCGAACATATTGATCCAACTACACACATTTCCAATCCATTTTCTTATCAATACCGTATGTTTGTGACTGGTAAATATCATCCATTAAATAGTAAAATAAATAAGATAGCGTTGAAGTTGTTTGACACTGGTCATTTAAGCTATGCTGAGAGACGCGATCTTCATAGAATTTTGTTAACACGTAAAAAAAAACTAGAGAAAATCAAGGCGTTACGAAAGTATAATCAATTGGACCTTGAAGACTTTACATTAGCTTACATTGCTGTAGCACTTGCTTCTGCTTGGGCAATTGTCGTTTTTTGTATCGAAGTAACGGTCGGAAGATTAGAAGCGCGTTTGGATAAGCGGTCAAAAGAACGGGAGTTGAGAAAATCAATTATTAGACGGCGAATAATGTCTACTGCCAATAGAATTAATGTCCTTACTCAACAATCGTAATACTTTATTAAATAAATGAGTCGTTTTGCCATCACTTAATCATTCATCGATTGGCTTGTCATTTTTCTAAAGTAAATAGAGAATTCACTCAGTTAGTACAATAATTATTTTTTTTTTCAATTCAAGATTCCCGGATTGTATAAATATTGTAATCTTTTGAGTGACAGCTATGCAATAAAATTTTGTATTATCATTAATATTTGTCATTAAAGTGATGAAATATTATGTTTACGCGATTTGATCATGATATATTTGTTTTTCATAATCCGTTCAAAAAATTCTTAGATTTATGAAGAAAATCTAAAATTTGTCAACAAAAGCACTTATATTACCCAGTGGACCTTCAGTCATTTATTTCTAATTCTTATAGTATAATTGTGTTCAAGAGTAACTCATTAACTTTGCGTGGACCGTCAAGATAGACCGTAAGCTATCATTTTTGCCCGGACCATAATCTTCAAAACATTGCAGTTACAACTCTATCCCCTTCAGTCTCAATCTAGGCTTTTCGTTGGAATGTAGTAACTTGACCCCCTCTACTCACAATTCAGCCATTTCATTGGAGCGCAGTAACCGAAATTTCCCACTCTAGTTCCGAACATTCTAGAAGCTGGCTCTCAGGTATAAAACGCGGGAATCTGAGAGCGGCAGCGGATTCATTTTCCACCAGTTATACTGTAAAGAATTATCTCGTTAGATAGCGATCAAGGCTATCAGCGCAAATCAACAACCAAATATTTAAGAGAACAAGGCTTGAATATTCTACAGCTATTTCTCATATACCATCTAGTTCTTCTCAGAGCTAACACCGGGTTGAACTAGCTCTTTCCACGGCTATCCAACAAGACCTCCGGGTCACTTAATACTACTCGCAACCTCAAAGGTTCTTCTCAGGACCACTTCAATAGATAACTTAAAACATACCTCTTAATGGTCTTTCTCAAGACCACAAAAACCGTTTTCGAGGACACCAAGTAATTCTCATCGAAAAATTCGCTTTAAGCGAGCAATTATCATGCCGGCATACTATATACTCGACAGACACATATATTTATTACTTGAGTGTAATAATTAATGTAATTGCCTACACTACATGAATTGATTTGAAATTTTCTTATATATAATTATATTTGTGACAATTATCGATAAAAATCACAAATTTATTACTCTGTCAGTGTACTACTAAATAAAAAAAATATTTAAATTATAATTATGAATTATTGTGTTTTTATCTTCATAAGCTTTTTCAGTTTGTATTTTATATGTATTTTTTAAGATATATTTCGTATATTTTTTATATGTGTACGCATATATCCTACATACATTCTAGATACATTCTGAATGTTCAAAAACGGACAAAAGTGATATAATGGAAATATAAGTGTTATATATTTTAAGTATATTTCACATACGTATTTATGTATTTTTTACATATTTTTTATATTTTCATCAATGTATTTTTTTTTTATATTTAAAATATATATTATTTTTATGGGGGAACGTGAGATTAATCGAAGAAACTGATTCTATAATAATTTATAAATTCTCAGATAATCTAGAAAATTTTTCAATTTGCCGAATTCATAAATGTTATAGAGTATACAAACTTTTTTTGAACTTTTGGAAACAGTATAACGGTGGGCCCTGGCTCGTTCATGTCCAGTGGCCACGAACCACAGTTAAGAAGTTTTCCCAAATAAGTAAATTAATTGATTATAAAGTATTAAATATAAGTATTAATTAAGGATTATTTTATCGCTGGTTTGAAAGATCGGGAAAATAGATCTCAGGATGCAGGTAAGCTCGTTCTGACCGGACACGCGGCTGAAATGTAAGATTCTAAATGACGCTGGTGATAAAAGAAATTTATTATCAGAGACTCAATTAACTTATATAGAATAAATTTTATTCAACCAAATCCCTAAATATGTACAGAGATTTCCCCTTTATTTAAAAATTAATTACTCGTAAGAATCTATATGCGTCCAGCGACAATGAATAAATTCGTTGGAAACGCGCAAGATTTATTGGACGTGGGGAAAACAAAATTAATAATCAATTTAAAATTAATGCTACGTCGAAGAGAAAGAGAGGGAAACTTATTAATAATTTGTCGAAACTTATCTGGTTGTACGTGGGCTCACTGGTAATATCGGTCTCCGATTCTTTATGGGCTCCTTGGACTTGATGTCGATCCTCTTCAGTGAAATTCTCACGGGCAGACTTTGTATACCAAACCACCACACTCACTTAGTAGTTAAATTAGGTTTTTTTAACCAGAAGAATGAGTCGCAAAATCTCCTTCTTTAATTAATTTAAATAAAAACGAGTATCACTTATAATAGATTTAATAATTTAGTTTAATACATAAGAAAAGTTTCGATAGATAAAATTATTAAAGTAACTGACTAACCGAGATAGAACTGATTACTGGACTTGATGACTAGATACAACAAACTTATCGTTAGGCCGACTCATATAAATTGTAATGAGTCCTGGTAATAAAGTAGGGACCTCGCTAAGAGTCATCAGTCCACTCTAGGTGATGGCCAGAGCCTAAGTCCTCGAGCAAGTGTTTGCTGGACCTTTTATATGCTAATTTTGGAGGCGTGGACAAATCCCACTGTCGTCTAAATTCAAATAGAATTTGATCTAGGGGTCCTCTGACATGGCCCCGAGTGACTGAGGAGTGTTAATTAACATATAATTGTTCTAATAGATGGCCGTAGAATCTGTTAGATTTTGCGCTCGATTTTCAAGTCGTAAAATCAGAAACGCACGTTCACAATAGACTGATTTGACGAACCGTAGTACAGCTAAAAGAATTCCGATGTTTCAACAATAAATTTTGTTGTAAAAAACTGCGATATTATATTAAGAAAATTTTAGTTGGGTTTAAAAAATGTCAGCTTCTCTATTTGTTTGATTTACCAAACGGAGTAATTATCGCCCTGCTGTTAGCGGATATACCGCTATTGGTCTCATTACTCTATAATCAATAGTAGAATTGAATACAATACAAATAACACAATCAAACATTTATTTTTGTCTTCTATTTCTTTAATCGATTTATATCCAAATAAATACAATCAACATTACATTTCGAATTTATGATGTGGCACAGTAGCTAACACGACAGACTTGGCATCGGTAAGACTTGGGATCGATTCCATAAGTCAGTAGGATTCGTTTTCATTTTTTTTCATGACAGTTATTGCATATACAACTTGATCAAGTTATGTATAATCATTAAAGATTATATATCACGATATGACATTAGATCAAACCAAAACTCATATTTAATTTTATATGACCATTGGTATAAAATTGTATACAACGGAAAAAAGGATTTCTTGGCGGAAGAAATATTTTGCATTATAAATTGAAGACAAAAATGTGCTTAGGACTAGAAAAAGTTTATTGGCACCAGAATTATTTTATCACCTCAGAAAATTTTTTCTCGCTTCAAGAAAATTTTTGTTTTCAATTATAAAGCAAACAATTTATTGAGACAAGTAGAAATTTTCTTGAGGCAAATAAGAGTTTTTTGCGCCAAGAAATACTTTTTTCTGCGTACAATTATATACAAATTTTTTTCCACGAGCTACATTATCGATACTGAGGGATAAGTGCAATACGCTTATGAAACTAGAAGTACCTGAGTAGAATTAGAACTAATAGTTAGCCAGCCCGTAGCTAATATACCTCATCAGTGCCTAATAGAATTGGCCAACTATAATCCACTATGTAACGTCATCTTAGCCGATGGCTGACTGATCAGAACAAGCCGGTGAATAGATTTAAACTCATATCCAATAGCTACGTTAAAACAATGAGTTAGTGAGTGTGCAATAATGAATAGCTAATCGCTGGCTAAAATATATGAGCTAATGATGTCGTCAATTTTGAAAAAAAAATAATATTTTTATACTAAAATGTTCATTAGTATTTTTCTGTATGTGTACTGTGTCCATTAGGAACAACAATTATAATTTTATTATTTTCTGCGTCGATTCTAGAAGAAATTCATTGGGGAAAGTCATTGTCACAATAAATGATTGTTTACAAAATTTTAATAAATAATTAATGATAGGTATTGAAAAATAATTATAATTTGTATTTGTTCCATGTGTGAATAAAAATTTCATAAAATATGTAGGTCAGTAAATATTATTCTGCAAATCAATTTCTCGCACAGCAACAATGTTTAGAAGGGGCAGTTGGCAACAGGAAATAAAATAGTGCATGTGCACTAAACTTAAAGCTCACACATGGAAAAATCGAATGGCTGATGGACACGTATCCTTTGCAACAACGCAGAAGGGATCATTACTCATTTATTTATTTTACTGCGTCAGTTACAGCTAAAAAGTCAAAGAGCCCAGACCTGTAATTATCCGGCATTCATTTATTGATTTTACTCAGCAGTTCAATAAATACTTATGAATACAAAATGTTAATTTATTTCAAAATTTAAACAATCTAACGTTATCATTATGAGGTGGAAAAAATGGATAATTTTGTGTTTTTTATTCGTGAGTGCCATCGAAAGCTATGACATCAAGATTCCGGATCCTTCAGCACAAAAAATGCTTCCGATCACACACAATCACACGGTAATTGGCTTCGATTATTATCAACTTGGTAATATTCTAATAATTTAATAATTCTGAATTTCTTCTTTTTTTTTTAACAGCGGCAATTACTGGAGTTGTGTTTTTCTGATCAACTTAATCCTGTGGTAATTGATTCCAATTTGCTTGATATTGTGTATGGAATTACAAGCAATAAAGATAAAATTATCTCTGTTATCTTAATAGATAAAAATTACCCAAATGTCGGAATATATGATTTACAATATGATTTTATAGTATATCCTTCTTATCCGACGTTCATTTTCTCGGCTGAGACCATCTATAGACGATCAATGTTCTTACTCAATTTAAAACGTAATTTAGTCAACATAAATTATTGGGATCCTGGGTCGTCATTTTTTCTTGTTATCGGAAACAAATGCAGCGATGCATTACAAAAATTAACAGCTTTAATGGATTCCGACGTGATAAAATCATACTACATATGTCCCAATGACTTCGACAATAGTACGAATATCTACACTCTCAATCCTTACGCTGACAGGGCACCAAAACTATGGCAGAAAGTTGAAGGACCAAACAAACTTTACGCTGGATCAACACTATTCAAAATGTCGTTCATAAACGGTAAGAACCTATTTAAAACATTTAAACATTAAAGACACTCTTGCCCGAATCTAGTCATTAGTGCTTTAGTTTTCTACATTTCTGACTAACTGTTGATCGTTTTGATTGAAAACTCCCATCCAATCCGGTTAAAATTTTCCAATTCGATTTAGTCGAATTTAATCTGAAAATAATAAATTCGTTTTTCAATCGGATTTGATTGTAATTTTTTCATTAGATTTAATCGGATTTAAATAATTTCTTTTCGAAAAACTTACCCAAATAATAATCTCTTTCAAAATCGATAGGTGCTAGTGTTTTTTTTCACTTATGTGTCTTGCCGCAGATACTCGTGACCAGATTTAAATTTCAAGCCTACTGCAGGCCTTACACAAGAAATCCGATCCAGATGATGACTTACTTCTGGAGGAAGACTGGAGTTGAAAATAGTTGTGCATGGCTTTCTCAAGATTTTCTCAAGGCTCAATTTTGAGCCTTGAGGAGATCTTGAGCAACCCATGCGTAAGTACCTACTGTAAGTTACTGGTGCAAGAAATGCATCAGAGACTATTCAGTGCACCGTGTTTGAGATATATTTAATATTTTCACGTACGACAACATGAGCAAGACATACACAAATCTTAACGGAGATTTCTTGATACACAATTTTGTAAAAGACACATACGTAGAAAAAGACACTAGCAGCTAGGGATCTTACTGAGAATACTTTAGACTTTTGCTCAAACCCATGTTACTATGGTTGTCGATTCCTGATTAACTTTCGATTGGATTCATTTGGAACTTTCCGATCAAATCAAATTCGAACTGATTGAAATACAATAAAAAACTTCACATACACGGAGAAAACGAGTCTCGAAAACATTTCAATATTTAATATATTAAAGTAAGAAATACTAATGCAAATCAATTAGTGCATTACTTTTACTATTTATTATTTAATTATTAATGCCATATTATTAATTCCATACGTAAATAATAAAAATGACTAAATATATCTATAAATTTAATTCTTAAGATAGTAAAAGTTACGAAATTTTAATAACGTTTTAAAATTATATTACGAATTTAATCATTTTAACTTGTATTTTTAAGTACAAGTTGCTATATACTTTTCTCCGTGTTGTTTTATGAGAATCTATATATTTCGTGCATTAAAATATTAAGCAATTTTATATAATCCCATAATATTTCATTAAATTTTAAATATCACTATGGAATAACATAAAATTTTTAAAGATCATCATCTTATGACGAGATTTGAATTTCATGGAATCTCAACCAATTTTATAAAATTCACGCAATTGATTTTATAAAATATTGGAAATTATGCACAATTTCCTTAATCTACATAAAACTGCATGAAATTTCATAAAAATTTATAAAAATCATTTTTTTCGGGCAGTGTTTTATGAAACAGTTTATAAATCCAATGTTCGGCATTTGACAGCATTCAATGTGGGCATTCAGTACATTACTTTACACCACATGTTCATCGGATTGTTAACTACATATTGCCTTTTTTTATTTTGCAGACACAAACATTTGTTCGGGTATAACTTTTGACAAAACCGACTTTCTCGACGGTCACAAACTTTCGGTTCACAGCAGCGTCAGAAGGCGAGAAGGTAATTTACTGCAAAAAACATTGATTTTCTACGAGAACTTATGGTCGAAGATGAACGTCACACTAGCTGATTTTAATCACCTAAGAAAGGTTGACCTTATGAGTATTGGGGATTCTCGGGAACTATTCACAGAGACGATAGTAGAAAATAACATTGTTCCATATTTCGCGCAAGAAGGCTATATCATAATAACACAAAAACAAAGTTACATACCAACCTTCGAACAACTTATCGACAGTTTTTTCACTCGGGAAATAGTAACAATGTCGTTCGTTATTTTGATATTTATTTTTCTCATGATGCTTCTCAACCACAATTACGATTTTAGTGCGGCAGCATTAGATCTTTTGTCATTTCTTCTCGACATGGGAATATCGACTCCGATGGTTACGCTGTCGATGCGGATAACATTCATGACTGCAGCTTTATTTGCATTGATATTCAATCCGGCGTTTCAGGGACAATTGACTTCATTTTTGTCTAGACCGGGACATGGAAATGTTGAGACGCTTCAAGACTTACGTGATAACAATTATCACGTTTATTTTACAACTATAGCCGTCGCCGACGAATTACATTTTAGTAACATATGGGATGAAAATTCTTCTGAAAAGTATTTGCATCGTTTGTCTATTTGGGACCGTAAATTCTGTGTGGATAACGTAAAGAAAAATTCTTCTATTGCATGTGTATTCGACGTGATGCAATTTGAACACATTGATCCAAATACACACATTTCTAATCCATTTTCTTATAACTACCGTATGTTTGTGACTGGTAAATATCATCCATTAAATAGAAAAATAAATAAGATAGCGTTGAAGTTGTTCGAAACTGGTCATTTAAGTTATGCTGAGAGACGTGATCTTCATAGAATTTTGTTGACACGTAAAAAAAAATTAGACAAAATCAAGGCGTTACGAAAGTATAATCAATTGGATCTTGAAGACTTCAAATTAGCTTACGTTGCGGTAACACTTGCTTTCGCATGGGCAATCCTCGTTTTTGGTATCGAAGTAACGTTCAGAAAATTAGAAGCGCGCTTAGACAAACGGTCAAAAGAACGAGAGTTGAGACAATTAATTATTAGACGACGAATCGTGTCTACTGTTAATACAATTAATGCTCTTACTCAAGAATAGTAATCCTTAATAAAATACCACGTGATTCATTTTGCCAACACTTATTCATTCTTCAATTGATGTGTCATGTTTTTACAGGGACTTTACTTTTTCGTAAAACAATTGATATTCATGATACTTTAGGATCGTGAATATCTTAGTTGTAATCTTTCAAGTGATAGCTAAATATGTAGAGAAATTTTGTATTATGATTAATTTTGCCACTAAAAGTGATTGGTTGCCATGTGCACTTGATTTAATCATTACATATGTGTTTTAAATATTCCTTTCAAAAGATTCCTACGTTGATGAAAGAAATCTAAGATTTCTGAACAAAAACTCTAATATTATTTAATGTACATTTAGTCATTAATTTCTAAATCCAAATTTCACATTAATTACTGAAGCGTAATGATCAATGTGATCCCCTACTCTACATAAATCGATATAAAACTGTCTTATAATTATATTTGTGACAATAATTGATAATAATCAGATAATTACGAAATCAAAGCTCTGTTAATGTATTACTGAATATAAAAAATATTTTAATTATAAGAATTGAATGAGTTTATAATAAATTGCACTGAATTGAATTTATTTTATGAACACGTGGTAGCATGATTGCAGAGGCTACCGAGCGAGAATTTACTTTTAATTTTATTAAAATATTGAGCATGTTGATCATTAATTAATTATCAAATAGAGTCTTTTAATTTTATGAACACTGGATATAATTATTTATTCAATAAAAGGAGGCCTCTAATGTCTCCCGTTTGAATAACCTCTTGAGAAACGTGGTCGATGATCACTGGAATTCTTCAGTTTTTTATGTAATTTATTTATGAGCTCTGGTGCCCAAAATCATAAAAATAATTATAGTTTTGATGAGCCCGATGAATGCAGATTTTAATTAAATGATTATTTAAATTAATTACTCGTAGATGAGCGCAAAATGATAAGATTTAATTATAACACGTGTTATCTGTTGAATGTGTATTACGAAAGATAATGGCGGCTGTCTTCTCGACACGAAGCAGGAAAAGCCAGATGCGCATGCGCCGAGCTGCGCATGATCAAGTTTTAATTTATGAACGAGGCCCCAGTAGGTGCTGCCTCTATCTGCCGGAAGTGAAACTATATTTGAATTTAAATTGAATGAATTCAAATTCTTTTATAGTTTCGATTACGCAACATTCCGCCCTCCATCAGCAACAGAGTTGATGATTGATGAGTTCTTGAGTACGTGATCTTTCGTTGAGCATGTCATTGAACCAGTTGAGTTATTCTTCGTCATCTTCTTGAGGTTCTGGTTCAATTGGTAGGAGTGCAAGCTTCGTGATTGGACGAGTGAGTGTTGAGTTCACTGTTTTGAGTGTAGCAACCCTGGTCAACCCATCTTTGCCAGGGTGGAGTGCGATGATACGAGCGAGAGGCCACCTTGTTGGTGGAAACCTTTCGTCGGTGAGTAATACAAGTGACCCAACTTGTATTTGATGAGTTGGACGTTGCCACTTGGTGATTGCCAGTTGTCTCTGAAGATAACTTGTAGACCAATGATTCCAGAACTGTTGAACACGTCGTTGTAAAAATTGCCATCTTGACAATCGAGAACTATTTGTATCAATGAGTGCTGGTTCAGGAATCATGTTGAGTGCTCGTCCAATTAAGAAGTGACCAGTTGGAAGTCCACTTGGAGATTATAATTATTGTTTGAAATTGTAAAATTTGTGGTCTAAGTTTAAATTTTCACTATAGTCCGCTTAAAAAATATCATGTTGCCAATGAAATTATACAATTCAATATAATAATTTTTACTATTGGAAAATTTAAAAAACTATGTGTTTATCCTGTACTTTTTTTCTTTAAGCATATGGATATATTTAAAGATCACTGATATATTTAAACGTCCTATTTTATAATTTACAACAAA
This sequence comes from Microplitis deprimator, assembly GCA_964016945.1. Taxonomy (NCBI): domain Eukaryota; kingdom Metazoa; phylum Arthropoda; class Insecta; order Hymenoptera; family Braconidae; genus Microplitis; species Microplitis deprimator. The sequence continues at coordinate 19,173,531 of OZ024712.1, forward strand.
ATCATACCCGGACGCCAAAGTAATATTTTTAACAATAAAAAGTAATGATAATGAATGAAAATATAACTCGAGAAATAGAAATAATAAGTTATTTACATACTTTTTTATTTCTTAATTCAATGTGTAGGTTTTTTCGCTTATTCAAAACTTACCAAATTTTATTGTTTATGACTGTCTTGTATATTCTCGGTATGGCAAAAGATATATTCTACTGAAATGATAATAATTGAGTCATAAAAAAATACAAAAACTAATTCAAACTATCAGTAACATATTATCAGTGAATTTTAAAAATTCTTGAGCACCGTTATATATTTAAATTTAAGGCTGAATTTTCCAGTATAGATATGATTTTACAAGTATAAACTATTGCTGCAACTAGAAAGAAAAAATTTAGAAATAAAAATTTCGGATTCTAATCATTTTTGATATTTTCAAAATTCGTGAGCGACCTCTTGAAAATTTTCTATCGAGCTGATTTTTGGAAAGACTTCTTAAAATATCTTCAGCCAACAAATTTTCATGCGTGATCGAAAAATAAAAAATAGTCGGTTTTTTTGCGCCTCTTTAATGTGTACGCATAGATTCCACATATATTTTAGATATATTCTAAATGTACAAGACACGGCCAAAAGTGATATAATCGAGATATAGGTTTTATGTATTTTTAATATATTCATCAACATATTTTTTTTATATTTAAAATATATATTATTTCTATGGGGACACGTAAGATTAATCGAAAAAACTGATTCTATGATGATTTATAAATTCTCAGTCTAGAACATTTTTCAATTTGTCGAATTCATAGATGTTATAAAGTATTCAAATTGTTGGAAGTAGATTAATTTGACGACACGTAGGACAGCTAAATGAATTCCGATGTTTCAACAATAAATTTTGTTGTAAAAACTGCGATATTATATCAAGAAAATTTCAGTTGAGTTTAAAAAATGTCAGCTTCTCATTTTGTTTAATTTACCAGAAGTAGTAATTATCGCCCTGATGTTAGCGGGTATTTCGCTGTTGGTTTTGTTATTCTATAATCAATAATATAATTGAATACAATACGAATAACATAATCAAACATTTATTTCTATTTTCTATTTCTTCAGTCCATTTATATCTAAATGAATACAATCAACATTACATTTCGAATTTATGATGTGGCACAATAGCTAACGCGACAGACTTGGCATCGATAAGACTTGGGATCGAGTCCACATGTCAGCAGGATTCGTTTTCATTTTTTTCATGACAGGTATTGTATATTTAACTTAATCAAGTTATGTATAATTATAGAAAATTATGTATAACGATATAAAATTAGATCATACCAAAATTCATATATAATTTAATATAACCATGAATGCTTCAAATCGCTAGCCAAATCTATGGTTGCTATTCATTCTCTAAAACTGAATAAGCAAAATTTACTAGCAAATAGTTAATATTCACTAATTTAGAGTTATAGTCGTACCACTTTTTGGAATAAGTGGTATGACTATCCCTCTAAATTACTGAATACTCACTATTTTTCATTAATTCAGTTTTAGATAGCACATTTCTGTGAAGTATACTTATAAAGTTAAACCAAATGAAATTTTTTCAATAATAAATTATAACCACTAATACAATATGATACTTGAAACAACTTATATTATTTAGTTGTCACAACCGCATCAAAATAATTGACTGATCTAAGAATATTTTGTTTGCGTAACCAACTTATCTAGTATTTGTAACAGGTTATAAATTTTCGACTAAACTAAATATATTCAGTCTGAATAACTAAAAAAATATAGTAAGGTTACGGGTTTCTTGAACTATCTTAACTTAGTTGCATCAACTATAGTACAGTCAATACAACTGGGTTCGGAAGGTTGATTTTACTAGGTAGCGACTAGTATTGTCAACTTAGAAATATAATTGAGGTATTTTTTTACTAGAATTTTCTAGTCGCTCATACCAGATTTTTCTCTGAGTGCATTGAAATGAAAGTGTATAAAACAGAAAAAAGATTGCTTGGCGTAAGAAACATTTGCATTACAAATTGAAGACAAAAGTTTGCTTAGGACTAGAAAAAATTTATTGGCGCGAGAATTATTTCATCGCCTCAAAAAATTTTTTCTCGCTTCAAGAAAATTTTTGTTTTCAATTTAAAAAGCAAAAAATTTATTCAGACAAGTCAAAATTTTCTTGGGGTGGTTAAAAATTTTTCGAGAAAAATACTTTTTTCTGCATAGAATTATATACAAATTTTTTTCCACGAACTACATCACCGATACTGAGGAATAAGTGCAATACGCTTATGCAACTAGAAGTACCCGAGTAGAATTAAAACTGATAATTGGCCAGCCATAACCTCACTATGTAACGCCATCTTAGCCGATAGCTGACTGATCAGAACAAGCCAGTGAATAGATTCAAACTTATATCCAATAGCTAGGTTATAACAATGAGTTAGTGAGTGTGTAATTATGAATAGCTAATCGCTGGCTAAAAAATATGAAGGAATCACAAGATACAAAAAGTAGCCAGTGGTTAGCTCAAAAACATGAGTTCATGATGACGTCAATTTTGAAAAAAAAGAATATGTTCATTAGACTGGCGCAAAAAAACCGACTATTTTGTTTTTTCGATCTCGCATGAAAATTTGTTGGCTTACGGTGTTTTAAGATGTCTCTCCAAAAATTTGCTCTACAAAAAATTTTCAAGAGGTCGCTCACGAATTTTGAGAATATCAAAAATGATTGAAATTCTGATTTTTTATTTTTACATTTTTTCTTTCTCGTGGCAGCAATAGTTCATATTTGTAAAATCATGACTATACTGAAAATTTCAGTCCAAAATTCAAATATTTAAACGGCGTTCAAGAATTTTGAATATTAACTGATAATATATAACTAATAGTTTGAATTAGTTTTTGTATTTTTTTATAATTCGATTATTATCATTTCAGTAAAATATAACTTTTGCAGAACTAAAAATATACAAGACTGTCTTAAACAATAAAATTTGGTAAGTTTTGAATAAGCGAAAAAACCTACACATTGAATTAAAAAATAAAAAAGTATGTAAATAACTTATTATTCCTATTTCTCGAGTTATATTTTCATTCATGTCTTTGTTATTAATATTCAAGGGTCGCTCGAAAACGTCCAAAAGACGGCACTCAGAAAAATTTAAAATTCGTGAGCGAGGTTTAAATATTTAAATTTTGGGGTGAAATTTTCAGCGTGGTCATGATTTCACAATTATAAACTATTGCTGCCACAAAAAAGAAAAAAATTCGAAATAAAAAATTCCAAATTCGATCATTTTTGATATTTTCAGAATTCGTGAGCGACCTTGTAAAAATTTTTTATCTGAGCTAATTTTTGGAGAGGCTTCTTAAAACATCGTAAACCAACAAATTTTCATGCGAGATCAAAAAAAAAATAGTCGGTTTTTTTGCGCCATCCTAATGTTCATACTATAATGTCCATTAGTATTTTTACGTAAGTGTACTGTGCCCATAAGAAATTATAATTTTATTATTTTCTGCATCGATTCTAGAAGAAATTCATTAAAAAAAAGGCGTTGTCCCGATAAATGATTGCATATTAATAAATAATTAATGATAGATATTGAAAAATAATTATAATTTGTATTTGTTCCATGTGTGAATAAAAATTTCATAAAATATGTAGGTCAGTAAATATTATTCTGCAAATCAATTTCTCGCACAGCAACAAAGTCTAGAAGGGGCAGTTGGCAACAGGAAATAAAATAGTGCATGTGCATTAAACTTAAAGCTCACACATGGAAAAATCGAATGGCTGATGGACACGTATCCTTTGCAACAACGCGAAAGGGATCTATACTCATTTATTTATTTTACTGCGTCAGTTACAACTAAAAAGTCAAAGAGCCCAGACCTGTAATTATCCGGCATGAATTTATTAATTTTACTCAGCAGTTCAATAAATGCTTATAAATACAAAATGTTAATTTATTTAAAAATTTGAACGATCTAACGTTTTCATTATGAGGTGGAAAGCGCGGATAATTTTGTGTTTTTTATTCGTGAGTGCCATCGGAAGTTATGACATCAAGATTCCGGATCCTTCAGCACGAAAAATTCTTCCGATCACACACAACCACACGGTAATTGGCTTTAATTAAAATTAACTTGGTAATATTCCGATAATTTAATAATCCTACATTTTTTTTTTTTAACAGCGGCAATTACTGGAGTTGTGTTTTTCTGATCGACTCAATCCTGTGATGATTGATTCCAATTTGCTTGATATTGTGTATGGAATTGCAAGCAATAAAGACAGAATTATCTCTGTTATCCCAATAGATAAAAATTACCCAAGTGTCGGAGTATATGATTTACAATATGGTTTTATAGTATATCCTTCTTATCCGACGTTCATTTTCTCAGCTGAGACCATCTCTAGACGATCAATGTTCTTACTCGATTTAAAACGTAATTTAGTCAACATAAATTATTGGGATCCCGAGTCGTCATTTTTTCTTGTTATCGGAAACAAATGCAGCGATGCATTAGAAAAATTAACAGCTTTAATTGATTCCGACGCGATAAAAACGTACTACATATGTCCCAATGACTTCGACAACAGTACGAGTATCTACACCTTGAATCCTTACGCTGACAGGGCACCAAAACCATGGCAAAAAGTTGAAGGCCCGAAAGAACCTTACGCTGGATCAACACTATTCAAAATGTCATTCATTAACGGTAAGAACCCGTCTAAAGCCTCATAGCAATCATGCCCAGCTTTGACACTAGTTTCTTTATGTTTTTATTATATAATGAAAAAGTTAACGTCAAAACTCATACAGTTAAATGTAGCAGGTAAGTATCAGCTTAAAAAAGTCATAAATAAATATAGTACCGACTCGCCAAGTTCATCCGTATGATGTTTAATTTTAACTTTTTGTTTCTACATTATATAAAATTTATAACTATAGGGCCGAAATAGTATATTACACTACAAGGGCAGAAAGTTGAGATTTCTGTCCTTGTAGTGGATACTATTTTTCTTAATGCCCGGTCGAAAGTACGTTGACGAATCACATATGTAAAGACTATATAGTTACGTTTTAGCATGTATCGATGCCTGCCCCGACATTTGCGGTACGAGCGAAGTGAGTGCTACTGTCCGGTAGGGGTGAAGGAGGAATCAAATCCATAAAAAAAAAATTATCATTTCACTATTCTAAAAGAAATACTTTTAAACGTTTTAAAATAATGAGAAATTATTAAATCTATCAAAAATAATTGTTTAGTTGTTAAAAATTTTTAAATTCATTCAGAATAATTTTCAAGTTTTTAAAAGTTATTATAAATGATTAAATTTATTAATTATAATTCTTAAAATTTCATTTATCTTTGATAAATATTACTTTTTCTGAAACACAGACTTATAGATTTTTAATTTAATAGTAAACAAGTTTTGAGGTTATAAATGCGGAGCAAGAATGTAGAATATCTTGTCGAGGTGACCAGTAGTATACGTATAACACGTAACAATGACCACAAAAAAAGTCTTTCGTCCCGCTATTACTTTCTTTCAGCCCGCTGTTATAGATGGCGCACATGTAATCCCAGCATGGCACAAATGTTAGACTTTCTGCCGCGAACTTGATGCTGGAGGTACGTACTGTCGACCGAGGTATGAACAAAAATAAATTTATCTGATCTTGAAGTCAAGACCCCCGCAAGACCATCAATATTACATAATTAAACAGATATTATACATTTAATACATTAAATCACTTTTAATAATGGTATATAGAGCATATTGATTTCTTTTGGATATTTTTTACTTTGAGGTATTTTGTAATTATTTTGATTTCAATAATTTTCACTATGACAGATGCATTCTTGGTGCACTTTTTTTTACGGTTGAAGTCTGTTTTCTGGCTGATTTAAATTTAATATAAATGTTAATTGGATTACCAACTACATATTGTTTCTGTTTTTTTTTTATTTTGCAGACACAAACATTTGTTCGAGTATAACTTTTGACAAAACCGAGTTTCTCGACGGTCACAAACTTAGTGTTCACACCAACTTAAAACAACGAAAAGGTAATTTGCGTCAAAAAATACTAACTTTCTACGTGAATTTATTCTCAAAAATGAACATCACACTAGCTCATTTTGATCCCCTAAGAGAGGTTGACCTTTTAGGTATTTTGGATTCTCGGGAACTATTCATAGAGACGATTGTAGAAAATAACTTTGTTCCATATTTCGCGCAAGAAGGCTATATCATAATAACACAAAAACAAAGTTACATACCAACCTTCGAACAACTTATTGACAGTTTTTTTACTCGGGAAATAGTAATAATGTCGTCCGTTATTTTGATATTTATTTTTCTAATGATGCTTCTCAACCACAAGTACGATTTTAGTGCAGCAGTATTAGATCTTTTGTCATTTCTTCTGGACATGGGAATATCGACTCCGATGGTTACGCTGTCAATGCGGATAACATTCATGACTGCAACTTTATTTGCATTGATATTCAATCCGATGTTTCAGGGACAATTGACTTCATTTCTGTCTAGACCGGGACGTGGAAATATCGAGACGCTTCAAGACTTACGTGATAACAATTATCACGTTTATTATTCAACTGTTGCAGTCGACAGGGAAATAGATTATAGTAACCTATGGGATGAAAATTCTTCTAAAAAGTATTTGCATTTTTCAATTTCTGAGTCCCATAGATTCTGTGTAGATAACGTAAAGAAAAATTCTTCTATTGCATGTATATACGATGCAACGAAATTTGAACACATTGATCCAAATACACACATTTCTAATCCATTTTCTTATCAATACCGTATTTTTCTGACTGGTAAATATCATCCATTAAATATGAAAATAAATAAGATAGCGTTGAAGTTGTTCGAAACTGGTCATTTAAGTTATGCTGAGAGACGCGATCTTCATAGAATTTTGTTGAAACGTAAAAAAAAATTAGACAAAATCAAGGCGTTACGAAAGTATAATCAATTGGATCTTGAAGACTTTAAATTAGCTTACATTGCGGTAGCACTTGCTTTCGCATGGGCAATCCTCGTTTTTATTATCGAAGTAACGTTCAGAAAATTAGAAGCGCGCTTAGATAAACGGTCAAAAGAACGAGAGTTGAGACAATTAATTATTAGACGGCGAATCGTGTCTACTGCTGATAGAATTAATGCTCTTACTGAATAATAGTAATCCTCAATAAAATACCACGTGATTCATTTTGCCACCACTTATTAATAAATCAATTGATATGTCATGTTTTTACAGGGACTTTACTTTTTCGTAAAACAATTGATTTTTATGATACTTTAGGATTCCAAGCTCGTATATGAGTTGTAATCTTTCAAGTGATTGCTAAATATGTAGAGAAATTTTGTATTATGATTCACTTTGCCACTAAAAGTGATCGGTTGCCATGTGCACGTGATTTAATCATTACATATGTGTTTTAAATATTCCTTTTAAAAGATTCCTACGTTGATGAAAGAAATTTAAGATTCCTGAACAAAAACTCTTATATAATTTAATATACATTTAGTCATTAATTTCTAAATCCAAATTTCACATTAATTACTGGAGAGTCTTGATCAATGTAATCGCCTACTCTACATAAATCGATATAAAACTGTCTTATAACTACATTTGTGACAATAATTGATAATAATCAGATAATCACGAAATCGAAGCTCTGTTAATGTATTACTGAATAAAAAAAAATATTTAAATTATAATAATTTTGAATAACTGTGTTTTTATCTTCACAAACTTATTTAGCCCTTTATATCCTCACAAAAAAAATCGATTCATTATTTTAAAAAATCATTAGTTCTAATAAGTTTTTATGAGTAATCATATTAGTTGTCCGATTGATGAATCAATAGCACTCGTAAAAGAGATTAGTATCTATCAGGATGTCAATATTGTTGTTTAGTATTCCGATCAGTGAGTCTACATCACTGTTAAATGTGATATTAGTATCGATCATGTTTCAAATAGAAAATAATTCTTCCAAAATTTTCGATTTTATCTCTATATAAATACTATAAAAATTCATAAATTGCTCTTTCATCACGATTACTATCATTTGCACGGTTCATATTATTGTGATTTCTATAGTAAATATACAAACCCTTAAAATCGTTTCAACAAATGAGTCCGTGGCGTTGGCAGAGTGCTACAGGATTCAACTGATATGCAGAAGGATCCAGGTTCGAGCCCCAGCAATGGCAAATAATGTTTCACCGTGAAAAAATAATTAAACACTAATTAATCAATACAAATAGTAATCATACATATGTATAATTAGATCCATTTTTCCAAATTTGTAAATATTGCAATATTTGCAAACTATTGCGAATCGTAATTGGATGGCATTAAATAAAAATTATTTTATTTCGAATGAATTCTCTTATAAATTCCGTACGTATTTCTCCCAAACAAATTTTCTATTGAATGAAAAAATCAACGAGACAGCATTGAAAATGTTTGATACTAGTCAATTTTGAGCTTTACAAAAATCTGCTCAAACGAAAATGGACAATTGACAGAATTAAGCGGTTAGAAGACTACAATCCACTTGACCTTCAAGACTCTGTTCTAGTGTATGTATCTATTGCCCTTGCATCAGCTTGGGCGTTTATTCTTTTTGGTATTGTTGTCATACCGAGAAAAATTACAGTTCACTTCGATAAACGTTCTAAAGAATGCGAATTCAAGAGGCTAATAATAAGACGGCGAATCGCATGTGCCATCGTACGAATTGCTATTATCACTCAACAACTTTAATCCTCAATAATACATCGCGTGCGTTGTTTCCTACGACATATTCATTTATTGATTGATGTGCTGCATTGTTCCAGTTACTGAAATATAAAAGAAATTCTGGACTTAAAAAATCTCAACTATTTTTGTGTCGACTATAATTACAAAGTCAAGTCATATAATCAAGATTTAAGATTTTTCTTATAATCTCTCTTATTGGACACCTCTAAATTGGATTGCGTGAGCTCATCAACGATCGCGTTTACCAGATTGTTCAGTTGTTCGGAAATATTAAAACCACAATCAGCTCAAGAGTAAAAGATCGAGATCTTAAGTTTTCATGCTTTTTTGACAGAACCTGTTCCCATTACTGATGATTAATCCGGCCTTCGTTTTCCTGGTGAACGTATATTTTTCTGCGGATCGATTTTGCGTGAAGCGCCGATGTTCAGGAGTGGCAATTGATTACTCAAGTGTAATGAGTGTATGTGCATTAGATTGAATGGTAACACATATAATACTCGAATGACAAGTGGACACGTATCCTTTTCATCCACGTAAGTGGTCATGTCATTTGTTTATTGGTACCGTTGCGTCAGTGACGAGTGTGAAGTCAATGAGCATAGACGTGAATTTACCAAGCATCCATCTATTGATTTCACTTGATAATTCAGTGAATATTTGCAACAGAGGCATAATGATTTATTCAAAAATTTAAAGACTGTGATAATTACAATGAAGAGGATCAAAGAAGTAATTTGGTATTTCTTATTTTTGAGTGTCATTGAATGCTACGAGATCAAGATTTCCGAGCCTTCAACACCAGAAAGTCTTCCTGTCACACACAACTATACGGTAATTGCCTTTGACTATAATAAAATGTATAATATTTCGACCATTAAATAATTGGATTTTTTTCTTTTTGAACAGCGAAAGTTACTGGAGTTATGTTTTTCTGATCAACTTAATCCTGTGGTGATAGATTTAAATTTAATTGATATTGTGTATGGCATGACAAGCAATAAGGAAATAAACGTGTCTGTTATTCCAATAGATACAAACTTCATAAATCTCCCAGAGCAAGGAAGCAAACTAGATTTTATCGTATATCCTTCTTATCCAACGTTCATTTTCGCAGCTGAGACGGTCACTAACCTTTTTTTTATTCATCGCCGTTTATCCTATTTCAATTATTGGAGTGACCAGGCACCGTTTTTTGTTATTGGGAACACATGCAGTGATGCTTTGCAACATCTTAAGAATGTTGTGAGTTTCGGTGCTCTTACGTCATACTATATATGTCCTAATAAATTCAACAACAGTACGAGTATCTACACCTTGAACCCTTACACGGATAGGGCACCGAAGCTTTGGAAAAAAGTTCAAAGACCAAAAGAACCTTATCCTGGATCGACACTCTACAAAATATCCTCCATAGACGGTAAGCCAATTTACTTACTTATTATTTAGACAATTATGTACTTTGATTTTTTATTTGAATGAAATAATTGGGCCAGAAAATTTCAAAATCCAATGAAATTATCAATGGGAATCATGAAGAATTTACTTGAGCCAAGAATAAATTTCCACTAAAAAGTAGAGCAGAATGACTCGAATGAAACAAAGATTCAATTTTAAAATTAAAAAAAATTTGAATCAAGTAAAATCTTGTTTTCTCATGCTTACCCAGAAAGCTTAACTTTCCTACTAAATAACGTCTTTATTTTATGGTACCTCAAGACTAATGATGCGTAATGACCATCGTTTCGGGTTTCGGTCACAAGGCGGTCCGCTGACGGTCTTGTGATTCATGGTATTTAATGGCAAGCCTGTTCGAATGCAAAATGACCGTCAGAAATTTTTCGGCCAGTCCACTTGTTGACTGTACTACCAATTGATTTTTTCAAATTATTTTAACTAATAAAATGTTTTCTTAACCTTTTCGCAGATGCTGAAATTTGTTCAAACATAACTTTTGACAAAACTAAGTTCCTGGATGGTCATAAAATTCGGACAAACTTCAACCCGTACGGCAGAGATAGTCACTACCGACGAAAAAACTTACTGTTCTATAAGAATCTTTTTTCCAGCATGAATTTGACTTATGTTAATGAGAGTAATTATCAAGAAAACGCTCAGTTTCTGGATACTCCATACCCTGTAATACTACGCTATATCTATTCTCAAGGTTATAACATTGTTCCATATTTCGCGGAAGAAAGCTACATCATAATAACACAGAAACAAAGTTTCATACCCACCTTCGATCAATTGATTGACAGTTTCTTTACTCGGGAAAGGATAGCAATGTCATGCGTTATTTTGTTATTTTTTTTTCTGATGATGCTTCTCAACCACAAATACGATTTTAATGCGGCAGTATTAGATCTTTTGTCATTTCTTCTCGACATGGGGATATCGGCTCCGATAGTTACGCTGTCGATGCGGATAACGTTCATGACCGCAGCTTTATTCGCATTGATGTTCAATCCGGTGTTCCAGGGACAGCTTACGTCTTTTTTGTCTAGACCGGGATATGGAAATGTCGAGACGCTCCAAGACTTACGCGATCACAATTATCACGTTTATTTTTCAAATTTTGATATCGCTAACGAATTATCCGATAGTCAACTATGGAATGAGGATTCTTATAAAAAATATTGGCATCATTCATATTCTGAAACCCGTGAATTCTGTTTGGAAAACGTTGGGAAAAATCATTCTATAGCATGTGTAGTCGACGATAATGATTTTAAAGACATTGATCCAAATACGCACATTTCTAATCTCTTCTCTTATAATTACCGTATATATTCGACTCCAAAAAATTCTCTATTGAATAGAAAAATAAATAAGATAGCGTTGAAGTTATTTGAAACCGGTTATTTAAGTCATGCTGAGCGAGGTGATCTTCATAGAATTTTGTTGGCACGTAAAAAAAAAATAAACAGAATCAATGCGTTACGAAAACATAATCAATTGGACCTTGAAGACTTCAAATTAGCTTACATTGCGGTAGTTCTTGCTTTCGCATGGGCAATCCTCGTTTTCGGTATCGAAGTAATGTTTAGAAAATTAGAAGCGCGTTTGGATAAACGGTCAAAAGAACGAGAGTTGCGGAAGTCAATAATCAGACGGCGAATCGTGTCTACTGCTGAAAGAATTAATGCCCTTACTCAAGAATAGTAATCCTCAATAAAATATCACCTGAGTCATTTTGCCACCACTTATTAGAATAATAAATGAAAAATGGGATTTTGCAAATTCGTCGCAATTTACGGCAATTTGCGGCATTTTGCCGTAATTTTCGGTAATTTACACATATATACGGTATTTTGCGACGAAATACGGCAATTTGCCGTGATTTGCTGCATTTTCACTGTAAGCACCGAATGCTTTTTTGTTTTTACAATGCAATACTCCACTTTACGTTAAAAATGCCGCAATTTTGCGGTAAATTTCCATTCTCTTACTGCAAATTCGCGGCAGAAGTACCGCTCGTTCACCGCGAAATACCGTATTTTACCGTAATGATTCTGAATACCGTAAATTACGGCAAATTACCGTAATTCAGATTTACCAGGCATCATAGCGTATTTGTTCTGCATATTTCGTTCAAAATATTCTTACGTTGATGAAAGAAATCTATTTTTAGACCAATAGTTTTATGTTCAATGTACATTTAGTCATTACCTTGTCGAAAAATTCCACATGGGAAGACATCTTTGATTCTCATAACGTGTTTTTGAATGGATCATGTTTTATCATGCATGTAAAATTTTTCCATATACCAGTTACCTCGGTTCTATATAGATTTGTAACATGGAAATTCATATATTCAAGTTCTTAAATGTCCTTTTCGCTTATAACATCATAGCTCTAAGCAGTTATTTTGTAAATTAGACTAAAGCATGAAAAGCGTGGGCTATTTAATTTACTAGAATATGATTCGTCGGTCTGCCTTACAGTTGGCGCATGTGCTCCGGCATGTTAGAAAGAAAGAGAAAGAGAAAAAAGAAAAGATACGGTTATCAAATTTGTTTTTATATATCTACTGAAATAAACATTAAAAATATGAATTAGATGTTATGAGTCTTCAATAAAAACACACGGTGTACTATTATACTAATTAGTTTGTATAAATTAATTTGTTACCGTAAATATTAATAAATAATTTCTATAATTTCTGTTTATCTTTTACGATTTAAGGGTAGTTCCTTAAATATTTTTAAAATACTGAAAAAATTTTACTCATGAGCAAGGCTCAATGTTACACATCAGTGGTGGGTACTGTCACTTACTCACTTTTTTTTGTATGGAAATCTAGATACCCACATTTCTATGGATTCCTAAATTATCTTACGTGAATTTTTTTCGTAGGCTAATTTCTGATTCATTACTTGTGTGTTATAATCAATATAATTGCCTTTAATCACAAAATTGTAACTGTGTCACTGTATTACTAAATAAAAAATATTTGAATTGTAAGTATTCTGAATTACTGTGTTTTTATCTTTATAAAAATTTTTAGTCCTTTATAGTGTGATCTTAAGAACGAAAAATTATAATTTTAGAATGAATGTTACGATGAATAATTGTTTAAAAAATTTTAGTACATAATCAATTATTGGCATAGACAAATAATAATAATTTATTACTGTTGGCAGCAGCACTAGCGTAACAGTTGGATTGAAAAGAAAAGCGACATCTATGAAAAAAAGGCGCGATATTTAAAAAAAATCTGAAAACCGGCTGACCCTGCAGGCCGCCCAGAATCTTCTCGCTTTTTTCGAGCTCGAAAACAATTTTGTCAAAATAACTATTTGAGCTCGGCAACATCTTTTAATATATTCGTATTTTTGAGATCTTCGATCTTCAACAAACAGTTTCCAAAATTTTTTTCACGATATTGCTTAATAAAATTAATGAATTCGGATAAAAATCAATGAATGCGATTAAAAGTTAAAAGCGAGTAAGAGTGGGAAGTTAAAAAAAGTTAATCATTCAAAATACAACTAATGATTTCAAGTAAATTGAGCGATCGAGGTCTGCACTTTTGGATTTTCCACCATTTTTTTAAATTTAATCAATCGTTTAAAACAAATTTTATTAAAATCATACATCAATACTGAGCAAAAAATAAAATTTACAAAATAATTCAAATTAATGATTTCATATATAGTCAGATTACAATTTAAATAATAACATTCTTTATATGCATAATCATTGTACTAATCATATTCCATCTCATCATCCTCCTCATCGATTTCCAACTCACATTCTTGTTCACTGTCTACTTCATCTTCGGCATAAATTTCGTCACTAGGGCTGAAGATATCTTTGTCGTCAGCTTTGCTGCTTGTTGGAGCACTTTCTGATCGCTCTTGATTTTCTGTACCGTCTTCATGATGATAATGAATAGTAATATCATATAAATTGGGATCAAGAAACAACCAATGGTTGAAACACAGATTTTTTTTACACCACAAACATTTAATAAAGAATGGTCTTTTACACAAGTTCTTATAGTCACAGATTCTGTTTTGGCCTTTCATTGGTAAACGAAGACAGTAATCAGTTATTTGGTCATATCTATCTGGCGTCCTCGGAACATAACAGCAATCGGCCCATGATTTATTAATTGCCGGTGCCCAGTCTTTAGCAGAAAATTGATTATGAATGTACGCCTGTATTCTTAAGACATTATTACGCGTGAAGGCCCGAAAGTCTTTTTGTTTCTTTCTCCATTGATTATGTATTCCTTGATAAAAGTGTTTCCATGCCCGAAATAAGTATTGATCACACGGTTGCAAGGTAGCAGTTTCACCAGGTGGAATTTTTTCTAACTCAACATATTTATTTGGATCAATGTTTTGATAATTTTTGATTCGTTTCAACAATTTTCCTCTTTGTCGGGTTGGTGCTGCATCAAGCATCAGACAACTTTTTGTATCAGCTAACTTTAAATAAACTTCCTCAAACCAATCGTTTATGAGGTCAGAAGTTGTGTACCCTCGTGATGTTGCGCGGATGTAAAGATTTGGACTACGAAATAGGTTTTTCTCTGTTTGTGGACCGAATTCAGCTGTTTTTGGTATTTTTTCGTTTTTATCTTCATCAGGTATTGGATCTGGTTTTTCTGTTCCTTCTTCTGTTTTGTTTTGATCTTTCTTAGGTATTTTATATGGTTTTTCTTTTAAAACTATCATCATTCGAGGCATCAATTTACTACCAGCAGATATAACAGGGAATATTGTGTGAGTGTATTTTGTCAATTGTTCTTGTTCTTTATAACCAAAGATAATTTTACGTCCTATATCTTCGTAAGTTCGTTTAGCAGCAGTTTCGTATTTGAAACCACTTTCGTCAGCATTCCATACATTGTCTGCTCCATATTTTTCAATATAACTTCGGATTTTCAATATATGTGCTTTGATAATCTCTGCACGGTTCTCAACTGATTTTACTTGACATTGGGTTCTATTTTTAGTTATTTTTCTTGAAGTCAATCTATGACGTAACTTAAACTGATGGAACCATGCTCGCGATGCTTGAAATGTAGCGGGGTTATTATCTCCGACTAATTGCTCATGGGTTCTACGAGCTAAGTCTGCAAAATCATATTCATTCAGTGTTTGATAGTTTTTTCTATAGTTCACGAACCTTTCATAAATCAAACGCTCGAGGGTATTGAATCTATCCCATTTGTTACCAAACTCGTTGTCTAGCAACGATCTTTTCCATTGAGATAATGTGGATCTATGGTTTACCAATCCGTGTTTGAATACACTTAATACTTTATCTGCTGTGAATCCAGTGTCATTAGCAAATTTAACGACTGCTTCCTTGTAACGGTAGTATGGTTGTACCTTTTTCTCATTTCTACAGAGAGATTCATTTTTAGTAGGCTTAACTTTTTTTCCCTTTCTTTCATCAATATCAACTAGCTCCATCAATGGATTATAGGAATTTCTGATGAAAGTATCCAAATCATCATAAATGTTTTTGATGTCGTCATCAGGCTCAAGATTTTCATAATTTGGATCAACGGTTTCATTTGAAGGACGCCTTTTTGGCTTACGCACAACACGCTTTGCTTTAGGTTTTCCCATTATATTATATTTATTTCTTTACTATATAAAGTATAAAATATTCATAAAAAAAAAACGTTTTATATGTATTCTTTTTTGTTTTTTATTCAAAGTCGCTTTTTAACTGCCGGGGTCATTAGTGACTAGCAACCGTTACGAGTGATATGTTAAGACTTCAGAATTTTTGTAAGGTCGACTTTATCCTTACGGAAAAAAACTAATCAGCACTAATGAAAAACACTAATGCTTTAGTTTTTTCGCGCATTAATGGTTTAGTGTCATTATTGCGTTTAATGCCATTAGTGCGTTTAGTTTATTAGTCGCTAATCAATTCCAACAATGTTGCAAGATTCATTAGTTGAAGTACTAATGTACACTATTACAACACTATCTAATACTAATCATATCCAATAGTATCGTAGGATTCATTAGTCTGAGTACTAATGATCACTAATAAAATACATATCAACACTAATGAATTTTCAATAGTGTTCATAAAGGTTCATTAGTTTACTAGGCCGAATCTAAGAAAACGGATTTTTTCGACTTACACTGGGATTCGAACCCACGTCGGACCTGTTACCAAATTCGAACGGTAAGTCTACTTACCTCTCGGCCTTATGGTGACTGGTTTTTATATGTATTCTTTTGAACATTATATTCAGAAAATGAAACGGCCGTTTTTAAGTTAACTAACGCTCCTGGATGGTTCCTTTACTTTGTGGCCTGTCAAGCGGGCGGTGCGTATCTAAAAGGCACTAAAGGAACCCACCAGATGAGTAAATCTCACTTTGACGCCACGGGTACGATTTTGTCCGACTTTGCCGTTAATAGGTAATTATTAATAGGCAAATTACTACAGTAATGGCAATCTGTGTTCAGTGTAGAATTATGGTAAGAAATACCAATAATGTTGAAATTTCTCAAATACAGTGAACATAACTTGTACTGAAAAAAAAAAAGTCATCAATTATCATAATTACATAAAATTTAATTAACCTTTCTTCATTGATTTAATTGATTTATTCAATTCCTTTAACAAAATTTTGTGAGATCTCTTAAACAATAATATCCATGATCGTGAAGCTACGAAATCTTTCAATTTAATATCTTCATTAGCTTCAAGTGCCCATTTACGTAAATCCTTATCACGAATAATATTATGAAAACCGGCCTCGGTCTTAAATTTATCATAAACGTGCTTTGAAATGAGTTTCAATTTATCAAACCGCGTGCCGCTATTTTTAATCGCACGTTCCCATTCATATAATTGCGATAATGATTTGACATGAGGATATTTGTCTTTGACGGATTTCAACGACCGTGATTTACGTTTTCGTTGCTCATTGGCTGATTTGTAATCACGCCAGTAATTGACAACTAATTTTTTGTATTCGAAATCAACTTTCTCCGCGCCATCGAGGCCATTGTCATTTGAATCGTTTTCAGATGATTCGAGAATCGTCTTGACAGCTTTGTTATCCGGTCTCTTACATGCGTCAACTTCAGAAGGATTTCCGTTTACATCTGTACTCTTATTGACTGGGTCATTGCGTTCTGATGAATCCATGATATGAACAAGTGTTATTTAGCTCGAATAGGCTGTTGTCGCTGAGAAATCTTGTTACTATATATAACGATGAAATAAAATAAAATATTACTTTTATTTCATATATTCTTCACTACATAAAGTAGAAAAAATGAAAAATTTAATTCCCTCGCTGAGTCACGTATGACTCAACGGAAAAAATAATTTTTTAAATTAATTCCATATAATGAATTTTTAATTATTCTAAGAGCGTGTGATGAACTTTTGAGTATCGAAGCAGTGGTCACTTTTGATGGTAATGAATTCCCTGCAAATTGCCTAGCATGAAAGTATGTTGAAAGCAAATAAGCTTCAGACATATTGAACATCTGACAAAAGATTCATTACTACAACTCTGGCAGTTATTACTTCGTTGCTCTGTGCCAAATGCAAACTCGACTGGATCAATAGGAACAGTAGGAAGGTTTTCGTCATTCAGAAGCCCACATTTATCCCAAGCTCCAATGAACAATGATCTATATCTGTTAGCTATTAGCTGATTATGGACGAAAGCTTGAATTTTGATAATGTTCTCAATTGAGTGTCTATCGAATTCATAATAACTGTTGAGATCAACGTATGAGTTGATATATTTAATAAATCGATTCCACAATTTAAAACCTTCATTTAGTGGCTCAAGCATAGATTCCATCCCAATGGGTATCGGTTCAATTTTAACTTTCTGGAACCTCGGAATCAAAGAGATCAATGAATCTTTATATCTTGCCAATTCATCATTAAGTATCAGAAAGCTACGCAATCCCGTAGATTTCAAGTAGACTTTCTCGAACCATTGTCTGAAATTACCTGCTGAGAGTCGATTTGATCGACTCGTGAAAATGAACAGGTTTTCAAATTTTTTGCTGTATTCTAATGCTTCCTGGGCACTGATTTTATCTTCGTCTATCACGATTGTCAATGGCATTGATAATTCACCGGTTGCAGAAATTATCAGGACAATAGAGTATGCAGAATTAAATGTACAGCCAGCGGCATTGTAAACGTGAGGAGCTGACACTTCGGGAATTCGCACGTCACGAATCAATTCGCGAAACAGCTTGGCTTGTTCGAAATGATCAGCGGTCAGAATCATCTTATGGGATCTTATTATGATCTTATGGATTTTACGACGCACTATGTTACTGTTCTTTTTGAAGCTGAACAACCAACTACGGGAGGCTCTAAAATTGTCTAGTTTTACTTCTTCGTTGGCTGTCTTTGCCCAGGTTTGTAGGTCCATGTCATGAATTATAGCGTTTACGCTGGCTTTTTCGGTAAACTTACTTAATACTATCTCAGCTATTCGGTTAGATTTGTCAAAACGACTCCCGCCTCGATCGAGATAGTTCATCCAGACATGCAATTGGCTAACGCTTTTAACGCGTTTAAATTTTTCAACAACTGATTTTATGGATCGCGTTTTTTTCCGAGAACGGGAACCTGGTTTGAAGTTACGCCAGTAAGCTACGGCGCGTCGTTTATAGTCAATATCAACTAGTTCTCCGGATCTCGATGTTGATGCTTCTGCTGCGGCAGATGTAGAAGGCATATCTGGAAGGAATTCTTGATCAATAGTTGGTGATGATGATGATGATGATGATGATTCTGTCGTTGAAGCCGTCATTTCGTCGGCCCCAGATTGTTCATAACTTGCGCGAAATTCGAGAGTCTCATCTGGTATCAGTTCAATCGTTGCTGCATTTGCTGTGTCATTTATCAATTGATATAATGCATCACGCAGCTGTTGTTCGTGAGTTGTTAATGGTTCTGACTCAACAGAGTCATCTACTCCTAGTATAAAAGCTAAGATACTTACAACATGAGCTGGATTTATTAAAGACATGTTTATTATTTTTTTTGTTTTCTTAACTATTTTTTCTTTTTACTATATTATAGAGTTAAAATTATTTAAAATATTTAAACACTTTAATATAGTGAAAGAAAGATAACTTAAGATGCCGTTAATAAATCCAGTAAAAGTTATTAAATCGTTGAGACATTTATTCTCAACAGATGAGTTTCCAGAACAATCGGTGAGGAATAGTTACGATAAACGACTGAGTGATTCATTGCTGCAATTGATCACTAATGCAACAAATGCTGCCACGTTTGAGATGATACCAGATACGACTTTCGAATTTCGTGGACGATATGAAACGTCTGAGCCCGAAGAAATGATGGCTTTAACGATAGGATCATCATCATCATCATCATCTCCATCACCACCAACATTGGCTATGGAACAAGATGTGCCATCAACATCTGACGCAGCAGAATCATCAACGTCGGAGTCTGAAGGACCTGTAGACATGGACTACAAACGACTTGCAGTGGCTTACTGGCGTAATTTAAAACCAAGTTACCGTACCCACAAGCAGTTGCGATCTCTCCGTTCGGTACGAAAAAAATTCCAACACGTCAAAAGCATTAGCCAATTGCAAGACTGGATGAACAGTCTCGGGGAAGGTAGGACTCCTGATAAATTGAAACAACTAGCTGAGAAAGTCCTAAATAAATTTACCGAAGAAGCCAGTGTGAGCACTGTAATCCACGACGTGGACCTACGGAGCTGGGCAAACGAAGCCAACAAAGAAGTACACCTGGATAACTTTATACCCTCGTCCAACTGGTTGGTTAATTTCAAAAAGAGTAATAACATAGTGCAGCACAAACTCTATAAGTTCATAACGAGATCCGAGGAAAAGAATCTGACCGCTGAGAATCTTGAACAGACCCAACTGTTCCACCGGTTGATACGTGAGTTGAGAATGTCGGAAGTGGACGTCGCTAACGTTTACAACGCAGCAATCAGTACATTCAACAGGTACTCTCTTGTCCTGATAATTTCAGCAGACGGTAGATTAATAACGCCTTTGACAATCGTTATAGAAGCAACTAAAGTGACAAATATCCAGGCAGCATTAGAATACAGCCGAAGCTTTTCAAATCTGCATGTTATCACGAGTCGGTCGAATCGACTGACGGCGGGTAATATCAGACAATGGTTCGAGAAAGTTTATTTGAAATCTACAGGAGTGCGTAGCTGTTTGATACTCAATGATAAATTAGCAGGACATAAAGATTTATTGATCCCTTTAATTCCAAGGTTTCAGAAAGTTAAAATCGAACCGATACCCTTTGGGATGGAATCCATGCTAGAGCCGCTGAGTGAAGGGTTTAAATTGTGGAATCGATTTGTGGCAACTATCAACGATCACATTGACGTCAATAGCCATTACGGATTTGACAGACACTCAATTGAAAACATTATCAAAATTCAAGCTTTCGTCCATCATCAGTTAACGGCTGATAGATATAGATCATCCTTCGTTGGGGCTTGGTACAAATGTGGGCTTCTGGATGAAGATGACGTTCCGCTTGTTCTTATTGATCCAGTTGTGGTTGCGTTTGGCACAGAGCAACAGACAAGTAGTTGTTGTTTATGTAACAATGAGTCTTTTATCAGCTGTTCAAGATGTAAGAAGCTAATTTGCTTTCAGCATGCTTTGATGCTAGGTGCTCATCAGGGCATGCATTATGATCTCTAATTAACCTTCGAAATACATTCACGCAATAGGTCAGCCCTAATGACTGCTTAAATCGGAACTGTTAATTATGTGATCAATATGAGAAAATTGAAAACTCTGTTCCGTTATGAGATATATTTTGAAAAATTAATTTTTTTTTGTCAGAAATTGTTACTTTTGAGCCTGAAGATCCAAAATTCAAAAATTTCGAGTAATCAAGCCTTTGGACTATCAAGAAATGTTATAGAACAATAAAAAAGTAGGTTATGCTTTTTTCTGTAGTTTCATTCGCAGACATAATAAAATAGGGAGGGATACTAATTGGGAGTGTTGAAGAATGGACAAGTCGAATGTCATTCAAATTGACAATTTCTGTATCTTTTTACGCCGAGAGTCACCTTTTAACCCCCTAGACCCTCTTTATCATTTTTATCTAGTGGTAACAACCCTAGCCGGATTCGGGGTTTGGGTCTTTAGGTATGAGAGAAATCACCTAGAATTTATTAGAATTACCATCAGTTGATGTTTTTACCGACCGAAAAAGTCGCTGTTAACGATCCCTGATAGCCAAGCTGACGGCAAGTAATCGGCAACCTACTGCTGCAACCTGTCCTTAAGCTGAATAAAAAAATTAGCATTTCCATAAGTTGATGACAACGAGACAAAAGTTTGTGGCAGATTGTGGCAGTAGATTGTCGCCGAGTTTCTCGGAAAGTTGGTTACAACTTGTGGTCAGAAAAATTTACAGAAACTGGAATTGTCGACAAATCATCTTCGACTTAACCGCAACTCATCGACTCAACGTTCCGACGAGAAAGTCTTGCTATCAGGGGATAATTGATATAAATTGACAACTATGCTGCTGGTAATGGAGCAATCGACTTTAATAGGCGTTGGAATGGAACCATTCTGCAAAAAAATATATGAGGAGACTATGCGACGTATGTAGTCACTAAAAAAAAGTATGTAATTTCTTGGACAGTTCTTGGGATTTAAAGCACGGCAGTCACGAATATCGAAAAATTACTGCCGGTAAAAACATAACTTATATAATGATATTTATCGTGGGCAAGCACCAGGACTTTTAAATTAACACTGATAATTTAATTAGCTTACAATAACTCGCATCGTCTAATTATAAAACGTGAGCTGACATATCCGAAATAAAATAAATCATTTTTTATTTTTATATAAACATCTATTGTTATTATTTATAAATTATTAGGAAATATATCAGACGACTTGAGAATTGATACAGTTAGTGGCGAACTAATTAAATAATATGTTATGTCAAGTTGGAATAATTGTTTTGAATGAATCGGCGAAAAGTAACAGCCGTCTGAGCGATGGCATTATTATATATATTCATTTCGTTCTACCGCTTAAAATCGTCGAGTCTTAAAAACTAACACTCCTGTGGTATTTTTTATTGAAACCGAAATTGTATGGAATAAAATGCGCTTTTCAATGACTGGACTTGGGCTCCATTTATCTCAATTTATTACTGAGAGATCGCGAATCGAAAATAATTTATTTTTTCTGAACAACTTTTATTTCAAATTTCGTTCTTTGTTTATTATTTTCCGAAGTTCGTCAGATAAGTAGACGTCATATTTACCCATTGGAAAGGTTATTTTATTCCCCACACTTTTGGTACCGTAAAAAAAATTCCTAAGATCAATAATTACAAAGTTACAACCACCTAAACAATTTCACAATTGAGTCCTAAAATATCTCGTCGAATCTCAAAAAAAGTTTCTCCCAAACTTTAAATCCTAGTGCATTTTTTCAAAACCCCAAGCTTACAGATCTTCAAATTTCCTTCCAACGACCGCCGCCTCCGCTCGCATAATTAATAAGTTTATAAATTACAACCAAAAATATAATAAAACTAAACTAATCATAACTCTGGAGAATAATCGTCAAACAAACATCAGGTGATTACAGAACAAATAAAATAATCCCCAGCTTTTGTCTCCGCAAAAAACAAATCCCTGAAATGACTCGTCAATTAATTACAGATAAACCATAATCCCAACGAAATATCCTCTGGGCAAAATTCCGTTGTCTCCAATATCAATCCCTCTAAATTTTTTTCCCCTCCAAATTCATCTCTTACTAAATTTCCTTTCCAAAAACTCAAAAAAAAAAAAAAAAAGATCTTCAATAATCACTCAGTTATTAATAAAAATTTTTTATATTTATTTTACATATAATTTTTATTACCATATATATATATATATATATATATATATATATATATATATATATATATATATATATATATTTAAACATTCTGTTAAATTTCACATTATCAATTAAATTTATATCGAATTCAATTCAAATATTTATTCAAATTATCTATACCACATATATATATATATATATGTGTGTGTGTATGTATGTTTGTATTTAATATATATGTTTAATTTTTAATAAAAGATTACATATAATTATGTTTACTCAATTTGTTGCATACATCTAACTAATTATTATCTTAATTATTATTCAACTACTGGAATTAAAAAAAAAATGATTTATTCATTCATTTATTTATTATTGTAATAATTATTAAAAAAGCTTGATTATTTTTTTTTTTTCGTCCATTTATTTGACCCTTTATTTATCATTTCATTAATCGACTGTTACATTGTCTCTAATGGTGCGTATATTTTCGCTTGAATAATTGTATCGTTTATTTAAAAATAATAAGTTATTATTATTATTATCATTATTATTTTTTTTTTCATATAAAAAAAAAATATAATTATTAATATAATATCAATTAGATATTTAATTAATTCATACAGGCAGTGCTATAATGACTAGGAAGACGTCAAAAATAAAATTATTATTTTTTAATAATTAGTAATTTTTAATTAATTACCTTATCAATATTTCTTTATGTTTCATTAACTTTTTTTTATAGAGACCACGAGCTTTGCGAAAAATTCGCGTTTTTTATTTTTTTCGCAAAAATAAAAATTGAAATTTTATCATTATTCAACTTTGGATTAAATTTGCAGCTAAAGTATAAGAGTGACGGTAAAAATATACTGGACCTTTCCTGTAGGGAATTGAATTTTCTACAAAAAAGGTCATTATCAATTTTACTGTAGGTCCGATAGTTTAGTCGCTGTAAAGGTTTACAAAGTTGACGACTTGATAATTTTGAGTTAGTATTAAATTTATTTAAATTAAAAATTTAGTGACGCAATTAAAAAATCGTATGAAATAAAGGCATCGATTTTGGACAATTCGGGATATAGATTACCAAAGATGTCTCATTATTCGTATTAAAAATCTTAGCTAACTTGTGAATAAACAACCAATCGTTTATTTCTAAAAAATAACCCAAAAAAATCTCAACCTCACGCTAATTAATTTTTAAAAATTATTATCCGTCACAAGACAGCAAAAAAATTAATTAAATATTTTTAAAAAGTCTTGTAAGCTCAAAATAAAATACATATATAATTATACATATAAAAATGTATAAAAAACATAAATATCTCAATAAAACGAGGACTGAGTCATAAAGAAAGCGTCGGATATTTTTTTAGCCCGGGCGTCTTCAGCCCTCAGGTCCATAACCGCCCGGAAGTCAGCGCATTAGTCGGACAAATAAAATCACTCAGTCTTAAATCGGTAATCAAATGTTAAATAACAACAACGCAGTGATTTTTATTCCCCGAAAACTGCCAACCGAACGGCCATGGCGCCCACGTCAATAAAAATCATTACGCAATTATCAAATAATAATACTTACTGTTATCTTTTCTTGTATTTTATATTTAGATCCAATGCTTTCGGTCTCTAATTATTATTATTATTATTATTATTATTATTATTATTATTATTATTATTATTATTATTATTATTATTATTATTATTATTATTATTATTATTATTATTATTATTATTATTATTATTATTATTATTATTATTATTATTATTATTATTATTATTATTATTATTATTATTATTATTAATATTATTATTAATATTATTATTATTATTATTATTATTATTATTATTATTATTATTATTATTATTATTATTATTATTATTATTATTATTATTATTTTTATTTTTATTATAAAAAATGCCACCACGCAAATAAAATAAAAAAAAAAAAATATTAACTGGCGTCGTCGTCGGAAGATAAAATTTCTTCGGTTTGCGTGGCGGCATCCCTATTTCACGTTATTGATAATTCATTAACCCCGACGATGCTCTGATAATTTAATTCCCAAGGTAGTGGTGGAGTCACTAATGATGGCGTTGAACATCGTGCTAGTGAAGAATGATCTATCGAACATCGATCGATACCTTTAATATAAGTAATAGTTAGAAATCCTCATTATCATTAAATTCATTTTTTTTTTTTTTTTTCTATCTACTTATTCTTTTTCTATTTTTTACCTGAAATATCGAAACCTCCAATACTACAAACGTCGAGTCCTCCAGTACTCGTAGCACAGCAATTTTTTTTTGGACCCAATTGTTTTGGTCGACAAAGAATCTATGAAACAAAAAATATAAATTTTAAATTACAACGTCCCGGTTCCTTAAAATATCAAATTTATAATAAAGTCCTAGAACTTTTTTTTTTTAAATTTAAAGAGCTACGAAAAAATTCCAAAACATTTTTTCCAACTTTTTCATATTTTTGAGACATTTCCATTTTTTACAAACTTTTTTAAATTCCAAAGCTTCCAGAGCTTAAAATATTGATTTTTACAAAAAAAGTAATAAAACCTTTTTTATAGAAAATTAAAAGATCTACAAAAAAGAATTATATAAATTTTTCTCTAGAATCAATATTTAAGCCACAAATTGTTAATTACGTAATTTTATAAAAATTGGAACTTACAATTTAGGAATAGAAATTTTTTTTATGATACTTTATATTAGTTTATTTATTCTACAGATAATTTGCTCATGTGTAAAGTATGATTATATATATTTTATATATAAATATATGTATATTTATATGAAAGCAAGTAAAATCGTTATGAACAGGACACAGACATTATTCACTGTCACATAAATCACTTGAGACCTACATTAGCAGCAAACTTTAAAAATATATATATATATATATATATATATATATATATATATATATATATATATATATATATATATAAATGTATGAATAAATAGGGCAAATCGTTAAAATGAATATATAGAAGAGTGTAATGTTTATTATTTTTTATTAATGACAATAATATATATGGTATATATATATGAATACATATATTACCTTGGTATTAACGATTTCGCGGGAAATCCGACGAAAATGATTGTTGAGAAGCCAGTAGAGAAATGGATTCCAAAAGCTATTTGACAGGGCAAGCCACGTGGCAAGGAAGTCAAGAAATGGCGGCGGTTTACTTCCGGTACATGCAACCACAACTTCCTGGATAGTCCATGGTGTTACCATAACAATAAAACCGAGACTCATTGCCGCCATTGTTCTGGAAGCTGATGTCGACAATCTTCGCTCGTGTGCCACTAACTGAATTTTTGTTTTATTTTATTTTATAGAACGTTATTTAAATTGTTTATGAAATAGGACAGTGAGAAGGGGGAGGGGGATTAGTGAGCTTGGACATTACAGGACATTATCTCGACACAGACAAAATATTTAATCTTTAACTCTTATATATATATATATATATATATAGGGGTGACCAAAAAAAAACGACTATTTTATTTCGAGTCTCATATGAAAATTTGGTGGTTTAAATGTTTTAAAAATCCCCGCCAAAAATCATTTCGATGAAAAATTTTTAAGGGGTAAAGAATTTTGAAAATTCAAAAAATGATTGAAATTCGGATTTTTTTTTTTTGTAAATTTTTTCTTTACCGTGGCAGAAATGTTTTCTGTGTAAAAGCAATAGCATGCTGAAAATTTCAGCTGAAAATATAGATTTTTAAACATCGCTCAAAAATTTTAAATATTAACTCAAAATATGCAACTAATACTTTGAATTAATTTTTGTATTTTTTTATAACTCAATTATTATCATAACACTAAAACATAACTTTTGCATAACCGAAAATATACTGGACAGTCTTAAACAATAAAATTGGGTAAGATTCGAATGACCAAAAAAACCTAAAAGTTTAATTAAAAAATAAAAAGTATGTAAATAACTTATTTTTTCTATGTCTCAAGTTATATTTTTATTCACTATGATACAAATTGATGGTGAAAAAATCGAGAAGAAGTCGTAATATTAATATTCAAGGGTCGCTCGAAAACGTCCAAAAGACGTAAATCGGAAACATTCGAAATTCTTGAGCGACGTTTGAATATTTGAATTTTGGGCTTAAATTTTCAGCATATTTAGATTTTCACATATGAACTATTGCTGCCACGTAAAAGAAAAAATTTAGAAAAAAAATCCGAATTTCAATCATTTTTGGAATTTTTAAAATTCTCGAGCGACCTGAAAATTTTTTATCGAGCTGATTTTTGGAGGGGATTCTCAAAACATCTTTAACCAACAAATTTTCATGAGACTCGAAAAAAAATAGTCGGATTTTTTGCACCACCGTCCAATATCTTTTAATAAAAATATATATAACAAATTTAATCAGCAATTTGAATATTTCAAATCCTAGTAAACTGTTATAATATATATCTATTGGAAATCGTCATTGAATTTATTCCGTTCAATCATTTTTTAAAAAAAAGTTTATAAAATTTAGTTGATTCAAATCAAGTAGAATAAAAAAAGTAAGTGAAGCTTTCAGCATTTTGCCTTTTTATCATTTCCTCAATCTTACATTTTTTTTTTTATCCTTTTATACTTTATTTAGTAATATTTTTTTTTTTTTTTTTTTTTTATTATTATCTTATATCCTTCATCTATACTTATAGTAGAAGTATGAATAAAATGAAAAAAAGTGTAGTAGGTAAAGAAATAAAAATCTTACAGTTATTGCTGTATAAAAATCAATGAAGTAAACACGAAATAGTAAATAAAAATGCTTACATTATGAAAAAATTTTCTTATATATATAAGGAGTGTGAGTTGTGTTCGAATCGAATATAACTATTCGATTTGAATTTCGAATTTTCAAATTCTTATTGTTAGTAATTTTTCGAATTATTTGAAAATTTTCGAATTATTCGAACACTTTCGAACCAATCGTTAAGTTTCGAATAATTCATAAGCTTCGAATTATTTGAAAAGCTTTGAACCATTCGAAAAGCCTCCAATTATTCGAAAAAATATAAATAGTTCAAAAAGCTTCGGAATATTAGAAATTGTAAATCATTCGAAAATTTAAAGATAATTAAAAAAAAGTCGGATTATTCGAAAAGCTTCGAATTATTTGAAAAGCTTCGAATTAATTGTAAAGCTTTGAACCATTCGAAAAGCCTCCAATTATTCAAGAAAATACGAATAGTTCAAAAAGCTTCGGAATATTCGAAATTTTAAATCATTCGGAAATTTAAAGATAATTCAAAAAAAGTCGAATGATTCGAAAAGCTTCGAATTATTCGAAAAAATACAAATAGTTCAAAAAGCTTCGGAGTATTCGAAATTTTCAATCATTCGAAAATTTGGTAATAATTAGAAAAGCTTCGAATCATTTAAAAATTTACTAATAATTTGGGAAACTTACAATTATTCGAAAATTTGAAGATAATCGAAAAAACTCGAATTATTCGAAAAGCTTCGAATTATTCCAAAAGCTTTAAATCATTCAAAAAGCTTCTAATCATTCGAAAGCTTTGAATAATTCGAAAAATTAATGTAATTCGAAAGTTTACTATCAAGTCGGGAAGTTTCCAATTATTCGAAAATTTAAAGATAATTCAAAAAAGTCGAATTATTCGAATCATTCGAAATCTTACGAAGAATTTCAAAAGCTTGGAATTTTTTTAAAATTCACAGATAATTTGAAAAGCTTCGAATAATTTGAAAAGCTTCGAATAATTCAAAAAGTTCCAAATAATTCGAAAAATTAAAATAATTCGAAAAATTAAAATAATTCGAAAAATTAAAATAATTCGAAAAATTAAAATAATTCGAAAAATTAAAATAATTCGAAAAATTAAAATAATTCGAAAAATTAAAATAATTCGAAAGTTTACTATCAATTCGGGAAGTTTCCAATTTTACGAAAATTTAAAGATAATTCAAAAAAGTCGAATTATTCGAATCATTCGAAATCTTACGAAGAGTTTCAAAAGCTTGGAATTTTTCAAAAGTTCACAGATAATTCGAAAAGCTTCGAATAATTTGAAAAGCTTCGAATAATTCGAAAAATTAAAATAATTCGAAAGTTTACTATCAATTCGGGAAGTTTCCAATTTTACGAAAATTTAAAGATAATTCAAAAAAGTCGAATTATTTGAATCATTCAAAATCTTACGGAGAATTTCAAAAGCTTGGAATTTTTCAAAAATCCACAGATAATTCGAAAAGCTTCAAATAGTTCGAAGAATTTAAATTATTCGATTCGTATAATTCATAAGTTAGAACTATTTTCGCACCTCTCACGGAAAAAAATGTTTTTACAAAATTTAATAAAACTTTTATTAAAAATTTATGAAGTCTTGTAAAATTTTATAAAATTGTATTAAATTTTATAAAAACATTTTTTCCCGGGCCAGTATATATATTATAACGGTGTGATATATTATCTAATAATATCCATATGTCATTATTGTCCTATTAATTATTTATTTCAATTACGCTTCATTTAGTTATTAATATCATATATTATTTTTATACTTCTTTATATAAAAATTTCAGTGAGTCAACTGACTTGTGTACAAGTCAAACCGATCAATCTTACTACTTACAAGTTAACTTTCATTCATGTGTGTGTGTGTGTGTGTGTGTGTGTGTGTGTGTGTTTGTGGAGTCGAGCTGTCAGTTAAATGATAAACTTAGTCTGTATCTTAGAACAACTAGACAAGACATTTGAAAGTTATAGGAAACTTGAGAGTATTCATTTGAAACTCGATAGCGTTCTGTATAAACACCGATAAAATAACTTATAGTATTCCTTATCACACTATTCGAAAAGCCATAGAGAAATTTACCGGAAAATCTACATGGATTTTTATGGATTCCTATGAATTCATACAAAGTTCCCATAGATTCCTATAAACTTTTTCTGGTGCATAAATTGCTTCGAATTCTTATGGATTCTGATGGGTTTCTATGGCTTCCCACTAATTTCCATGGGTTTCTAAGAAGTCCGATAGCTGGTAATAAATCCCCATGGATTTTCCCATAGATCCTTGTAAATTTATGTAAATTTCCATGGATTTCTAATAATTATCATTTTTCATTGGTTCCTATGAATTCATGTTTAACTCTTATGGATTCCTATAATTTTCCATGGGTTTCTAAGAAGTCTAATGGCTGGTAATAAATCCCCATGGATTTTCCCATAGATCCTTATAAATTTATGTAAATTTCCATGGATTTCTTATAATTACTATTTTTCATGGGTTCCCATGAATTCATATTTAACTCTTATGGATTCCTATAATTTTCCATGGGTTTCTCAAAAATCCACAGGTTTCTAATAGATTCCCATGGATTTTTTAAAATTCCCATGAAAATTTTTAATCCTGTAGATGCTCATAAATTTATATGGATTCATATGGATTTTTATAAATTTCCATGGATTTATAAAAATTTCCATGGGTTCCCATGAATTCATATTTAAATCTCATGGATTCTTACAGATTCCCCTGGATTTTCTTGATCTTGTAGATCCTCATAAATTTATAAAATTTCCTATGGATTTCTATAAATTTCCATGACTTTCTATGGATTCCCATAAATTCATACGAAGTTTCCATAGATTCCTATAAACTTTTCCTGGTGCATAAATTTCTTAAAATTTTCATGGATTCTGATGGGTTTCTATGGTTTCCCACTAATTTCCATGGGTTTCTAAAAATTCCAATGGATGGCAATAAATCCCCATGGATTTTCCCATAGATACTTATAAATTCATGTAAATTTCCATGGATTTCTAAAAATTACCATTTTTCATAGGTTCCCATGAATTCATATTTAACACTCATGGATTCCTATAATTTTCCATGGGTTTCTAAGAACACCCGAGTTTCTAATAGATTCCCATGAAATTTTCAAAATTCCTATGAAAATTTTCAATCGTGTAGATGCTTATAAATTTCTATGGATTCCTATGGATTTTTATAAATTTCCATGGGTTTCCATGAATTCATATTTGAATCTCATGGATTCTTACAGATTCCCATGGATTTTCTTGATCATGTAGATCCTCATAAATTTATAAAGTTTCCTATGGATTTCTATGGAGTCTGAGAGTTTCTAGGGGGTTCCCATGGATTTTCATGATTCTACAGATCCCCATAAATTTTTATAAATTTCTACAGATTTTTACAAATTTCCATGTGTTCCCTTAAATTCATATCTAACTTCTATAAGTTCTTATAAATTTCCATAATTCCATAAATCCCCATGGATACTTTCGAATTCCCATGGATTTTTGTGTTTTCATAGATTCCCATAAATTTTCATAAATCCTTATGGTTTTTCACAAATTTCATTAATTCGTAAAATATCTCATAGATTCTCAAAAATTTCTATGAATTCCTAAAAATCCCATAAATATTAATGGGTCACCATAGATTCTCATACATCTACCGATGTCTATGGGTTCACATAAATTTTCATTATTCTAAAAAATCTCATAGATTTTTTCAAAATTCCTATGGGGTTTTATGATAATCTAATTTTTTTTTTTTTTTTTTTTTTTTCAAATAATTCAATTTCATTTCAATCCAATATCAATTATAGGAAATCGAACAATGGATGATTTCGTCACAATTTTATTTGTAGAAAATTAAATTTAAAAAAAAAAAAGATTTTTTTTATAAATAACGAGAAAATAAAAAATGATGGCGGCTTGTAAAAATAAAATTGTTTTATTTTTTTTTTAGACACTCACCCTTTCTATGTTACCGCCGCTTACAACTTCGGGAGTATTGACACAGACGACTCGTTTTAATCGTAATTTATTAACATGAAATGCTGATCCGTAGCAATACATAAGTACCATCGTTGTCGGGAAGTAAAAACAACAACAGGCAAGTATTCTAATGGCAAGGAAACAAAAAAATCATCATTAGTTTCTTAGAAAAAAAAAAAATAAAAATGATCGGAACGAGGGGAAAATTCTTAAAGTAGTCGGACATAAAATTTTTTATTTAATTATTTATGGGATATTTGGATAATTGAAATTTTGAAAAAAGTCAACGGGTTAATTAGAAAAAATTTTTACTAATTATTCAAATTTTATCAAGAGCTTGATTGCAGAGCAGCTTTTTTGAAGTTCGGTTCTAATAAAAGCTTCTAGAGCTTAAACTATTGGACTTAGAGAAAAAAGTTCAGATAATTTTTTGTAGGAAATTTGAAGGGCTTCACGAAAGGTTTTATTAAATTTTTTGATATTTTTGATATTTATCAAGATAATGCATATTTGAAATTCCATCTTCTAGTTTTTGGGAAAAAATCAAATTTTCGCGCTTTTTGAATCTGGAGCTAAAAATTTTGAATTGAGAAAAAAAAGTTCAACTAGTTTTTTGTAAGAAATTTAACGGGCTACAAAAAAGATCTCATTGATTTTTTTGATATCTTTGATGTTTATCTAAATAATCCATATTTTATATTTCATGTTCTAAATTTTTTGAAAAAATCAAATCTTCGCGCCTTTTGAATCTGGAGCTCAAAATTTTGAATTTAGAAAAAAAAGTTCCAAACATTGTTTGTAGGAAATTTAATTGTCTCCATAAAAGTTCTGAAGCACTTTTCTCTAAAATTAATATCAAAACTGCAAAAATTATTTGAAAGACCAAAAATTTGAAAAATTTTATCCAGAATCAAATTTCCAAAGAAATCATGCTGACAATTCAATTTAAAATCATAAATAAATAGGAAATTAACAGGTAATTAGTATTGAATTTATGTACCTGAACGATGAACGTGCGAAAAATGGATCACAAGCAAGTAATCCTGAACTATTGAAATAATAACCACCGCTTGGTAATACGAGACTTCCAAATATTGCGATGCTTGCAATCCAAGTCGTTGACATTACGGCCATACATCCTTGACGCATGTAATACTGCAATAATAGACAACTTCATGATATACTTTATTGTATAAAAAAAATTAATTGTATTTTTCGGACCATAGTCAAAGGCAGCCTCAAGTCTAAATTACAAATTTCCTGTAAATTTTTCCCGTCAAAGAAATCAATTCGACAGAAAATAATTCAATTAGTTCTATACTTTGAAGAAATTGCACTAAAGATTTAAAATTACTTTTAATGAAAAAAAAAAAAAAAGAAAACTGAGTACAAGTGATTTTTTTTCGTATAGTTTTGGTAAATACCCGATGAAAAAATATTTTATATAATTATATACAGTTATATATGAATTACATACAATTGGATAGAAGTGATGCATAATTATATAAAATTTTCAAATAATTATATACAATTGTATATAATTCTATATAATAATGCAAAAAAGAATAATAAAATTATATACAAATATATATATATATATATATATATATATATATATATATATGCATACAATTATATAGAATTGTATATAATTATATATAATCTATACGAATACAGTACGTAATTATATACAAATGTATATATTTGTATACAGTTATATAGAAATGTATATAGTTATATATAATCTATACAAATTCAGTATGTAATTATATACAAATGTATATATTTGTATACAATTATATAGAATTGTATATAATTAGATATAATCTATACGAGTACAGTATGTAATTATATACAAATGAATATATTTGTATACAATTATATAGAATTGTATATAATTAGATAAAATCTATACGAGTACAGTATGTAATTATATACAAATGAATATATTTGTATACAATTATATAGAATCGTATATAATTAGATATAATCTATACGAGTACAGTATGTAATTATATACAAATGAATATATTTGTATACAATTATATAGAATCGTATATAATTATATACAAATGTATATGATTGTATACAATTATATAGAATTGTATATAATTGTATATAATTTATACGAATCAGTATGTGATTATATACAAATTATATACAAATAAGATATAATTATGTACGATTGTATACTAAGGGATCGGGCCATTTTTTCTATCTAATTTATATATAATTTTATACAATTGTATAAAATCTTTTTTTATCGGGTATTAAACATTTTTCTTATCTTCTCAATAACAACAAAATATTAATAGTAAAAAAGAAAAGAATTTTTAATCAAAATTAGAAATTTTTTAAAACACTGTTTTTTTATTTTTAAATTTATTAGTAAGGATTATAAACCAGAGGAAAGTATAGTGAGTAGATAGGAATAACTGTAAAAAAAAATTTGCGTCTCTGTGTAAATTTGGAAAAAAGTTTTCTTTGTTCACCATTTCAAGGTCACGAATTTCAATTAATTTTTATTCAAAAAAAAATTGAAAGTATTGTATATATATATATATATATATATATATATATACGTATGTGTATTTTTATATTTGTGGTATTCTTTGGCATTAATGAAGGAAAACGTTGGATTGATATATAGAAGAATATAAATAATTTAGTGAGGGTATTTTAAAAAAATATAAAATTAAATATAAATTGTCAATTTATCCCATGAATAATAACCCAGACAATACAATCTCTGTACGTTGATAGACGTGAAATTGGTCGATTATCGTACACCAACAATTGAGTCAACTAACCGCAATACAATTTTGTTGTTATTCTCTTGTGTCATTGTCCATATATATACGTATACATATATAAATATATATACAACGCGAGACAAATTATCCCTGCTTATGTTGCTTTTGTTTCAATTTACTTCTGTATTTCTGGACATTTGAAGAAATTTTTTAAAATTTATAAAAACGGTAATATGTGAAATTAGGAAATGATGACATATGGTCCTGCTAAGGTACACGTTAGGTTCATCTGATGACAAATCAAATTTATTAAAATAAGAAAATCCAAATGTGGTCCTGATAAAGAACACGTCAGGTTTGCCCTAATAAAGCATATCTTATATTAACTTGACAAGGTCCTTATGGTACTTCAGGCAAATCAGGAAAAAATTCTAGTCAGGATGCACTTAAAAAAAAAACGTTGCTTCTAAATGACGTTCCCTAATATATATATATATATATATATATATATATATATATATATATATATTACCAAGAGAATGAATTATCAATAATAATAATAATATTGAATATTTAAAAAATATATAAACCTTTTTTGAAGAGTGCCGATGATAACGATGAGGATGTAACATACAAACGTAACGATCGATCGCCATACAAACAAGAATTACTGCACTTTGTTGAGTAAGTGCACCCCGTAAAAGTGCCTATAACATAGAAATAATAATAAATAGTGATACTTTTAATAACTCAAAGCCTGTAGTTGACTGCTGCAACCTTTTTAATCACTCTCGTAAAAATAATTCACTTAAAATATACATTTTTTTGACGTTTTTATTTTTAAATTTCTTGTTCTTTCGCATGTCCTTTCAACAGAACAAAAACTATCGAATTTTTTTTTTTTTTTTTTTTGTTAAAAATAATTATTATAAAATCATTTTCGAAAATTTTGGATTTGATGAAATTCAGTTTAAAAAGTATAAATAACTAAGAAATTATTTGAGAAAAAATTCAGTTGCAGACCCAAATTTTTATAAAACTTAAAGGGCTACAAAAAAGGTATCATTAATTTTTTTTGTTACTGCATTATTTTGGCGGTAATTTTAATTTGAAATGAATAAAAATAACAATTTTAATTTTTGGCTATCTAACTTAAGTTGTTTTTTTTTTTTTTATTTTTATTAATAGTGGCCTAAATATCGATTTTAGGATGAAAAGTGAAGAAATCTTTTTTATAGCAAATTAAAAGATCTAAAAAAAAGATCAGTGTGTTTTTTGGGTAAGACGATAATTTAAGCGGCAATTTTGAATTGAAAGAATGAAAAATATTTTTGGGGTGAAAGAAAGAAGACGAATACATAATAGAGTAAATGATTGTAGATAGAAATATATGTGAGTATATATGTAGTGAAGATTGAATGTCCTAGTTTGCATCTGCTCCAGACACGCCTTGGATCGACATTCTCATGTTCATTCTCTTATATTCACTCGCTATACTACCCCTTTACAAATTAGTGCACACGTCCATTATCGGTTTGTATGTCCTAAAGTTTTAATTTCCTTCTACATACATATATATATATATATACACATATATGTAAATATATACATATATATGTGTGTGTGTGTGTGTGTGTATGTATATATATATATAATCAATGAAGAAGTAAGTTAATGGGCGCAATTATTATGGTTTAAAATACCACGGGTACGAATGTCATAAAATTACTGCCGGTAAAATCATAACTTATATAATGATATTTATCGTGGGCAAGTGCCAGGACTTTTAAATTAACACTGGGTTATTTTTTATGAGGACCCATTACAGATAATTTAATTAGCTTACAATAACTCGCATCGTCTAATTATGAAACGTGAGCTGACATATCAGAGATAAAATAAATCATTTTTTGTTTTATATAAACATCTATTATTATTATTTATAAATTATTGGGAAATGTATCAGACGAGTTGATAATTGATACAGTTAGTGGCGAACTAATTAAATAATATGCTATGTCAAGTCGGAATAATTGTTTTTAATGAATCGGCGGAAAGTAACAGCCGTCTGAGCGACGACATTATTATATATATTTATTTCGTTCTACCGCTTAAAGTCGTCGTTTCTTAAAAACTAACACTCCTGTGGTATTTTTTATCGAAACCGAAATTGTATGGAATAAAATGCGCTTTTCAATGACTGGCATTGGGCTCCATGTATCTCAATTTATTACTGAGAGATCGCGAATCGAAAACAATTTATTTTTTCTGAACAACTTTTATTTCAAATTTCGTTATTTGTTTATTATTTTCCGAAGTTCGTCAAATAAGTAGACGTCATATGTACCCATTGGAAAGGTTATTTTATTCCCCACAACTTTGGTACCGTAAAAGAAATTCCTAAAATCAATAATTACAAAGTTACAACCGCCTAAACAATTTCACAATTGAGTCCAAAAATATCTCGTCGAATCTCAAAAAAAGTTTCTCCCAAACTTTAAATCCTAGTGCATTTTTTCAAAACCCCAAGCTTACAGATCTTCAAATTTCCTTCCAACGACCGCCGCCTCCGCTCGTACAATTAATAAATTTATTAATTACAACCAAAAATATAAAAAAACTAAACTAGTCATAACTCTGGAGAATAATCGTCAAACAAACATCAGGTGATTACAGAACAAATAAAATTATCCCCAGCTTTTGTCTCCGCAAAAAAAAAATCCCTGAAATGACTCGTCAATTAATGACAGATAAACCATAATCCCAACGAAATATCCTCCGACCAAAATTCCGTTGTCTCCAATATCAACCCCTCCAAATTTATCCCTCACTAAATTTTCTCTCCGAAACCTCAGAAAACATCAAAACATCTTCAATAATCACTCAGAAATCAATCAATATAAATTTATATTACTTCTTCTCCCATTATAAATATCTATTTTTCATTATTATTTTCTAGTCATTTAACAAACTACATAAATTACAATATTTTTGGCTAAATTCCAATAAATAAAAAAAAAACTAATAAAAAAATTACTGATAATCCTGCGCATCCAGTTTCCGCAGGATATCCAAACGCGCGACTGTTCTCGTTAATATATACCTTCATATATAGATATATATATATATACATGTGTTAGTATCCAATAAAGTATGAGGGAGTGCATAGTAGAGAATCTATATCCGCAAAGTGTCGAGCGGAAACGGAACATATCCTTGAAATGGCTCTTCAAACGGCTTCCGGTGGACTTTTATTATCTACAATCGTCTGTATTTGACCATTATCCACTACCAAAAAATAATATAAACCTTTTTTTATTTCTGTACTTTATTATTATTTTTTCCAGATGAACTTCCATTTTTCTTTCACCCCCCCCCCTTTTATTTATTATGATTACTTTTAATTTATTAATTACTTAATTACCAACTAATAATTAAATTCTATTTCTCCAAATATATCAATATAATTTTTGTTGAAGTGAATTTTCATTTAAAAAATTGGGAAAAAAATTTTCGAGTCAATTTTGGCTGCCACGATTTTCTGTAGAACATAACTTACTTTTGACATGAAACTATCGTAGATACAAAAAAATGTTCGAATAGTTTTGTGTAGGAAATTAAATTTCCTGCAAAAAGTGTATCAACACTTTTTATCATCAAATGAATATTTAAAGCTCTAGGAGCTCTAGAAGTTTTTTCAATTTTTTTGTCAACGTCTATCGAAAAAAAAATTTTTTACTTCAGAAAAATCAAAATTCTGACTTAAATATCAAAAATATCAAAATTTTGGAAGATACCTTTTTTGTAGCTTATTAAATTTTCTACAAAAAAGACTCCTTTAGTTTTTTTCGTAAATTCAGTTTTTTACAAGTTACAGTAGAAAAACACAAGAGTAATTAAGCTGGCGTACGAATTTGTAAAATATATGTATATATACATATATTTGCATATAAAGTATGAGTAATTAATCAAGAGTCTATCTGGGATTCAGACAAATCAGCTCGAGCACACAATTGACAGAACGAGAAGTTTGTGGTTTTAGAAAGCTCGAGTTCTGTCTCTTAAGTAAACGGTGAATTTGAAAAGCTAATACTTGAATCCACTATGAGTATTATGATAACGACTTATTTGAGTAAGAATATATATATACATATATATTGAAATATATGTGGAATAATTACCTGGATTTGGCAAACAACTTCACCATAGGGCCAGCATCCGTAGACGGCGGGTAAAAATCCAAATGGTGTCACTAAAACACCGATTGCTAGATCATTGCTCGCTAAACTGGTCAATAAATATTTTGGCTGGAATGTAATCAAAAATTCATTAATTTCGATCGATAAAATAAAGATCTAGGGAGAAGGGAAATATTTTTGGTAATTAACGAAATTTTGATAAATTTATAATTGGTA
Source organism: Microplitis deprimator (assembly GCA_964016945.1). NCBI lineage: Eukaryota > Metazoa > Arthropoda > Insecta > Hymenoptera > Braconidae > Microplitis > Microplitis deprimator. The sequence goes on from OZ024712.1 coordinate 19,212,731, forward strand.
CCATGGCCTAAATATTGAAAATATCGAAAAAGTTAATCAGACCTTTTTTTTAGCTCTAAAAAATTTCTATAAAAAAGGTCATTTTGGTTTTTGTTATAAAATTGATATTTTAAGCTCTAGAAGCTCTAGAAAGTTATAAAGTTTCAAAATTACATTTTTGGTAATTATAGAAATTTTGATAAATTTATAATTGGTACCATGGCCTAAATATTGAAAATATCGAAAAAGGTAATTCGACCTTTTTTGTAGCCCTTTAAATTCTCCACAAAAAAGGTCCAATTCATAGTTTTCTTAAAATCCACATTTATCGACAAATAATGATAATAATAACAATAATAATAATTCTCATAGTAAAATTAAGATCCACGTCACGTAGAATAAAGACTTTTATATATGTTAGTTTAAATATACTCGTATAATATACATACACATATATATATATACAAAAGATATGAGAAGGAAAACTAGAGGGTATATCTGAATGTATTTACTGGGCTGTTTGGCATTTGCATATGCATGAGCACAAGCGTAGAAAGTGGCTATAACATATATTTCTACTGTTGGCATATATATATATATATATATTAAGGAAATACTAAGGGATAAAGGGAGTAGATATGATGAAATGTAGTAAGTCGATGAGAGGTATATAGACTATATATATATATATATATATATATATATATATATATATATGCCAAACTAGAAACTATGAGGATCATCATGCGGCTTACAAGAGTATTATCCTCATTATATATGTGTAATTCATATAAAATATATAACTAATGTATTCATTACACGTATGATATTACAAAGAGCTTTTGGTTATGGATTATCCCTTTGTGGTTAAGTAATACTAATTACGAATAATATATTACTATTATCATTATAAGTAATTGATATATTGAACTGATTGTGAACGGCAAGGTCTTTGGAAATCAAATAGGGATTTTAGGATTTGAAATTTTTTGGCTTAATGAGAAATGGGTTGAGGTTAAGGTTGGAGTCGGGGTGTGGTATTGAGAAGAAGGGTAACTTTTTAGAGGATCAGTACTTTTTAGGGAGTTATAAAATTTTCGAGGCTGGAATGGGAGACAGAGTTTTTGTGGTTTGGAACTGAGTAAAGTACTGGTGGATTAAATTCGAAAAATTCCTGGGGATAGATATTGAAGCTGGTGAGAGAATTCAGAAGTACGGACACTGAAATACAGTTAAAAACAAATAGTTGAAGGTATTTTTTGCAAAAAAAAATTTTTGAGAATATTATGATCGGGTCATAGGAAAGTACACATTTTTAGCTGTAAAATGATTTTTTTTTCTTTTTTTTAAGATCATATTTTGCTGAGTTATTGATGTTTGAACTTTCATAATGATCAAAAATTTTTTTGATCATTATGAAACCAACTCTTGATATCTCCTAGAAAAAAATTATAAAATCTCATTTGCAAGCTCAAGGCCTCTACTTTTCTACTCAGACATCGCCCAAGTCGCAAAAAAAAATCCACCCCTTAATTTTCAGAAGTTAAAACCCGCCAGTAATTTCAAATAGAATTCCAATAATTTCTTTTCTCAAAAAAATATATTATAAAATTTTTCAGCTCTTAAATTAGTATGGGATCTGAAAGTACATGCTCCGAGCTTTAAAAAAAAAAAATTTCAATTTTTTGCCACCATTATTCCCAGATATATCAATACATAAAGATTCATAATGGCCAAAAATATTTTTGATCATTATGAAACTTTAACTCTCAATATCTTCACGAGAAAAAATCCTAGAAATATAAAAAAAATTTCATTTTAAAGCTTCAGAAGTCTACTGTCCACCTACACACCAGCCGAGTGCCCCAAAAATTTTATTTCTTCAATTTCTTGATATCAATCCAGCCCATCTTACCCACGACAATAAATTAGCAAAATAAATGAAATATTACCTGCGCATGAATATATTTGCTGTAACGACGACTGTTGATAACACAAATAACAAGTAAATTGGCTATTAAAATTCCAATACTCAAGAATAGAATTAACGCTGCGCGTAATAATTGTCCAGGTCCAGGAGTTGGCCAGTGAATAAATTTATTATTACTACCGTCAGTAGGCCAACAGCTGCTGTTGTTAAGTGCTGGTGGTAATAAAGTTGGTGTCTGATGCTCTAACATTCTTCAAATACCTTTTTTTATTTTTTTCAGCTTTTACTGCTTATGCTCCGGCTTATTTTTAAGCTTGAGCTTAAGCTTGCTCTTTTTTTTTTCTTACGAGTCTTCTTACCACCACCACCAGTATCAAACAAATTTTCTACCATTACCACTACCATCAACACTCACTAATACAATTATTATTATTATTATTATTTCTTCTTAATTGGCCTCAACCACTTCCATTAATTCCAAATTACGAAAATCTGAAATAAAAAAAACTTTATTTTGACATTTCATAACTTGATTAATATTGAAAATAAATTAAAAAGTTTTAACATGCATTTATAGGAAATTTAATAAGCTACAAAAAAGGATCTTATAACTTTTCTTCTATACCCATAACTTTAGAAGATATGAGCATTTTAATAAAAAAGAAAATTTGTTTGCCTTATTGATGAGTTCGTATACTTTCAGCACTTTGGTAATAAATATCTCTTTGAATATTGAAGTTACGTCAAAATGTTTCAAATAAATTTCGTAGGAAATTCAAAGAGCTACAAAAAAAGTCCTTATAACTTTTCCTCTATACCCATAACTTTAGAAGATATTAGCATTTGAATAAAAAAAAATTTTTTGCCTTATTGATGAGTTCGTATACTTTCGGTACTTTGGTAATAAATATCTCTTTAAATATTGAAGTTACGTTCAAACGATCTAAGTAATTTTGATAGGAAATTTAAAGAGCTACAAAAAAGGTCCTTATAAATTTAGACCTATCTCTCATAGTTTCGGAGATACGAGCAATAAATGAAAACTTAAATTTTATTCCCTCACCTAATAGATGAGTTACTCTGGTAAGTGCTTAGACATTAAATATCTCATTACCTATGGCAGATACGTTAAAAACGTATTGATACTTTTTTATAGAGAATTTAACACTACAAAAAAGGACCTTATCACTTTTTAATTATTTTTATTATTTAACAAGTTATTTGCAATTAAACTTTTTCAGTCATTAAATTAATCACGTGGATTTTTAAAAAATTTACCGAAAGAGAAAAAATATAAAAAAAAAATTAGGTCAGCTGATAACATTCACGACAATCGTTAATAATGAGAGGGTAGTTAACGAGGTCGTTGGTTAAAACTCATCATCGAGTTATAGTTGAAATTACAGAGATGGAAATATTAGTAAAGTAATAAGTGCATAAAATATTAATTGAAAAAAAAAAAAAAATAAGTCGAATTCACATCAATTTTTACTTAAAAAAAAACCGCGAAATTTGAAATCTGCGAATTATATTTTTTTTTTGCTTAGCTGGGGTTTTAAAATAAAAAGATTGAATTGTAGTTTAAATAACGTAGCACTTAATTAGAAACTAGAAAAAAAAATAAATAAATAAACTTTATTTCGTTTATTTATTTTTTAGTAAAATTGCTAGTTCATGAGATAAAAAAGACAAGCATTATTTGCTCGTGGCAACATTTTTTTTTTCTACAAAAAATAAAAATAAAAGTACTTTAGTTGGTTACAGAGAACTTTTAGAATACAATTTTATTTTTTTTTATTTCCCCAGACAAATAAATCACGAAAAAAAAAAAAGTTTCTCCGATACTAAAATTGTAAATTCTTTAAACATTTAAAATACCTCTAACTCATAAACTATTGAGATTATGGAAAAAATCAATGAAACTAATTTTGTAGGAAATTTAATGATCTACAAAAAAGTATTCATTACTTTTTATCATAAAATTGATATTTGAAGCCTTACAGGCTTCAGAAGCTTCAAAAGTCTGGAAATAAAAATTTTTTATACCAAAAATTTTGGTTTAGAAAAATTTCAAATTTTGAGTGAAATATCGGGAATATAAAAAAAGTGAAAAATAACTTTTTTGTAGATCTTTAAATTTCCTACAAAAAAGGTTTCCTAAGTTTTTCTGTAGAATCGATAGTAAAAAAGTTATGGGAGTTGAAAGTTTTCTTAGGGAAGAAAAAAAAAATTGGAAAAATATATGAAGAATATGTGGAAAAAGTATAAGAATATCTACTTGTATATGTATATGTATGTATGATTGATAGTTGGGGTATGAAAAATAACATAAAGAGTTTAAATATAATATTTAAAAGGATTATGATATATTTTATTCATGAGAAATAAAAATAAATGTACGGAAAAATCTTTAATTCAAACGTTATCGAATTTTATCCGATAGAAGTAAAGGGATTTCCCGGATCGAGACCATGCCCGAGTAATTTATGCGTTGTCTTTTCTATACCGCCGAGACGTTTGTCCTTTTACAACACAGTTTCTCTAGAAAATCCGTGGGATAAAGGCCAAAAATATACTAGACACTTTTTTTTATTTTTTGAAATAAAAGAAATTTACCCTAAGGTACTGTTCTACTAACTTTATTACCTCTTGGATACTTGGATTTATTTTTTACAATTTGAAAAATAAAAAAAAAATTTTTTAATTTGATGAAAATTTCATAAGCAAAGTGGTTGTAATTTTTTTTTTAATTATTAGATACATCATCAGAACGTGAAAAGTGAACCATATATGATCATATATGAAAATTGGCTATATATGCTTCACATAAGCGCCATATATGCTTCACATATACTCTATATATGAAGCAAATACAGATCATATATGATACAAACATAAAGAGTATATGAATCATCATATACAATTTATGTTTGTAACATATATGATTCATATATAATCTATCTTTGGTACATATATGGTTTTTATGAAGCATATATAAATCATATATGATTCACATATTTTTGTCGATAGACCATATATGAAAACTAGTTATATATGGATCATATACGATTAATACATTGATCTTCTTTGCCCAAATATGCTTCATATGATCCATTTATAAAGCATATATAGATGATATATGCCCATCGATGAAGCATATGTGAATATTGGTCATATATGAAGCATATATAGATTATATATAAATCGTATATGATTCACATTTAAGCATATATGAAGCACATAAAGAAAAATATGATCTATATGACTCAGTGCGATCATATATGGTTCGTATATGATTCAATATGACCTCTATGATTCAATGTAATCATATATGTTTCAATGTGATCATCTGTGGTTCGTATATGATATAATATGATCATATCATTCCATATGATCTCTATTATCCCTATGATTCAATGTAATCATATATGTTTGAATATGATCATATGTGGTTCGTATATGATGTAGTGTGATCATATATATTTTAATATGATCCTATGTGGTTCGAATATGATTCAATATGACCTCTATGATTCAATGTGATCGTATATGTTTCAATTTGATTATATGATTCAATGTGATCATATATGTTTCAATATGATCATATTTGATTCGTATATGATTCATGTAAGCTTCAGTTCTGAATCACATATGATTCATATATGCTTAATATATGTGATTCATATGTTTATATAAATCATATGGATCATATTTTTCCATATATGCCTTATATATGAGCCACATATGCTCTGTATATGGGCATATGTGACGTATGGATCATATATGTAGCATATACAGCATTTTTTTATATATTGCCATATAAGATGATGATAAATTTTAAATAAATACTTAGAATTTTTTAACAATTTAAGTCATCTGAATTATTTGTAATTTGTAAAATGATTTTTAAGTTTTTGAAATATTAAAAAATTATCGATTTATTGGTCAGTCCGTTTTATACTGATCATATATATTATCATATATGTTTCAACATATAAATTCTATTATACGAAATAAAGAATTGATAAAAAAAATCTCGACGTATGAGTGATTTTATAAGTATTCAATTACGGACACGCTGGAAATAAAAAAAAATTTTATTGTGAATTTATGAATAATTTATATATGTATATTCATATGTATACTGAAAAATCTAAAAAAAAAAAGTTTTTAAATAAATCAAAAGTTTATTTATTGGTTAAATTTTTTTTTTTTTCAAGTTCGATGCCCTCGAGAGTTGTAGTAGTTGAAGAGACATACAGTCATATATCCCAAGGGAGATGTTCTATTTTTTCTTTTTCGTTATGTGTGAGGGTGAAAAGAAACTTCAAATACGACATGATAGAAGTACGATGACTAGACATCATGAGACTTACGATACTTTTACAAGTTACAGACTTGACATAAGTCGACGAGGATTACTATTTTTTTATTATTACCTACATATGTATATATATATATATATATATATATATATATATATATATATATATATATATATATATATATGTATGTATGCATACATAAATATATAGACATATATTTGAGTGCTGATAAGTCGGTCAATCAAAGTTGCTCACATTGATTTTATTAAAAAAGTAAATCTTACTTTTTTTTTTGCTATGATCTATTAACTATGAGTGCATGACCTACGATCTATGTTAATTTATGAACTACAGAGATCTACCTAGGCTCTAATTAGATCTTTGAATATACACGATCTATGTAGATCCCTGATCTATGTAGATCCCTGATTTATATAGATCTCTGATTATACTAGATCTGCTTAAATCTATGATCTACGTTGATCTATGATCTAGGGTCTAATTAGATCTTTGAATATACATGATCTATATTGATCTATGATCCTTGATCTATTAAGATTCCTGATCTATGTAGATCGCTGAATATACAAGATCTGTTTAAATCTATGATCTATGTTGATCTATGATCTACGTGGATCTATGATCTAGGCTCTATTCAGATTTTTGAACATACACGATCTATGTTGATCTATGACCTACATGGATCTATGATGTAGGCTCTAAGTAGATCTCTGAACATACAGGATGTATATGAATATGATCTATGATCTATGCTTATTTATGATCCCAATAGATCTAAATCTTATGCAGATCTCTGTATATCTATGATTTATATTGATCTATGATCTATGCAGATCTATGATCTATGTAGATCTATTATCTATGTAGATCTATGATCTATGTAAATCTATGATCTATGTAGATCTATGATCTATGTAAATCTATGATCTATGTAGATCTATGTTCTATGTAAATCTATGATCTATGTAGATCTATGATCTATGTAAATCTATGATCTATGTAAATCTATGATCTATGTAGATCTATGATCTATGTAAATCTATGATCTAAGTAGATCTACGATCTATGTAAATCTATGATCTATGTAGATCTATGATCTATGTAGATCTATGATCTATGTAGATCTATGATCTATGTAGATCTATGACCTATGTAGATCTATTATCTATGTAGATCGATGATCTACATAATTATCATACTTTAATAGAAAAAATCATATAAATTTTCAATCTGATAGAAATTGTATAGTTCTAAAAAAAAATTAATGAAAATTTACGCTTTACATAAATAAGTAGATAAAAACTAATGAGTAAAAATCTTGTAGCTTAACTTCTTAAGCCGATTTTCAAAACTGGAAGCTCTAAAAGCTTAAGAAGTCACAAACAAAACTTTCTTAAATAAATAATTCTGTAATAAATTGAAATTATTACTTAAGTATTAAATATATCACAAAAATGAATAATAACTTTTTTTTAGCCCTTTAAATTTTTTATAAAAATAGTCCTTACAAGTTTCATCATAAATTGAGTTATAAATAAGTTACAAGCTCTACAAGTTGTGAAAGTACATTTTTTTTATATTCATAAAAATTTATTCTTTGCAAACAAAAAAAAAATAATTATTGTTATTGATAAAAAAAAAAAAAAAAATTGTAGCAAATGTGTTGGATCGATATTCTAAGAGGATAAGTTGAGAAAGTAAACAAAAAGTTTGTAGAAGGATATTAAGCCTAATGATCCTCGGAAGAAGTTTCAACACAATTTAATCTAAAGTTAAACCTTTTTCCCATGAAAATTCTCTATTCCTGTGTACTTTTATCTTTTTCTGGTGTCTTTATCGCGCCCTCTATTGTGTGGAAAAAAAATTGGGTACTAAAGGATTAGAACTATGAAAAGTCTTTAGTCAAAAAAAAAGAAATTTTGGTGATAACTGAGTAATTAAACAATTAAAATGCATGTGAGAAAATTTTATTATTATTATGGTTATGATAATGATAATTATACATAATAAAAGTGTTAATGTGTCATCTTTTTAATGGCAGTAGTTTAATTATCATATTCTTAATTCAAGTAGTTAAGACACTATTTATTTTTGTAAAGAAAATTATCTGATTTTTAATTTTTTCATAGAAGAAAAAAAAATTATTTATTTGAATCAAAGAAATTTTTTTGGTTTTCTTGATTCTAGATATGGTTATTGATACAAGACATAATTCAAGAAATTCTTGTATCAATTGGAAACTATAGAAAAATTGAAAACATTTTTGAATTAAGTATTTTACTGATTTCGTTAATAATTTTATGAAAAAAAATAAACTTGGATCAAAAAAAACATTTTCTTGATTCAAGAAATAAATCTTAAGTCAGTCTATAATTCTTGATTCAATCAATAAATCCAGTCAATCAATAGTTCTTGAGTCAATCGATAATTCTTGATTCAAGAAATAATTCTTGAGTCAATCGATAATTCTAGAGTCAATCTATAATTCTTGATTCAAGAAATACATCGTAAGTCAGTCCATAATTCTTGATTCAATCAATAAATCTTAAATCAATTGATAATTCTTGATTCAAGAAATAAATCCTGTCAATCGATAATTCTTGAGTCAAGAAATAATTCTTGATTCCAGAAATAAGTCTTGAGTCAATCGATAATTCTTGAGTCACTCGTTAATTCTAGAATCAATCGATAATTCTTGAGTCAATCGTTAATTCTAGAATCAATCGATAATTCTTGAGTCAATCGATAATTCTTGAGTCAATCGATAATTCTTGAGTCAATCTATAATTCTTGATTCAAGAAATACATTTTAAGTCAGTCCATAATTCTTGATTCAATCAATAAATCTTAAATCAATTGATAATTCTTGATTCAAGAAATAAATCCTGTCAATCGATAATTCTTGAGTCAAGAAATAATTCTTGATTCCAGAAATAATTCTTGAGTCAATCGATAATTCTTGAGTCAATCGTTAATTCTAGAATCAATCGATAATTCTTGAGTCAATCGATAATTCTAGAGTCAATCTATAATTCTTGATTCAAGAAATACATCTTAAGTCAGTCCATAATTCTTGATTCAATCAATAAATCTTAACTCAATTGATAATTCTTGATTCAAGAAATAAATCCTGTCAATCGATAATTCTTGAGTCAAGAAATAATTCTTGATTCCAGAAATAATTCTTGAGTCAATCGATAATTCTTGAGTCAAGTAATAAATCTTAAGTCAATTGATACTACTCGATTCAAGAAATAATTCTTGATCCAAGAAATCTTTCTTGAATCAAAAAATTTTTCTTTAATGAAGTAGGAACTCTTGGTTCACAAAATAATTCTTAACTCAAGAAAAAATTTTTATTCAAATAAAAAATATTAAATCAATGAACAATTCCTATATTAATTAAAATTCTCATATGATAAAATATATGAATATATTCTTGAATTAAGTATTTCACTAATTTTTGTAAAAAAAAAAAATTAACTTGAATCAAGAAAAATTGTATACTAAAAATATGATATCTGAAGTAAAAATTTATTTTTACTTGCTTCAAGAAATAATTCTTGATTCAAAAAATAAGTATCAAATCAATAAAGATTCTTATGAAAGTATAAAAAAAATTTTCTTGAATTAACTTTTACTAATTCTTATTGAAAAAAGTTAACTTGAATCAAGAAAAAATATGATTCTAAAAAAAATATTTTTTCTTTATTGAACAAATAGTTATTCTTTGATGCGTAAAAAACTCTTGAATATCATCGAATTATTCCTGCAGTGTCACGTAAAAATGAATAAACAACAAGAATAATATTGAAAGTGACAGATAAGAGTTTATTGAGAGAGTAGATATTAAATTTTCGTTACACTACACGAGGTAGAAAGAAGTCTAGTAAAAACAGAATAAGAATGTCAAATGAGAATGAGAATAATATGAATAGAATCCGAGCATAATATATAAATGTATATAATACTATATTCATAAGTTCTAACTGATTCTGTTACGTGCTATTATTAAATAATTTTTTTTGTTCTATAAGAAAAAAAATTTTGATAAAAAATTTAAAAAAAAAATTTCTTGTTATTTTCTTACAGTCAAGAATTAGATCATTTTTTTTTTTAATAGAGTCTATATATATGGTATGGTATAAAACTCGTGACTCGTGTGTGACACGTGACTCATGAATAAATTCTTTCAAATAAACTGAAAGACGATAAAAAATATATATATATATAAATGTTTGAATAAATGAAATAAAAGTTTAAAGTTGGAAAAATAAATAAAATTGAATAGAAGTTAAAAAAAGTGATGACTGATGAGTAAATAAGAGTAAATAATGATGAGTTATTTTGTAAATATGAAGTGAGATTGCTAGTTTTTGTTATTTTTTTTTTTTTTTTTTTAGAGAAAAAGTTATGTGATTTATGGAAAATTGTTATTTATTAGAAAAGTATTTTTAAGAAAGGAGAAAATAAAATATTTTTTGATAATTTTGGCTGGAAGGAAATAACATTTTATTCTGTTTGATAGTATTGGAATTATTTCTTGAACGGGGATTCATTTGTGATTGAAGAAAAATTTATTGGAAAAAGAAAAAAAAATTTTTTCAATTGTCATGTTTGTGAGGTTTTTTTATTTAAGCTAATGTGTTTTTTTTTAATTGACTATTGAATCGATAATTATTTCTTGAACCCAGAATTTATTCCTGGCTGGGGAAAAATTTCTAGACCCAAGAATTATTTTTTGAACCTAGAATTCATTCTTGATAGCAGAAATATTTCTTGATTCAAGAATTATGTCTTGAACCAAGAATTTTTCTTAAATCACGAATTAGTTATTGAATTAAGAATAATTTCTTGAAGCTAGTATTTATTCCTATTGAGAGAAAAATTTCTAGATTCGAAAATTGTCTCTTGAATCAAGAATTCTTCTCGAATCACAAATTTCTCTAGTCAAGAAACAATTTTTGAAGTAAGAAATATTTCTTGAATCAAGAATTATTTCTTCAGCTGATAAATTATTTCTGAATGGAAAAAAATTTCTAGACTCAAGAATTATATTTTGAACCGAGAATTCGTTCTTGATCGCAAAAATATTTGTTAGGAATTGTGACTTGAACCAAGAATTTTTCTTAAGTCAAGAATTAGTTATTGAACCAAGAACATTTTCTTGAAGCTAGTATTTATTCCTATTGAGAAAAAAATTTCTAGATTCGAAAATTGTCTCTTGAATCAAGAATTTTTCTCGGATCACGAATTTCTCTAAAGTCAAGAAACAGTTTTTGAATTAAGAAATATTTCTTGAATCACGAATTATTTCTTGAGCTGAAAAATTATTTCTGAATAGAGAAAAATTTCTAGACTCAAGAATCATTTTTTGAACCTAGAATTCGTTCTTGATCGCAGAAATATTTCTTGAGTCAAGAATTATATCTTGAACCAAGAATTTTTCTCGAATCACAAATTTCGATACAGTAAAGGAACAGTTTTTGAATTAAGAAATATTTCTTGAATCAAGAATTATTTCTTGAGCTGATTAATTATTTCTGAATGGAGAAAAATTTCTAGACTCAAGAATTATTTTTTGAACCGAAAATTCGTTCTTGATCGCAAAAATATTTGTTAGGAATTATGTTTTGAACCAAGAATTTTTCTTAAATCAAGAATTAGTTATTGAACCAAGAACATTTTCTTGAAGCTAATATTTATTCCTATTGAGAGAAAAATTTCTAGATTCGAAAATTGTCTCTTGAATCAAGAATTCTTCTCGAATCACAAATTTCTCTAGTCAAGAAACAATTTTTGAAGTAAGAAATATTTCTTGAATCAATAATTATTTCTTCAGCTGATAAATTATTTCTGAATGGAAAAAAATTTCTAGACTCAAGAATTATATTTTGAACCGAGAATTTGTTTTTGATCGCAGAAATATTTCTTGAGTCAAGAATTATATCTTGAACTAAGAATTTTTCTTGAATCAAAAAAATAATTTTTTTTTCTATTTTTTCTCAATTCAAGTAATTTCCGTCTTGTCAATATAAAAATATAAAAATAAAATAAAACAACTACTGGCTTCAAAAATTCATATAAATTTATTTCTTGAATATAAAATTTTATTTAAATTCAAACTTGAATTTAAAATTTCATTCATTTTCAAACAATTGACTACAGAGTAACATGAACACTGACGTAGCTATTTTATTCTTTTCTGCAGCTTAGCACCTTTTCACCCGTAATTTTTTTTATTCATTTTGTTCCTTTCTGTCTTTCTGTCTTCCAGTCTTTCACTATTTTCTTCTTTATTTTTTTCTTTTACTTTATTTTTTTATCTCATTCGGCTTCTCACCCTTCGATTTTATAAACCAAAGGATATATAGCGAGTGTCATAAAAGATTTCTCTTTAACGCACGTTAAATTATTTTTTATCTCATATTTCAGCTTTTTTATAATGAATACCTTCTTTTAAAGATTAATTATTTATACATTGAAACGAGTACCATCAAAAAATAGTAATAAAAAAAGATGATAAATCTTCAGTTTACATTCATGTTTATATATAATTGAGTATGTGTAATTATTATGCATCAGTGAAAAATTATAAGTTCATACATAGAGAATTTTTTTTAAAAGAAGTGGAATCGTAAAACATATATATGAAATATGTTTATATTCAATGAAGAAGTAATTTAATGGTCACAATTATTTTGGTTGAAAATACCACGGGTACGAATGTCATAAAATTACTGCCGGTAAAATCATAACTTTTATAATGATATTTATCGTGGGCAAGCGCCGAGACTTTTAAACTAACACTGGGTTATTTTTTACGAGGACCCATTACAGATAATTTAATTAGCTTACAATAACTCGCATCGTCTAATTATAAAACGTGAGCTGACATATCAGAGATAAAATAAATCATTTTTTGTTTTTATATAAACATCTGTTATTATTATTTATAAATTATTGGGAAATATATCAGACGAGTTGACAATTGATACAGTTAGTGGCGAACTAATTGAATAATATGTTATGTCAAGTCGGAATAATTGTTTTGAATAAATCGGCGGAAAGTAACAGCCGTCTGAGCGATGGCATTATTATATATATTTATTTTGTTCTACTGCTTAAAGTCGTCGTGTCTTAAAAACTAACCCTCCTGTGGTATTTTTTGTTGAAACCGAAATTGTATGAAATAAAATGCGCTTTTCAATAACTGGCCTTGCGCTCCATTTATCTCAATTTATTACTGAGAGATCGCGAATCGAAAATAATTTATTTTTTCTGAACAACTTTTATTTCAAATTTCGTTCTTTGTTTATTATTTTCCGAAGTTCGTCAGATAAGTAGACGTCATATGTACCCATTGGAAAGGTTATTTTATTCCCCACAACTTTGGTACCGTAAAAGAAATTCCTAAAATCAATAATTACAAAGTTACAACCGCCTAAACAATTTCACAATTGAGTCCAAAAATATCTCGTCGAATCTCAAAAAAAGTTTCTCCCAAACTTTAAATCCTAGTGCATTTTTTCAAAACCCCAAGCTTACAGATCTTCAAATTTCCTTCCAACGACCGCCACCTCCGCTCGTACAATTAATAAATTTATAAATTTCAACCAAAAATATAAAAAAACTAAACTAATCATAACTCTGGAGAATAATCGACAAACAAACATCAGGTGATTACAGAATAAATAAAATTATCCCCAGCTTTTGTCTCCGCAAAAAACAAATCCCTAAAATGACTCGTCACTTAATTACAGATAAACCAAAATCCCAACAAAATATCCTCCGGCCAAAACTCCGTTGTCTCCAATATCAACCCCTCCAAATTTATCCCTCACTAAATTTTCTCTCCGAAACCTCAAAAAATATCAAAACTTCTCCAGTTATCATTCAGAAATCAATCAAACATTCAAAAAAAATTCTCCAATTTTAATTTTTTCACTTTAAATCACGAATCAAAATTTTTCAAAATTTTATCTAAAAAAAAACACTAATTACCTTTTTTTTTTCTTTGACTCAAAACGAGAAAAAATTTCAAATTTTTTTTTTACTTTCCAAATTCACAAAAAAATTTTTCACAGAAAAATAAAAAAAAACACTTATTTATATAAATTACTAATATCACTAAAAAAATTTTTCAAAAAAAAAATTTCAAAATAATTTTTTTTACAAAAAGAAAAAAACGTTAAACAAAAATTAATAATCGAAATCCAAAAAAGGTGTCGTCATTGCTGAGTCTGACGACGCACTGACTCTTACTACTGGTCTGCGGGATTATGTGCCTGCGAATAGTCGAATGGGCGTTCGTGAGTTGAAAATTTGACGGTAGAGCGCACACGGGTATAAAATGCGCGCGAATGTGTTAACCGCATTATTTTATGACCGTTAAAATAAAATAAATTTTTAAATAAAATAAATATAAAAAAATTCAGTTACTGAGAAAAAAAAATTTGTATGTATATATATATATATATATATATATATATATATATTTTTTTTTTATTTCGTTGCCCATTTAGTCTCTCTCTTTCCCGTTCCCTTCTCTGGACGGAACCCCCGGTCCCTATCGAGCCAGCAATATTACTCTGGCACTTTCTATCTCCTACACTTTCCCACCCACTAGCCTCATCCTTTACCGCCACTTCCGTTTCCGCTTTCTCACTCACTTCCATCGACTACTACTACTACTGCTACTACTGTTATTATTGCTGATAGTATTGGTATTGGCTGTGAGTGACTAGTAAAACCAGTAGTTTCACTGTCTTCTTCAAAAGGGGGATTGGAGGGGGAAGAAGCAAGAAAGGGAGGGGCAAGGGTGGCAAGGGGGAGGTAGTGAAGCGACTACTTTACTTTAGCGATGAGTTTAAAACGGCGCCACGACCTACGCACGACTGACCTAGCCTCATTGTGCTCATATCTGTTATTTTTTTTTTGGGCGGGTGGGGGTGGGGTTGAGGGTGGGTGGAAGGGGGGTAGTGATTTAAGGTCTTTTGAAAGTATTGAGTTGGATAGAGTGTTTTATTGGAGGTTTTTTTTTGGGGGTGGGCTAAAGTTTTTTAAAAAAAACTTGAAGATTTTGAAAACTTGCTTTGGGGATAAATGGGAGGAAAGTGTTAAAAAGTTTTAACATTTGTGGGTTTTGAATTATTATGAAATAAAAATGTTGAAATAAGAGAATTGTTAAAATTTAACAGTGTTAAATTTTAAGTGTTAAATTAATTTTACATTTAACAGTACTAACAAATTTCAAAATTTAACACTTGAATAATGTTAAAATTTAATAGTGTTAATAAATATTGTAGCTGAACATTATTAAATAAAATTTAACATTTTACATTGTTAACAAATTTTAACATTTAATACTGTAACATTTGAATATTTAAATGTGTTAAAATTTTTAACATTGTAAAATAAACTATAGTCATAAGTGACAATAAATTTTTCAATTTAACACTACTAAAGTGTTAAAATTTTACAGTGTAAACAAATTTAGAAATTGGATATTATTAGAAAATGTTAAAATCTTAACATTGTGAAGTGAACTATAAAGTTAACAGTATTAAGAAACTTTATAATTTAACACTATTAAAAAGTGTTAAAATTTAATAGTGTTAAATCAATTTTACACATCACGGTGTTGATAATTTTTATTAATCCTAATTTTTTTAATTTAAAATTTAGCACTACTGAAAAGTATTAAAATTTAATAGTGTTAAATCAATTTCACACTCAACAATATTAAAAAAATTTATTAATCCTAATTTTAAAAATTTTGTACTTAGCACTACTAAAAAGGGTTAAATTTTAACAGTGTTAACTCAATTTTACACTTAACAGTGTTAACAAATTTCTATTGATCCTTAATTTTTTAATTTAATACTCAACATTACTAAAAAGTGTTAAATTTTAACAGTGTTAAATCAATTTTACACTTAACAGTGTTAACAAATTTCTATCGATCCTTACTTTTTTAATTTAATACTCAACACTACTGAAAGGTGTTAAAATTTAACAGTGTTAAAATTTAACAGTGTTAAATATTTTTAAAATTTAACACTAACAAATTTTATAATCTAACATATGATTTAAATTCTCATGAAATAAATTAAAATAATTTTTAAGAAATAATTCAATTATCACAAGAAACGGATAATAAAAAAATTGTCAACTTATTAACTCAAATTAATTTACTCTAGAGTAATAAAACAATAGATTTATCCGGCTATACAAACCAGACAGATATATATATATATATATATATATATATATATATATATATATAAATTTATAGATAAATTCTCAGGTAATTGAGGAGAGTATGATTCAGCAACTACTATTCAAATACCAATACTCCCTCTCCTCTATTACATCTCAACCTCTACACTTCTCTACACACATATTTATCGATACCAACGTAACTTAATGTTTAATCAGTGTTCGCCAGTAATTGCGCATTCTCTCTTCATCCACTCACAGGCATATTAACAATCACTCAATTAATCTTAATCTATATTAACTTATTGTTTTGCTCAATCAATTAAATCACTTTTATATTATATGTTATCTATATTTTTTTTCTGCTCGTCATCGAATTTTTTTTTTTTTTTTTTCAATAGTCTATATATATGTACACGAAGATAAAAAATGGGAAAATTTTACTAAGGACACGGAGAAAAAAAGTATAGCAACTTTTACTTAAAAATATGAGTTAAAATTACTAAATTCATATTGTAATCTTAAAACGCTATTGAAATTTTGTAACCTTTACTTTTTTGAGAATTCAATTTTTAGTTATATTTAGTAATTTTTATTATTTAAATACGGAATTAAATATAAACTGCATTAGTAAACTTGACTATATATTTAGTAAATTTTACTATCCCGTTTAAAAAATTTTACTACATTAGAACGGAAATAGATAAAATTAAATTTTTATTAGTTTGTCAACTTTTTATTATTATTGTTATTATTTTTATTTATGTCATCTGTATTGGAGTTGGTGTCGATTTTTATTTTTAAAAAATCACTTGTTTTAACCGGGATTCGAACCCTGATCTCCCGCGTGCGAGTCCTTTCCTATGTCTGACGGTCCGATGTCTCCTTTAGACGAAGGTTTCTGAACTTGTAATACATGTTTGTATATGCTATCTTCACCAACTTTTAATTTTATCGATCTGCTTCGGAAAAATTACAAGCCGTTTAGTAATTTTTAGTTGCTGTACAATAATTAATACAACGCTATTCATCTGGTTTACAGAAATTACTAAACAGATTGTAATTTTTGTATACTGTAGGGTATTTAATGCATACTTTTAGTTAACTTTCATATTTTAACAGAGTAAAAATCGTTGAAACAAACGTTGAGTAATAATTTAATATTTTCTTTTTAAAATTTGCTGTTCGATTAGTAAAGGATACAAATAAATTAGTAATAAAAGTAATAATATAGCAATTTTTCAGATAAACATACAGTATTAATTACTGCTCTGTGATTTTTACTATGCATTTAGTAATAAATAGTAAAAGTAATGCACTCATTGATTTGCATTAGGATTTCTTACTTAAATATATTAAATATCAAAATATTTTCGAGACTCGTTTTCTCCGTGTACATATATGGAAATTTCAACTTTGTTAACACAGGAATAATTTCTATGTTTAGGAAATTTTCCCATGTTGACATTGAGGGATTTCCTACGTCATCAAAGGAATTTCCCCAAAGCAAAATTGGAAAAATTCCCTTTTTTTTTTTCTTCGCGTCGGTATTATGAATGAGTAAAAAATATAGTATATTTATTATAAAATATAACAAAATGTAAAGAAAAAGTATGTTGGGAATACGTAAGTAAGGGTATCTGTATGTATATATGTATAGAAAGAAAGAAAAAGAAAGAGAAAGAGAGAAAGAAGATTAAAGAGGCGTGAAAAGATAAAACAAAGTAGTAAGTAATCTTCATGAACTTGATATTAAATTATTAACTTTTGTAATCTATAGTCTTATTTAATTCACAACTCATTATCTTAACTTTGATCACTTCTACTTAGTATTTATATAAACTTTATACATATGTATATACATATATTTACATATATATTAGGGTATACTTTCGAGTCTCATATGAAAATTTGTTGGTTAAAATGTTTTAAGAATCTCCGCTAAAAATCAGTTCGATGAAAAATTTTTAAGGGGTCAAGAATTTTGAAAATTCAAAAAATGATTGAAATTCAGATTTTTTTTTTTTGTAAATTTTTTCTTTTCCGTGACAGAAATGTTTTCTGTGTAAAAGCAATAGCATGATTAAAATTTCAGCTGAAAATATAGATTTTTAAACGTCGCTCAAAAATTTTGAATATTAACTCAAAATATGCAACTAATACTTTGAATTAATTTTTGAATTTTTTGATAACTCAATTATTATCATTACACTAAAACATAACTTTTGCATAACCGAAAATATACTGGACAGTCTTAAACGATAAAATTGGGTAAGATTTGAATGACCAAAAAAACCTAAAAGTTGAATTAAAAAATAAAAAGTATGTAAATAACTTATTTTTTCTATGTCTCAAGTTATATTTTTATTCACTATGATACAAATTGATGGTGAAAAAATCGAGAAGTCGTAATATTAATATTCAAGGGTCGCTCGAAAACGTCCAAAAGACGTAAATCGGAAACATTCGAAATTCTTGAGTGGCGTTTGAATATTTGAATTTTGGGTTTAAATTTTCAGCATATTTAGATTTTACTCATATGAACTATTGCTGCCATGAGAAAGAAAAAATTTAGAAAATAAAAATCCGAATTTCAATCATTTTTGGAATTTTCAAAATTCTCGAGCAACCTGAAAATTTTTTATCAAGCTGATTTTTGGAGAGGGTTCTCAAAACATCTTTAACCAGCAAATTTTCATATGAGACTCGAAAAAAAAATAGTCGGATTTTTTGGTCCACCCTAATATATATATTATTAATTTATTGAGTTAGAAAATAAAAAATAACTACTTATAACTAGTTTAAATAGTATTTAACGATCAATAACCTATATACTATATATTATTTAAGTTTGAAAGGTTTCACGAAACCTTTTGAAGTCATTCGAACATTACTCTAGTATTTTTTCTAGTCGCTTATTAACAGCCCGACCATAATGTCATATTTTATATATTTTATTTAGTATTTTTATTACCAAAAAAAGTTCATTTTATTAAGTAAAAAAAATAATTGATTTTATTATGTTAAAAGGTGTGAAACTTGTGTTAACTTTTAACATCTATGTGTTAAAATTTCATATTTATGTGTTAATACTTCCATTTTTTAGAAATATTAAATGAAATTTTTTAATGTTAATTTTTCGAAAATTTAACACTTATTTAAGTGTGTTAAATATTTAACACTCGAGTATATATATAAAATAGTAAAAATTAATTTTTTAGGAACTATATAAAAAAATTTGGATTTAAAAACATAATTAACAAGTTACTGTTAATAATTTAACACTTGTGTTAAAAATTTAACACCCGAGCTCATATTTAAATCTACGTACTAAAAATCTAACTCTTGTGTCAAATAGTTAATACTTTTGTGTTAAAAATTTAACATACGTTCATAATTTTACACTTTTATTTAATATATTTAACACTCATTCAAATACATTAATTGCTAAAAAAAATGTTTGCCTTTCATCTCAAGAAAAATCTATTGGTTAAAAAATTTAACGCTTGAACATTAAAAAATTTAACACTTGTTTGTTAACAATTTAACACTTGTTTGTTAACAATTTAACAATCATATATTCAAATTATCAATAATTTTACAGAAACTAAAAATCTGACAGCTAAAATATTAACACTTAAGTATTAAAAAATTTAACACTTAATTATTAAAATTAATTTTTCACTGCAGTGTTAATAATAGTTTCATACTATTTATCCTCCGTCAATGCTATGGATGACGATAATTTAAACTCTGATTATATTTATCAAGATGATAATTACAATTACAATGTTAACACTTATAATTTAACATCAACTTTAAATCCACTTACTGCTCTGGAGCCCTCATTTATATTAAGTGCCACTGACAATGACAACATGACATCTGGAATTAATTCACATAAAATGACACGCGATTGGGAAATCAACAAACAAATATTGCTATTTCCTAAAATACCAAACAATCAAGATTTTCGAATGTCTGCGTTAATTAAACTAGATAATTATTCGTTTTATTTTAATTTCTTACACGACTTTATTAAGTTCATTCAACCTTATGATATACCACCTGGTAAGAATCATTAATCATTTTTAATCATTAGCATAATTAATACAATGCAAATATATATATATATATATATATATATATATATATATCTGGTTATATATATATATATATATATATATATATAACCAGAAAAAAAAATAAAATATAAGCTATAGCGCGATGGTAATTTTTTATAATGCGATGGGATTATTTATTAACATTGTTTAGGCCTATAACTTGCGACCTATTGATTTTAGGATAAAAGTTAAATAGACTGAAATTGTGGAAAATTTAATTTACTATTAATTTAATAATTATAAAAATTACCGTAGAATCAATTGCTGACAAGTTATGAGCGGTTAAAGAAGTATATATTGATAGTACTTTTGGAAAAAGTTCAAAAATTGAATAAGAATATATATGGGGCCGTAAATCTTAAACTATCGACTCTAGGGTAATTTTTATGAGGAACAAAGTTATGGGAAATTTAATTTACTACAAGATTGCATAGCTCAAAATTAGTCTAGAATGAATCGTTTGTAAGTTATGAGTTATTTAATAAATAATGATCATTATTAATCTAAGAAAATTTTTGAGAATATATATACATCTATATAGAGCCATAACTCATAAACTATTCAGTTTAGAGCTTAAACTATAATGACAAAAGTTGTAGGAAATAAAATTTACTACAAATTCATTGTCCATAAAAATTACCATAGGATCAATAGTTTAGAAGTTATAAGCCTTCTAATAACTATATATCCAGCCCGTATTTTTGGAAAAGTCCAATTGTCTTTTAACACGACTTCTATACATCATATCATAACAATTTATTAAATATATCATCTTCAATATATTACTTGATCATACACGATAATAAAACAACATAAATTCCAGATTTACTAAAAGACATACTGGAAAATCGCATAACGACATCAAAATTAATAACTGAGGTGAGAATAAAATTAAGTTAATAAAATAATTTAACACAATTAAATGAAACTACTATCACTCTTACTTAAATTCTGTCTGTGTGGGTGGGCGAAAATACTGGAGCAGCCACTGATGTTATTAGTAGTTTGTTAAACTAGTCGGGAAACGTGAATTCGCTTTACATTCATAGAAATAGAGATTGTTGTTAAATAGAGTAAGAGCAGATTGACTGAGATAAATATATCTATATATATATATTAGTTAAATTTATAATGTAACGTTCCAGTCACTGCATATGGAGGTCGGTTTACTCATCCTCGTAGGCGTTTGTTCTATTTTGGCTTGTGTCATTCCTGGCACAGAACTCTGGCTCGCTTGTCGTCCAATCAGAGAAGATTATAAGCCCTCACAATATCCTGGATTTCTAACTTTTGTACTCTATATATTTGCCTTTATACTTGGGTAAGTCGCCAACAATTTATACTTTATACACTTACTCTCTGTTTACTTTTATCAATACAGTATTTACTTTTTATCATATTATTTCAATTATTTTAACTCAACCAATATTATTTTATCCTCATTGTGATCATTATTTCAAGAAACCGATAGTGGTTTTTTCAGAGAACGTTGAATTAAAATTCTGGCTAAAGTATAAGAGTTATGGTAAAAATGTACTCGGCCATTCTTGTAAGGAATTCAATTTCCAACAAAAAAGGTCTTTATCAATTTTACTGTAACTATCATAGTTTAGTCACTGTTAAGGTTTACAGAGTTGACGACTTGATAATTTTGAATTAGTATTAAATTTATTTAAATTAAAAATTTAGTGACGCAATTAAAAAATCGTATGAAAGAAAAGCATCGATTTTGGACAATTCGGGATATAGATTACCAAAGATGTCTCATTATTCGTATTAAAAATCTTAGCTAACTTGTAAATAAACAACCAATCGTTTATTTCTAAAAAATAACCTAAAAAAATCTCAACCTCCCGCTAATTAATTTTTAAAAATTATTATCCGTCACAAGACAGCAAAAAAATTAATTAAATATTTTTAAAAAGTCTTGTAAGCTCAAAATAAAATATATATTTAATTCTACATATGAAAATATATAAAAAACATAAATATCTCAATGAAACGAGGACTGAGTCATAAAGAAAGCGTCGGATATTTTTTTAGCCCGGGCGTCTTCAGCCCTCAGGTCCATAACCGCCCGGAAGTCAGCGCATTAGTCGGACAAATAAAATCACTCAGTCTTAAATCGGTAATCAAATATTAAATAACAACAACGCAGTGATTTTTATTCCCCGAAAACTGCCAACCGAACGGCCATGGCGCCCACGTCAATAAAAATCATTACGCAATTATCAAATAACAATACTTACTGTTATCTTTTCTTGTTCCTTATTACATTTTTCTGATTGTTGGATTCCTTGGTGGATCCGAATTACGGTAAACTACTGTAATTTACAGTATTCGGAAGAATTACAATATTTAACTTCAAAATTACGATATTTTGCCGTAAAGCAAAGTATTTCACGGTATTATTGTAAAAATGCCATAAATTTCGGTAAATTACAGCATTTTTTGCGCAAATTACCGTACAGGTAGAATGCGGTAATTTACCGTAATTCGGATCCTCTAGGGTAACTTACAACGATTTCCATACATTGTGTAGACTAGGTATTGCTTCATTGATATTATTCAACGAATTAATCAACATGGGAGTCGAAAAACTTCCCTTGGCAATAGACATGGCCATCGATGACTTGAATGATTATCATTCTGGTACGACTGTTCAGTTACGGAAGTGTCTTACCCGTAGTCTAGATGTCACTAGTGAAGCCATAATGGCTGACTTAGACAGTAAGCTAATCATAATAATAACAACAGTAAATAATAATCTAATTGTTTATTGGTTACATTATTTATTTATACAATATATGATTACAGACATTGATGAGCTATTAGGAAAGCCGGTTCAGCTAGAACTATCTTATGAAACAGGATTAGAAGACAAGCTTGTACAATTGCTTGAAGTTGCTAACGGTAAGTAATACATTGATTAAAAGTATATAAACTAAATAACAATTCATATATAAAGATATCATTTTCGTGATGTAATTTGGCTGGATTAATTCAAGGATCAGATGGTAAATCGTGAGGAACTTTTTATGACAATTTAAGTGATTCCCAATAGAGTTTTCGAGACTTAGGATTTCGGGACAGTAACACTAAATTTTCGGTTGATAGGTGACCAGGTTACTAGGAAAATTGAAGGAGCTTCGAAACAAAATTACTCACGAATTTAAGAGCCATCGCTTAGTCATTATCCAAACCGACAGATTGACTTGAGTCCTTAGTAACCACCTCGTTAAGAACTCTGATGACTACTGATATTATTGTTTACCACGTTGCGATTTTGATTTACACCGCCAGATCCAGCATTCTGCGTATTTGATATATTGGTGTTTATTTCGTTACTATTTCGATTCATTCCACCTGATCCAGCTTCCTGATTATTCTCTATGTTATTGTTTACTTCGTTACGGTTTTGATTCATTCCACCTGATCCAGCTTCCTGATTATTCTGTATGTTATTGTTTACTTCGTTACGGTTTTGATTCATTCCACCTGATCCAGCATATTGATCATTATCTAAGTTGTTGTTTACATCGCTATCATTTTCATTCATTCCACCTGATCCAGCGTCTTGATCATTATCTAAGTTGTTGTTTACATCGCTCTCATTTTCATTTATTCCACCTGATCCAGCGTCTTGATCATTATCTAAGTTGTTGTTTACATCGCTCTCATTTTCATTCATTCCACCTGATCCAGCGTCTTGATCATTATCTAAGTTGTTGTTTACATCGCTATCATTTTCATTCATTCCACCTGATCCAGCGTCTTGATCATTATCTAAGTTGTTGTTTACATCGCTCTCATTTTCATTCATTCCACCTGATCCAGCATCTTGATCATTATCTAAGTTGTTGTTTACATCGCTATCATTTTCATTCATTCCGCCTGATCCAGCATCTTGATCATTATCTAAGTTGTTGTTTACATCGCTCTCATTTTCATTCATTCCACCTGATCCAGCATCTTGATCATTATCTAAGTTGTTGTTTACATCGCTCTCATTTTCATTCATTCCACCTGATCCAGCATCTTGATCATTATCTAAGTTGTTGTTTACTTCGCTATCATTCTCATTCATTCCACCTGATCCAGCATCTTGATCATTATCTAAGTTGTTGTTTACATCGCTATCATTTTCATTCATTCCACCTGATCCAGCATCTTGATCATTATCTAAGTTGTTGTTTACATCGCTATCATTTTCATTCATTCCACCTGATCCAGCATCTTGATCATTGTCTAAGTTGTTGTTTACATCGCTATCATTTTCATTCATTCCACCTGATCCAGCATCTTGATCATTATCTAAGTTGTTGTTTACTTCGCTATCATTCTCATTCATTCCACCTGATCCAGCATCCTGATCATTATCTAAGTCATTGTTTACTTCGCTATCATTTTCATTCATTCCGCCTGATCCAGCATCCTGATCATTATCTAATTCATTGTTTACTTCGTTATCATTTTCATTCATGCCACCGTTATCACCCTGGTTATTGAGAGCATCAGTGTTGGAACCATCTTCTTGGTCATCGTGTCCATCACTGCTGCCGTCCGATCCTTGAGAATCATCCCCTGAATCCCCATCCTCAGATGCATCAGTGTTGGAACCGTCTCCTTGGTCACCACCTGCATCACTGCTGTCGACGGAGTCCTCAGAAGCATCAGAAGAGCCATCTCCTGAGGCGTTATTTGTATCACTATCACTGTTGTTTCCACATTGAATGTAGTTAGCAATCTCCTCCAAGAAGTCAGCAATCAACCTCAGAAGACCATCTGTCTGGCCACTACTACAAATAGAGGTTTCATCACATTGATCACTGCTGCCTCCTTGACAATTAGAATTAGCACTACATTGACTACACGACCGGGCTGTAACTAGGACAACCGTCATAGCCATCACCAAAAATATTGCCAAACGCATCTTGGATTATTATTTATTATCAGCGAAAAATTAATTTACTTAAATAATTATAATTAAAATAAAAAAATAACTAACTCAATATTAAATCGCAAGCAAGATGTATCAGCTTTCAACTAAACGATCCGTCTGAATAACTGGCGAAATTATCAAGTATTAATAATACTCCTTATCTCTGTAATGAACACACCATTTAATTAAACTAAAAATATTTGCTGATAATTTAATTCGGCGACAGTAAACACTAATGTCAGTGCAGTGCCTGGAAAATTCCCTGCAATGATTTATTGGACTATTTATATCATTTACTTAAGGAAGTCTCAATTTCAAGGTCAATTTATATTTATCGTAATAAATCATTGAAAAAAAAAACCTGTCAAATTGTCGTTTATTAATAAAACGGAATATTAATTACTTTCAAAGTTATTACAACAGTCTTTATCGTCAGTTTCAACAACACAATTGTTTATTAAGCTCAAAAAATATTTATACTTACGGTAGTCAAGAAACGTGTATTTGTTTAAGAAGATAATTTAATTTTGATTCTCAACAAATTCAGGGACGACTTACGCAAATGCCGAAATTGATTGGCAGAATTGTGAATTGAGCGTCAGTACAGTAATAAATATTAAATAAAAACGTTTTTATAAACGTCTTAATACATTGTTATTCAAAAATAAGGAAAAATAATAAGGAATATGCGTTTAGTTTTATTTTTCATTGCTTTCGTCTGTGTCTCCGCTCGATACTTTGACAGTGTTAGTAATTATGAAAATAATAGTGTTATTTTTGGGACTGTAGTTACTAGTGTGATAGAAAGACCTAGTATTGGAGATGAAGAGTTTCTTGATGAAGATGAAATGCGGGATGAAGATGATGATGATTTCGAATTTTTGGACATTGATACGGATGAAATGAGCTGCAGTGACTATAACTTCCCTGAACTTGATTAAGAGTCTAGAAGAGATCGAGAAGAAGGCCATAGTTATGAAGGAGGCTAGTGATGGAAGATCTAGTAAGGACAGCAAATACTTCTGGAACCAGTTACTGATGCCGCAATAGAAGCTATTGATCACAGAGAAAACAGTAGTTATGAACACCAATGATGGAAGATCTAAGAATGATAGCAAATACTGTTGGAACCAGTTGCTAATGCCGTAGAAGAAGCTATTGATTATGACAAAGATGGTAGTGGCAGAGCAATGATGGAAGATCGAAGACCCATGATAGAAGATCTAGCAATGGCAGCTCATCTTTCTAAAACCCGATGCTAATGCTATAGAAATAGCTATCGATCATAAGAGAGATGGTAGTGGCAGACTAAAGATGAAAGATCTATCAATGACAGAAAATCCTACTAGAACCAGTCGTTATTGCCTGATAATAAGCTATTGATCGTAGGAGAGATAGTGGTGATGGAAAAGACGCTCGTAGCAATGGAAGAGTTTAAGCCCAGCGTGAATTATTTCATAGGATTATACAGTTTTCGTTAACGATAATATTTTATAGGCATACTTAATGTTTTGTTAAACATAACAATATAAATAAAATAACCATAGACTTGGCATTGTGATTATTTTATTCAATACATAAACTATCATGATAATTAACAGAATTTTATTGGCAGCCATAATGCTATTATTTAAAATAGATGCACTCACTAGCCTAATATCAAAATATGAGTTATAGTAATAAGGACCCATAGCTTTTCGAAATACAAATCCAAACAATCATCGTTTTTCATACGAATATAATTGTTTAAGAATCCAGATATCATCAGTATCCTCCACGGGGGATCCCATACCTATAGATTCCTAAATTGATCCTTTATCGGAAAACCATTTCCTTTGGGCTAATCTTAGTAATGAATAGATGATATTCTTCTACACTTCGGGTAATAATGTCTTATAAATAATAATATTATAACAATTATTCTTAAAATATGTCAAAAGTCCTCGTAATTGTAGAGACAAGTGTAAAAATGCAAAGCATGTCTGGCTCAAAGTTTACGCATGCAATTATAAAATTAAAAAATCATGAAGAAAAAAATCCGAAATATTTAACGCATTGCCATTAGTGTAATTAACTTAATTCCTCTTATCTACTTGTTCAATAGAGATAATAAATTATGCAATACTGATCCCAATATCATTTTTTTCACATGAATATTAATGTTCTACTTTTATTCCGAGCGTTAATAAATCAATTCACTAAATCGTTGCTTGCGATCGACTCTATCTCTTTAGAATTGATTCTTTGAAACCTTCCTCCTTGCGAAGCTGGTACCTAACCCAAAGAAGCTCCTTACTTTCATATAGATGACACTCCTGATCTGTTTAACCAACTACAGGAGTGGACGTTCGGAGACGTGTTCAAATGAATAAAATCCATTAGCGAGTGGGATTTAACCACAACCACCCAATCGTAACCTCTGTAACCATGACCTTGACCAGGTTAAGGAATAAAGAGATTCTGGTTTGTGGGCTTGGAAGGGTACCTCTGGCACCACTTTACTGCCGTGATCAACAAGCTACTTGGTGAGATGGTAAGAAGTGGCATCGCTGTGGATATTGGACTATTACCGCGTTGCTGTCATGGCACCTCTATGCAGACACAAGATCAACCACCGGGTGGCCAAGTTTCTGGCGCAGTATCCATCTGCGTATTCCCCTAGACTGAAGGCCTCTTTTCTTTCGATACCAACTCTAGATAGTCACCTAAGGTCAAAGGTTCAGGGCCTGAATGGGCTCAAGAACCCCGAGGTTATTAGGAAAAAGAAAGGAGCTTCGAAATAAAGTTACTTACGAATTTAAGAACCATACAAGCCAACAGATTGACTTGAGCCCTTAGTAACCACCTCGTTAAGGACTCTGACGATTACTGATATTATTGTTTACCATGGTGTGATTTTGATTCACACCACCAGATTCAGCATTCTGCGTATTTTACACAGTGGTGTTTATTTCGTTATTATTTCGATTCATTCCACCTGATCCAGCTGCCTGATTATTCTGCATGTTATTGTTTACTTTGTTACTATTTTGATTCATTCCACCTGATCCAGCTGTCTGATTATTATCTTAGTCATTATTTACTTCGTTATCATTTTCCTTCATTTCATTTGAACCAGCATCCGGATCATTATCTAAGTCATTGTTTACTTCGTTATCATTTTCATTCATGCCACCGTTATCACCCTGGTTATTGAGAGCGTCAACGTTTACCATAGAACTACTTTCATTCGAATCGTCCCCGTTAGGGATGGGCGATGTTAGCAAAAAAAATCGACATCGGACTATCGATTTTCGAAATTTTTTACCATCAAACCATCGATGTTCTGACAAAAACATCGATACATCGATTGTAGACATCGATATTGAAAATGCGCGCGGAAATTCGAAGAAGTTATAATTACAACGAAATATGACATAAAAAAAAAATAATTTTAAATTATTACTAATTATAATAATTAATGTAATCTTATCATCAATAATTACTAATCATAAAAATATATTATTAGGAAAGTTAAATAATTTATTCATTAATCAATAATTTACTATTAAAAACAAATTTATTATTAAATTCAATATTGTCATATACTTTGTCTACGTATTTACGAGGTACATGTAAAATGATTATATCATTTCGTGCCATTTGAAATATTTATGTTTATAAAAATATTTGAAATAATTTATAAATATTAACTTATAGGTTTTCATTCATTGAAAGTATTTAAAACCCTTCAAATAAAAATGAAACGAAACTCGAAGTTAGTCAATAGTCGGAACTTGTAAAAAAATGGGACACAATTTTTTATTGGTTGAAATAAAGGCTCGCAAGTAGCGTACTATTTAAATTTCTAGTAGAAATTTATTTCGATGTCGATGGTTCATTATATTACATCGAACATCGATGTTTCGACTTTGAAAAAAATTGACTAAAAAAATCGATACTCGAAACATCGATGTATATCGCCCATCCCTAATCCCCGATATTGAGAGCACTAATCTCTGCTACGCTACCAGTTTTATCTGAGTCACCTTCATTATTGAGAACTTTAACGTCTACCGAAGGATTACTTCCATTTGAATCGTCCCTGTCATTGAGAGCACCAATGTCTGCTACGCTACCAGTTTTATCCGAGTCATCTCCAGTACTGAGAGCTTGAACGTCTATCGGAGGATTATTTCCATTCGAATCGTCGTCAGAGCCTTGAGAATCATCCCCTGAATCCACATCTTCAGATGCATCAGTATTGGAACCGTCTCCGTGGTCACCGCCTGCATCACTGCTGTCGTCGAATTCTTGAGAATCATCCCCTGAATCCTCATCATCAGATGCATCAGTGTTGGAACTGTCTCCGTGGTCACCGCCTGCATCACTGCCACCGTCGATTCCTTGAGAATCATCCCCTGAATCCACATCTTCAGATGCATCAGTATTGGAACCGTCTCCGTCGTCACCGCCTGCATCACTGCTGTCGTCGAATTCTTGAGAATCATCCCCTGAATCCTCATCTTCAGATGCATCAGTGTTGGAACTGTCTCCTAGGTCATCGTCTACATCACTGCCACCATCGAATTCTTGAGAATCATCCCCTGAATCCACATCTTCAGATGCATCAGTATTGGAACCGTCCCCGTCGTCACCGCCTGCATCACTGCTGTCGTCGAATTCTTGAGAATCATCCCCTGAATCCTCATCATCAGATGCATCAGTGTTGGAACTGTCTCCGTGGTCACCGCCTGCATCACTGCCACCGTCGAATTCTTGAGAATCATCCCCTGAATCTTCATCTTCAGATGCATCAGTGTTGGAACTGTCTCCGTGGTCACCGCCTGCATCACTGCCACCGTCGAATTCTTGAGAATCATCCCCTGAATCTTCATCTTCAGATTCATCAGTGTTGGAACTGTCTCCTAGGTCATCGTCTACATCACTGCTGCCGTCGAATCCTTGAGAATCATCCCCTGAATCTTCATCTTCAGATTCATCAGTGTTCGAACCATCTCCTTGGTCACCACCTGCATCACAGCTGTCGACGGAGTCCTCAGAAGCATCAGAAGAGCCATCTCCCGAGGCGTTATTTGTATCACTATCACTGTCGTTTCCACATTGAATGTAGTTAGCAATCTCCTCCAAGAAATCAGCAATCAACCTCAGAAGACCATCTGTCTGGCCACTACTACAAATAGAGGTTTCATCACATTGATCACTGCTGCCTCCTTGACAATCAGAATTAGCACTACATTGACTACACGACCGGGCTGTAACTAGGACAACCGTCATAGCCATCACCAAAAATATTGCTAAACGCATCTTGGATTATTATTTATTATCGATGAAAAATTAATTCACTCAAATATTTATAATTAAAATAAAAAAAAAATTAACTCAATATTCATTCGCAAGCAAGCTGTATCGGCTTTCGACTTAACGATCCGTCTGAATAACTGGCGAAATCATCAAGTATTAATATGACTCCTTATCTTTGCAATGAACACACCTTTTAATTAAACTAAAAATATTTGCTGATAATTTAATTCGGCGACAGTAAACATCAATGTCAGTGCAGTGCCTGGAAAATTTCCTGCAATGATTTATTGGAATATTTATATCATTTACTTGAGGAAGTCTCAATATCAAGGTCAATTTATATTTATCGTAATAAATCATTAAAAAAATTAAAAAAAACCTGTCAAATCGTCATTTGTTAATAAAACGAAATATTAATCACTTTTAAAGGGTGTGCATTCACCTGATCCCAGTAATTTAATACAACGAGAAGTGATCCCTACAAATTGATCCCACCGACATCTGATCCCAATGACACCCGATCCTACTGACAACTGGTCCAACTGACAATAGATCCCACCGATCGCATATATAATATGTATTTACATATATTTTTAGATCTTATGCTAAGAATAGTAAAAGTTGTTACCAATATAAATGCTTACTAAGAAATTAGTGTAGTTCAAAATTATCGATTATAATATATATTTATTAACGAATATCTATGAGTCACGACATAGTTATTTTAAAGATATTTTAATGAATATAATAGGATTATTGTATGAGTCACCATGTAACGCTGATTTCACATCAAGAATGTGACTTATTTTATATTATAATTTTGATGTCATCCATTTCATCTCGACGAAAACTTACATTGCAATATTAGAAGAATTGAAACGTTTACGTCCTGATTTGAAGCCAAAAATTATTACTGCTGATTTCGAAATGGTTTTTCATAAAGCTGTTAATTGTGTTTATCCTGATGCTATCGTGAAGGGTTGCCTTTTCCATTTTTGTAATGCAGTATGGAAGAAAAAACAATCAATCGGGCTGCAAACTAAATATTCTGATGATTCTAAATATGCCCTTGAATTTAAAAAAATTAATGGCGTTGGCCTTTGTGCCTGAAGAAAACGTTTTGAAGGCATATGAAAAATTAATAGCCAGTAAATTTTTCGTTGAACATAGGAATGAGCTTGAACCGTTATTGAACTATTTCGAAAAAACTTGGCTTGGCGAATTAAATCGTCGTGGTGAAAGACGATCAGGAAGATATAATATTAAGATCTGGAATCATTCGTCTGTAAAAATGAGCTTAACACGAAAAAACTATAGTGTTGAAGGGTGGCATAGTGGACTTAATAAGCGTGCGCAGGCTTCACATCTTAAATTTTGACGTTTTGAATGAATGTTTCGATTGTGGTTTATTAACATATTTACGTGGTATTGCATACAATGTGATTAATTAATTATTAAGATGTAGGGATATTCGTACATAAAATATGTGATGCCTCGATTAATTATAAAATACTGCATATAATATTAACTATAGATTTTGAAATCAATCAATATACATTATTATTATCAAAAATATTTGTAGATTTGAAAATGAATTAATATTTATTATTATTGGGAAACTAATTATTGATTTTCGAATGAAATATATTCATGGTTATTGTAAAAATAATTAAGTATTATTATTAGTGTATGATATAAATATATGTGTAACAACATATTATATGAGATTGGTGGGATCAGTTGTCAATTGTACCAGTTGTCAGTGGGATCGGTTGTTTATGGGATAAGTTGGCCGTGGGATTAATTGTCGTGTGATCACTTGTTGGGGATCAGTTGTCTGGGATCAGTTGTCAAGGAACCTTTCAAAGTTATTACAACAGTCTTTATCGTCAATTTCAACAACATAATTGTTTATTAAGCTCAAAAAATATTTTTATTTACGGTAGTAAAGATACGTGTATTTGTTTAAGAAGATAATTTAATTTTGATTCTCAACAAATTCAGGGACAACTTGCGCAAATGCCGAAATTGATTGGTAGAATTGTTAACTAAACGTCGTACAGTGATAAATATCGAATAAAAACGTTTTTATAAGAGTCTTAATACATTGTTATTCAAAAATCAGGAAAAATAATAAAGAATATGCGATTAGTTTTATTTTTAATTGCTGTCGTCTGTGTCTCCGCTCAATACCTTGACAGAGTAATTATGAAAATAATAGTGTTATTTTTGGGACTGTAGTTACTAGTGTTATAGAAAGACCTAGTATTGGAGATGAAGAGTTTCTTGATAGAGATGAAACGGGGGATGAAGATGATGATGATTTCGAATTTTTGGACATTGAAACGGATGAAATGAGCTGCAGTGACTATAACTTCCCTGATCTTGATTAAGAGTCTAGAAGAGATCGAGAAGAAGGCCATAGTTATGAAGGAGGCTAGTGATGGAAGATCTAGTAAGGACAGCAAATACTTCTGGAACCAGTTACTGATGCCGCAATAGAAGCTATTGATCACAGAGAAAACAGTAGTTATGAACACCAATGATGGAAGATCTAAGAATGATAGCAAATACTGTTGGAACCAGTTGCTAATGCCGTAGAAGAAGCTATTGATTATGACAAAGATGGTAGTGGCAGAGCAATGATGAAAGATCTAAGACCCATGATAGAAGATCTAGCAATGGCAGCTCATCTTTCTAAGACCCGATGCTAATGCTATAGAAATAGCTATCGATCATGAGAGAGATGGTAGTTGCAGTCCAATAATGGACGATCTTAGACCAATAATAGAAGATCTATCACTGGCAGCGATTCCTTGTAGGACCAGTTTCTAATACCGTAGAAGAAGCTATTGTTCATGACAAAGATGGTAGTAGCAGACAAATGTTGGAAGACCTATCAATGTTAGCGATTCCTTCTAGGACCAGTTTCTAATACCGTAGAAGAAGCTATTGTTCATGACAAAGATAGTAGTAGCAGACAAATGTTGGAAGACCTATGAATGTTAGCGATTCCTTCTAGGACCAGTTTCTAATACCGTAGAAGAAGCTATTGTTCATGACAAAGATGGTAGTAGCAGACAAATGTTGGAAGACCTATCAATGTTAGCGATTCCTTCTAGGACCAGTTTCTAATACCGTAGAAGAAGCTATTGTTCATGACAAAGATAGTAGTAGCAGACAAATGTTGGAAGACCTGTCAATGTTAGCGATTCCTTCTAGGACCAGTTTCTAATACCGTAGAAGAAGCTATTGTTCATGACAAAGATGGTAGTAGCAGACAAATGTTGGAAGACCTATCAATGGCAGCAAATTCAAGTAGAACCAGTCGCTAATACCCAAGAATAAGCTATTGATTATCAAAGAGATAGTGGTTATGGGAAAGACGCTTGTAGCAATAGAAGAGTTTAAGCCCAACATGACTCAGTTTATAGGATCATACCTTTTTTATTAGCTATTATATTTTATAGACATATTAAATGTTTTGTTAAACACAACAATATAAATAAAATAACCATAGGCTTGACAATGTAATCATTTTATTCAATACATAAATTATCACGATAATTAACAGAATTTTTTTGGCAGCCATAATGCTATTATTTAAAATAGATGCACTCACTAGCCTAATATCAAAATATGAGTTATAGCAATAAGGATCCATAGCTTTTAAAAATACAAATCCAAACTATCATCGTTTTTCATACGGGTATAATTATTCAAGAATCCAGGTATCATCAGTATCATCCACGGGGGACCCAATACCTATAGTTTCCTAAATTGATCCTTTATCGGAAAACAATTCCGATTGGGCTAATCCATGGACTCCCATGCAATCACACACTTCCTTTTATAGATCTTAATAATGATTAGATGATATTCTTCTATACTTCGGGTAATAATGTCTCATAAATAATAATATTATAACAATTATTCTTAAAATATGTCAAAAGTCCTCGTAATTGTAGAGACAAGTGTAAAAATGCAAAGCATGTCTGGCTCAAAGTTTACGCATGCAATTATAAAATTAAAAAATCATGAAGAAAAAAATCCGGAATAATTAACGCATTGCCATTAGTGAAATTAACTTGATTTCTCTTATCTACTTGTTCAATAGAGATAATAAATTATGCAATAATAATCTCAATATAATTTTTTTCACATGAATATTAATGTTCTACTTTTATTCTGATCGTTAATAAATCAATTCACTAAATCGTTGCTCGCGATCGACTCTATCTCTTTAGAATTGATTCTTTGAAACCTTCCTCCTTGCGAAGCTGGTACCTAACCCAAAGAAGCTCCTTACTTTCATATAGATGACACTCCTGATCTGTTTAACCAACTACAGGAGTGGACGTTCGGAGACGTGTTCAAATGAATAAAATCCATTAGCGAGTGGGATTTAACCACAACCACCCAATCGTAACCTCTGTAACCATGACCTTGACCAGGTTAAGGAATAAAGAGATTCTGGTTTGTGGGCTTGGAAGGGTACCTCTGGCACCATTTTACTGCAGTGGTCAACAAACTACTTGGTGAAATGGTAAGAAGTGGCATTGCTGTGGATATAGGACTGTTATCGCGTTGCTGTCATGGCACCTCTATGCAAACACAGGATCGACCACCGGGTGGCCAAGTTTCTGGTGCAGTATCCATCTGCGTATTTCCCTAGACTGAAGGCCTCTTTTCTTTCAATACCAACTCTAGATGGTCACCTAATGCCAAGGGTTCAGGGCCTGAATGATCTCTAGTAAATAAGACAAATGGGCGCCACTTTCAATTTATTTTTGAAAACTAGAATGGCAGAAGTTTGAAGAGTACATTAACACTTGAAGATGGGACAAGTCGACCAGAGCTTATCTACAACTTGACGGTGTTGTGAAAAAAACAGGGCCTTTTTTAGGGTAATAGAGTGAAGACGCATCATTTCTCTCGGATCGACCTGATGACCAGTCTAGGAATCGGTTCGTTCTTTGAAAGTACCTCCAGATATTGTCCAACCTTTTTAGACTAGGGATAGGGTGAAAGGTAGAGATGGTTGCATGAAAGGTTGCATGAAAGTGCCTGGATTCCAGTTGGCTCCGTTAGATTTATCAATCTACTAATTAAAGCTTGATAGCCATTTGCTACTAACATGATCAGTAGATAATTTAACCTCATAAATATTTAATTTATTAGCCATCGGCTCCAGTGAGGTCGTGTATTGAGCTAAGATCTAGGAACTCAGCTATCGTCTAGAAGATCAATCGGTCGATCCAATGACTCGATCAGAGTTTGCCAGGTTGTGTTCCATTCAATTCCAATTGGTCCTAAATCTGGACTATCACCAGAGCTAGCCATGATCTATAAGGCAGAAAGCGGCGTGTGGTGTCAAACCTCAAAGTGGGGGAGTGATACATTTATTAAAATTGAAACTAAGCCAAAAATATTGAATTAAGCTTAAAATTCCTCAGGACCTTTTTTGTAGCTTTTTTAATTCTCTACACATTTGCCCACATTATTCTTTACCTAAAGTCGATGTTTAAAGCTCTAGGAGTCTGCGAATCTAGACAAACATTTTATGTTATAAAAAATAGTTTTTAGAATTAATTAATCGCCTTCGATTAATAATGACTAATTAGTAATAAAATTTTATGTTTACTAGCCAGTCAAGAAATAGGAATAAATGCAAATAGTTTAATTGAAAATGCTGAAAAGGCACGTGAGCTATCTGTTGACTTGAGTCATGAGTTAAATAGCATTAAACGTGATTTAGAAAAAATCATAAGTAGTTGCACATCACCACAAGATCGATTATTATGCTCGACAATTAATACCAATGGTCTTATTATAAACTTTCAAATAAATAAGGTAATTAAATTTTTTTTAATTACAACTTACGCTCATTACTTTTACAGCGATCGAGTACTTTGACTGCTCATTACTCGGAAACTGATTGTTGGAATTAAAATTTAATTAATTGACTTTTTTTTATCGATACCTAGAATTCAGAGCTAAAAAAGCAAGTAGTCATTATTTTGTTTTTAATTAATTTTGAATAATTAATAATTAAAATTGAAATATCCTCTCAAAAATTTTTTTTTTTGGTTTTTCATTTCTAATGCATGTTCATCAATTATTAAAAATATACTAATAATTTCAGATGATTACTCTCCTCTTTTGGTATCGATGAAAAAAAAATTTATTGAAATTAGTTAATTACAGCCTGATTAAAAAAAAAAAGTGATTAGTCCTCTCAAAATTTAGTTATTTTTAACACTAATTTTAGTTTAGTCATTTTTTGAGGGTTTTAATGAGTAATGAGAAGAAAATATGTAATTGGACATCATTTTCCAGCTTTTTGGGTATCCATGGAAAAAAAAATTTATTAAATTTAATTAATTACAGGCTGAGTAATAAATAAAATAAAAATGATATTTATAAATTGTCGAAATTATGACTTTTTTTTGGTATTATATATTAGTACTGTTATCATTATATATAAAGTACAAGTGTAGTAATAAAGTATATTCTTTAATTAAACTTTTGTAGAAATCGATAATGAAACCTACGAAATAGAATCAGAGAAATTGGCAATCTTGCGGCGTTCGACACTCGAGAAAAATGTTCGATTAAATAAAATAAGAATAGAATGATTGTTTTTTTTTTTAATTAATTTAGACAATAATAATTAATCAATGATAAATATATATTTGATTTTTTAGATTCTGAGAGACGAGCGACTGCTGAGATTGCGCAGCATAAATCGAGATAATTTGACCGAAGACGCGAGACGAGCACGTGGGGAATATTTGTATGTTCCTCATCATGTATCGAGGAGTACTTTGGACATACGGAATCGTAAATATTTATTTGGGAAATTTTTAAAATAAAAAATTCATTGGAAACCTGAGAAATGAGACGCCATTTTGGACAGCGGAAAATTTTTTAATTTAATTTTAAATATTAGCACCAATTTCCCATTTTGTATCAATGGCCCATTTTTCCCAACGTTCCATTGGGCCGTAGCGTCAATTTTTTCCTGCCGCCCAAGTTTAGTCCTGAGTCCTATGTGGTCCTACCGTCCCAGTTTCTTAAGTGTCCTATGAAATCCCAGTGAACCATTTTAGTTCCTTGTCTCATTTTTTCCCAATGTCTCATTTCACCGTATTGTCTATTTTGACCAAATTTCTCAGTTTAAATCTGGGTCCTATTCCGTTCCAGTGTCCCACCCAACCCCAGTGCCCTGTATTACCGTCTTAATGCCCCATAATGTTCCAATATATAACTTCGTCATGACTCCCCACTTTGTCCCAATGTCCCACTTCGTCTCTGTGTCTTAATTTGTCCCAGTATTCGTTTGTAACCCAGCACCCAATAATATCCCAATGTCCCACTTTGGCCATATGTTCCTTTTTGTCCCAATGTTCCTTTATGACCTAATATCCCATAATGTTCCAATGCCCTCCTTTGACCTAGTGTCTTATATTGTCCCAGTGTTCTATCATAACCTAGCATCCTATAATGTCCCAATGTCCCACTATGACCATAGATTCCATCTTAACCCAGTGCCTTAGATTGTCCCAGTGTTCCATCATAACCTAGCACCCTATAATGTCCCAATGTCCCATTATGGCTATAAATTCTATTTTGTCCCAGTGTCTTAGATTGTCCCAGTGTTCCATCATAACCTAGCACTCTATAAAGTCCCAATGTCCCATTATGGCCATAGTTTCCATTTTGTCACAGTGTCTGGGATTGTCCCAGTGTTACATCATAACCTAGTACTCTATAGTGTCCCATTATGGCCATAGATTCTTTTTTGTCCCAGTGTCTTAGATTGTCTCAGTGTTCCATCATAACCTAGCACTCTATAAAGTCCCAATGTCCCATTATGGCCATAGCTTCCATTTTGTCCCAGTGTCTTGGATTGTCCCAGTATTCCATCATAACCTAGCACTCTATAATGTCCCATTATGGTCATAGAATCCATTTTGTCCCAGTGTCTCAGTTTGTCCCAATGTTCCTTTACAACCCAGCATCTTATAATGTCCAAATGGCCCACTTTG
This sequence comes from Microplitis deprimator, assembly GCA_964016945.1. NCBI lineage: Eukaryota > Metazoa > Arthropoda > Insecta > Hymenoptera > Braconidae > Microplitis > Microplitis deprimator. Next base: position 19,251,628 of record OZ024712.1, read on the forward strand.
CCCGGTGTCCCACTTTGCCCCAATATTCCATTTCATCCTCATGTCTTATATTTCCCTAGTGTCCCATTGTACCCTAGAGGCTATTTTAGCTCAATTTCGCTGCATAAATACACAAACATAAACCAACATTAACTCGACGCCTAAGGGCATAAAACATTCTCATCATTTTTTTTTTCTACATTTTTTTCTTCTTTCCTTCCAACCCCAAGTATTATCTACACGTACATATTTGTATAAAGATATCAAGTTTTTTATATCGCTGAGAATTTTTATATTATATTTTATACATCCTCTATTTAATATATATTTCCTCACATAAAAGCTTTTTGAAGGATCAAAAGATATTAAATATAAATTAATATTATCATTATTATTATCAAAATTCATTTATTTCATCCATTTTTTATATAAATGCTGTAATTACAGAAATAAGAAGAGAATTAGGTATCGCACGAGGACGCCTTTTTGACGAAACCCGTAATTTAGAGTCAAGTAATTCCCATTTTAGCCGAAAAATTGAATCAATTAAAAAATATGTGCATCATAATATTATACATTATATACTAGATTTTGAAGAGACACGTTGGCTCATTGGAATCGGTACTTATTAGCAATTACTTGTATAATTATAATTATTAAGGAAATTGATTTTAATTTTTGATTTTCAGCCACAATAATTTTAGTATTTTTTGTATGGATTTTATTAATAAGCGCATTAATATGTCACTGTACATCGAGTGACAAAAAAAAACGTACTACGTTATTATGGTAATTGTACTAATAGGGGCAAAAGTAGTCATGATTTTTTTTTCATATCAAAAATTAATATCTTGGAAAATTTTAAGAACAAAAGTTTATTTTTTAGTGGATCGTTTTTCAACTGCATTATTTCGATTATTCTGTGGGTAGTAGTAATAACGATGATATTTATATCAACACACACTGAGTTATTATTATGCAGAGGTCTGGAAGGTGAAAAAAACTACAAAACACTTGAGACAATAATTGAATCGAAAAATTTATTGGGGAAACCGTTGGAAATTTCGCTCAAAGATTTTATAGAGTAAATATATTAGATACTGCGTAAGGTACATGACTATCACGTATGATCATATACGTGACCCTAAATGATCATGTTTAACTGCATATGGTCGTGTATGTGATCTTGTATGGTTTGGTTCATCCATGACCATATATAACCTTATATGATCATATATGACCATGTATGGCCTTGTGTGATCATATATTTTACCATATATGATCATATGTATGGTCATATATGTGATCATGTATAGCATGGATCAAACATTAACATTTATATGGCCTCCTATGATCATACATGTTCATATGTGAACTTTTATGGTCATCTATGGACATATATGTCCTTTGATGGACATATATGACCATATATGACCTTATATGATCATACATAATCATATATGGCCTTAGTGATCATGTATTTTACCATATATGATCGATCTGATCATACGTCTCTATATGTATGGTTCCATATGTGATCATGTATGGTACGAATCATACATAACCATATATATGACCTTATATGATCATATATGTCCAAATGTAACCTTATATGATCATACATGATCATATATGACTTCATGAGATCATATACTTAACCGGATATTATCATATTTTGCCAAATATGACCTTATACGAACATACATGACCCTGTATGCTCATACGCGATCATATATAACCTAATGTAATCATACATTTGGCCATATATGTGATCATCTATGATACACTACATGGCTTTACACGATCATAAATATGTGACCATTTATGATAATGCAGGGCCATATATGGCCTTATATGATCATACGTGACTACGTATGACCTTATATGATCATAAATAACCATATATGGCCTTATATGATTATATACGATCATATTTGACCATTTACTATCATACGAGACCATATATAGTCATCTACGTGACCATATATGGTACTATATGATTTTTTTCAATTTATTGCCATATTATTTCTCTATGTCTGTTTTATTCATTTATTTATCGATATTTAGATAAAAAAATTTTAAATATAAATTTTATATCTCAATGTGCTATAATAGAGAATTAATATGACTAATAATTTTTATTCATAATCAATTGTACTTAATTTTAGAAAGTGTCAAGAGAATGAAGCAGTTTACCCAACATACCCACTGGACAAACAGAAAAACCTTGAAGAAATAACCGACTACTGGAAATGGTCAGAACTTACCAATGCGCTGTCGATGCTAAAAGTTGATTTAAAGGGTTTCAAAATATTGACCACCAGTTTTGAAGGAAAATTGGACAATCTTTTGTTTGCATGTGACGCCAATTTAACTAATTATCGTACCATAGTAATTACTATCATAATTATTTCCCAACTTCCCTACCATGCACCCAGTAAGATATTTTTCTAATCCTCATATAAAAATGAAAATATCTCCGTAAATATCACTCGTATCAAAAATATCAAAGATATCTTTTCTTTAGCTCTTTAGATGTACTACAAAAAAGTCTTTATCACTTTTTCTGTCAAGTCAAAAGCCAGCCCTGCTAAGGCGTTCCCGCATCAGCCTGACGATAGCCCCTCAACATCTCCGCAGTTTCCTTTGGCCATTCGGCCCTTATTGTTAAGAATAACCATGATACTAATAATACATGTCTTTTCTCATCATCAGGTACGAAGTTTAGTAATAAACCGCGACATAATAGCGCTGTCAGACCAAATATTTAATATCGCGCGTCAAATCAACGATCGGCGGACAGCCCGCGAATTGGAAACAGTCGGGACATCACTGCGGTCGCTGATGATTAAGAAAGTAAAACCTCTGACTCTGATACAGGATACCATCGTTGATAAGCTGATCACACTGGACATCCAGTTGCGACCGTACCACCGTAATTTGAATGAAACATTCCATCAATTGAAAAGCGCCCAGTACTACATCGATGTCCAGGGGGAATATTTCGCCCAATTGGTTTGTATTGAACTTAAATCACCCTAATTTGTGATCAATCGGGATCAGTAACTGTTGGGATTTATAGAAAACTAAACAATATATCGACCGGTTAAATGATTATCTTGACCAATGGCGGAAGCACGTTCTGACAGAAATGAGATTCGGCGTCGCCAAGTGTCGGCCTGTTTGGAATATAGTCAATGGGTTCAAGCTACTTATTTGTCAGCATATTCTAGGGCCACTTGTAAGTTGATTGGTTGGTTGGTTGATTGATTGATGGCGGGAAAATTTAAAAACTGAATTTTTATAGGATGGATTTTGGTTTGTTATTTTTCTATGCATCGTGATTATGATGATTACGACACCAATTGAACATATATTGGCGTGTGTTTATAAGAAGTTTAACAAAATACTTACTTTCACGCCGACACGACGGTTAGTATGTAATTTAAAATTAGTTTCTATTGGTTTGGTTGAATGTCGTAAGATATGAAGTCAGGATTTTCTTGTGGCGAAAGTTTTTCAGGTTAAAGTTGGGAGCTATTTAGTTAAAATCAAATTTTGAGGTTAAGGGTTTGTGGGAAAGGTGCGAAAATTTTTACAAAAATCATGTATGAGCATATATAATTATGTAGAATTCATATATGATCATTTATGAACTAACAAAATCAGGTAGATAGTTTATATAGAATAGTGTATGAGAAAATTTGAGCACGACTGATTCATACATGATCATGTATGAGCCTATATGATCATTTCTGAGCCTATATAATCATTTATGAGCATATATGATCATTTACGAGCATATATGATCATGTATGAGCCTATATGATCATTTATGAGCATATATGATCGAGTATGAGCCTATATGATCATTTATGAGTATATATGGTCATTTACGAGCATATATCATCATGAATAAGCATATATAATCATTGATAAGCATATATGATCATTTATGAGCATATATGATCATTTCTGAGCAAATATGATCGAGTATGAGCCTATATGATCATTTCTGAGTATATATGGTCATTTACGAGCATATATCATCATGAATAAGCATATATAATCATTGATAAGCATATATGATCATTTATGAGCATATATGATCATTTATGAGCATATATGATCATTTCTGAGCAAATATGATCGAGTATGAGCCTATATGATCATTTCTGAGTATATATGGTCATGTATGAGCCTATATGATCATTTATGAGTATATACGATCATTTATGAGTATATATGGTCATTTACAAGCATATATGATCATGGATAAGCATATATTATCATTGTTAAGCATATATGGTCATTGATAAACATATATATTCATTGATAAGCATATATGATCATTTATGAACATATATGATCATTTCTGAGCAAATATGATCATGTATGAGCCTATATGATCATTTATGAGTATATACGATCATTTATGAGTATATATGGTCATTTACAAGCATATTTGATCATGGATAAGCATATATAATCATTGTTAAGCATATATGGTCATTGATAAGCATATATGATCATTTATGAGTATATATGATTATTTCTGAGCAAATATGATCATATATGAGCATATATAATAATCACATATTGTTTTCCTATGACCAAGTATAATCATACATGCTCATAAATGCTATTTTTCACAGAATTATGTAATGTATCATCCGAAACCTAAAAAATTATTTTATTCGCTTTCTACAAGGAATTTTCTATAAAATAAAAAGCTCTCATTACTTTTCTCGACACAATAAATTTTCTGATTTCCACAAGCTTCCACAGCTTTAAATCTTTCTCTTTTTCCCTCTCTCTCTTTCTTTCTCTGTTCTTTCTCCCACTCATCGCCGTTTTCTTCTTTTTTTAGAGAAAGCACTGAAACTATTGTAATTGATCGCGCTAATTGGCGGACACCCGAGTAAGTAATTAACCAATTTTCCATAACAATAATAATTAAATAATAAATTAATCTAATTTAAATTATTTATCAGCCCGCCACCACTTCCATCTCGACGTGACGACTGGTAACAAATAATTATTAATAATAATAATTATAATAATAAAATGTAAAGTGTTCATAAACTGTTTATATTTAAAATAAAAATTATTACATAATTAATAATATAAAATATACAAAAAATTATATAAAAAAAAATTTATCATTTAATTAGTTGTTAATTATCAAATATATGATAGTAAATAATTCATTTGTTAGTGAATTTTTTAAATGATAATTTATTACTTCTAGTTCATAATAAAAGTGTTAATTTTTTTTTTTTTATAAAATTGAAACAGTCGATTCAGTACTTGCGTCACCAAGAGTATTGTTAGCAATACATTGATAGGTACCAATATGCTGTCGTGTTATTTTACCAACTTGTAACCAAGAAGTTCTCATAAATAATTCAGATTCTTCACGAGTATTTACTGTGCTGTCATATTCAGCATCTAAAAAAAATTTAATTTTTATATTTTTTTTTTTTATTACTCGTAATTTTTTTTTTCATATCCAGAACTTGTGATTTAATATTTAAAATTTTTAATTTTGAAACCCGCGGAAATTTCCCGCGAAAAAATTCAAACTTCGCGGTTTCATATTTTTATCTTTCGACTACAAAAATCGGGTTAAATATCAAAGATAGAAAAAATTTATAAAAGACTTTTTTATTGGAAATTTAAAGGGCTACGAAAAAGATTTCTACCATTTTTTCTATATCTCTTATATTTTAGGAGATATTTAATCTCAAAGTGTGAGTACACCATCAGTAGTTTTTATTTTCCCGCGATTACTATTTAACTTTTCATTACTGAATATCTCATTAATTATTAGAGTTACAAAAAAAATGTCTAATACTTTTTTATAGGAAATTTAATTCTCTACAAAAAAGTATTCATTGATTTTTTCTATATTTTCGATATTTAACGAGATATCATCATTTAAACTCAACTAAAGAAAATTCGAAAATTTCAAACTTAAAAAATTAAATTTTTGGTAATTACACGAGTAATTAAAAAAAAAAAATTATGTAAGCAATTGATACGTAAATTTAAGACACTATAACATAAAACTATAAGTTTAAAAAAAGACTAATAAATAATTACTTGGTAATCTAATGACACGACCATCCGCTGAATGAAATTCCCAAAAAATATCAGGAATTGGAAATCCTTTAGCTTCGCAATTTATAGCAAGCCGTTGTCCATAACTAATAAATATATTCTCTAAGGGAGATATTATCCAAGGAGGACTTAAACATGGGCCAAGATGTTTTAATTTCAATGATTTATTTTTTAGTCTTATTGCCTCTTCGTGCAAAGCACAAGGTGTTACATACGTTATATTGTTACTACCGCATGCTGGGCTTTGTTCCATACATACGCAAATTGCTTCTGGATTGTCCTTTTTAAAAAAAAAATCAAATTATCATTATTATGGATACGAATTAATTAATTAATTAATTAAATTTACGTGGGATTTTTTTATTTTTCAGACCACAGGTCGCTTTGAACGCTCATATCTTATTAAATATCAGAAATATGAGAAAATTTGTAAGGAGCTTTTTTGTAGAGCGTTAAATTTCCTACAAAAAAGCTTCTCTAACTTTTTTTTAAAAATCAATATTTTGAGCTCTGGAGCCGGAAGTTGGGAATATTTTTGATGATTTATGAGAAATTAAGTAAAAATTTTGGCTCAGAAATTTATGGAAGCTAAGAGATGAAAATTTGCAGTTATAATGTGGAGATTAATGAAAATTTTGAGCCCAAGGAGAAGATTCTGGAGCAGTTAGAACGGAAGTTATGAATTTTTGAAATTTTTATTTCAAATCCGCGAAATTTTCGCGGTTTTTTTAATTCTGATTTTTTTAATTTTTTTGCTCTGAAGCTACTGCAGATTAAGAGATAGAAATTTTCAGAGTCATAGTGGAGGGATTGACGGAAATTTTGAGCCCAAGACGAAGACTCTAGAGCAATTAAGACAGAAGTTATGAATTTTTGAAATTTTAATTTCAAATCCGCGGAATTTCCGCGGTTTCTGAATTTTTAAATTATATAAAATTTTTTGCTCTAGGAGTAATTGTAGATAATTTTGACATAAAATAAAATATATGGACTACATAAATTGTCTTTACTTTCTTTATATATTAAATATTATGACAATTTATACAGTAGGAATAAAAAATAAATTTTATTGTATGATTACATCGTATTTAACATAATAACTGTAATTCACATTACTCTATGATGCTTACAAGTGACAATTTATTTAAATCAAAGGTCACTGACACTTTCATACTCAGCTATATAGTAGTGGAGACAAAATGAGTAAGAAAATTTTTTTTTTATCATTAAATTTTTATATATTTACTTTTATATTAATATTTAAGTGAAGATTCGACAGGCGTCAAAAATGACCGACAACTTCCCTTATGAGAAAGTACTAATAAGTGGTCAGATGTGGTAATTTCTGAATATTTTGCAATGATAAGTACGGTCATGTCTGAATATTTGGCATGATCATGTCAGTGTCTGAAAATTTGGCATGATCATGCCCATGCCTGAAAATTTCGCAGCCATGAACATGTCCACGTCTGAAAATTTGAGAGCCATGAACAAGCCCACGTCTGAAAATTTGGCAGTCATGAACATGTCCACATCTGGAAATTTGGCAGCCATGAACATGTCCACGTCTGGAAATTTGGCAGCTATGAACATGATCATGTCTGGATATATGGCGGTTAGAAGCATGATCATGTCTGAATATTTGACTGTCATCAATATGATCATGATTGAATATTTACTGATCATAAACATGATTGGTAAGATATGATCATTTCCAAATATTTGGCATGATTTTACCAGTGTCTGAAAATTTGGCATGATCATGTCCATCTCTGAAAATTTGTCAGTCATTAATATGATCATGCCTGATTATTTGGCAGATATAAACATGAACATGATTGAATATCAACTGATTATAAACATGATTGATAAGATATGATCATTTCTGAATATTTGACATGGTCATGTTCATGTCTGAATATTTGGCAATCGGGAGCATGATCATATCTGAATATTTGGCAGACACAAACATTATCATGATAAAATATTTACTGATTATAAACATGATTAGCCAGAAATGATAATTTTCGAAAATTTGGCATAATCATGCCAGTGTCTAAAAATTTGGTATGATCATGTTCATGTCTGAAAATTTGGGATGATCATGTTCATGTCTGAAAATTCGACAGATATGAGCATGCTCATGTCTGAAAAATTCAGCAGCCATAATAATGTTCATTTCTGAAATTTGGCAGGCATGAGCATGATCCTGTCGGAATATTTGGCAAACATAAACATGGTTATGTCTGAATATTTGTCAGCCAAGAGCATGGTCATGTCTGAAAATTCAACGGACATGATCATGATAATATCTGAATATTTAGCAAACATGAGCATAATTACAAAACTAATGCATTACCATGATCATGCATGCCGATTTTTTGCAGATAGTCTTCATTATTTTTCTTTTCTAATAAACCGCAAGTAATATTTTATTTATTTAAAAAAAAACAATTACCTCATCAAGTAGGTCATCTCTCAATAAACAGCGATAATTATTACTACAAAAGCCTTCATTGCGATTAATTAGCGGTAATTTAGCGATACTTGAATTCCAACATGTCTCACCTTCAAGTTTCGCGCATTTTCCTTCGTTGCAACAATTACACGGGTCCTTAACAGATCCCAGTAAACATTTTCCCGAATTTTCCGGGCAACTAAAAAAATTAATTTATTCCATTAAATTTTTTTTTTTTTTTTTATTCAAATTAAAAAAAAATTACCGATAATAAGCGCACTCTCCACATCCTTCGATACTATTTTTATTAATTATTTTTTTCTGCGACTCAATATTATTTATATTTATGAAGACAACCCACAAAATAGAGACCGCAATCACTGGATTCATTTTAGCGACTAAAGAAATAAAATACTCGGCCTACTTGCAACAGCAACAAGATGAAGAACAAGAGCAAGAAGAAGACGAAGAAGATTATTGTTGGTTAGAAAAAAATTATTTAATTTATTGCGTCATCTAAATTGTACTCAAAGGTCTTGACTGTAAATTTAAATTCATTAATTTTTTTTTTTTTTTTTTTTTTAAATAAAATTAATTACCATCAAATCCATCGTACTAATTATTTCATGATCATCTAGATAATTCGACAAATTTGATGATTTAATAGACAAATTTTCCAAATGATCATCGGATTTTTTAAAAATTTTATTTATGATAATTATCGAGTCTGTTGAAATTTTTCTTATAAATTTAATGATAACGTAATCAAACTCAGGCTCGCAGTCACCTGCAATTTGTTATTTTAATTGGAAATTTATTATTTCAATGATTTATTTTTTTTTTAAATTCATACTAAAATTTAACATTGAAAATCACAATTTCTTTGTTTCCGTTTAATTTTCGCGCGATTTATTGTGTTGAGCAGCTTGATAGGTCGCTTTGAATGCTCGACGTCTACAAAAGTCCAGTCGTCACCAAGACTATTTTTTTCTAGCAAATTATCATCAGAAGATTCCTGATTTTTTTCGTCTTTGGAAATTTTTTCATCATTTTTCAAATTTTCTATTTTTTCAAGTTTTCTGGAGCATTTAGATCCCACGGAATCTATTTTTTGGTATTTTGGACACTTTTTGGCTTGAACAGGCCGGCATTTTGCTAAACAACCCTCGCCACAACGATCAGGACACGAATTACCATCAGTTAAATTTTCCTCGCGATTTTCTACATCAGCGCACTCAGTAACGCCAGGAACTTCTTTACCGACGATGCCAGTAACGTCAATCGCTTCCTTGCCGATTGCAACTGACTTCTCTACTTTATCATCCCCATGGATATTAAAAATTTCCTCATGATCATCAATTTCTTCTTTGACTTCAACATTGTCGTGATAGGAAACTTTTTTGCAACTAAATTCAGGTTTTTCCTCTTTAAAATCTATTTTACCGACACTCCGGTCGATCTTAATGACCTCTACTTTATCAACTGGTTCCTCTTTACTGACAGGTTCAACAGAAATTTCTTCTACTTGATCTACTGGGTCATCATCAACTTGGCTAGCTTCGATTTTGACCTCGCCCATGTGCTCAGCCGGTTCTGGCTCTGCTTTATCGACTTCTTGATCTGTTTTACCGGTATCGCAAACTTCTTTATCGACCCAGCAAGGCTTACGTTTGATAACCCGGCATTTAGAAACAGTGCAGGGATCACAAGGAACCGGCAATGGTGGTTGGCATTTGGTGCAATGACATTTCGGACCTGGGGGAAGACGAGGCGTGTGACGGCACAGTTTCGCGTAAGGACATGTTGATTTTATTGGCGGGAATCTGCGCTCACTTGGTGGACACAGACATTCTGGTGATGTAGGACATGCGCAAATGCATTCAGGGTTTGCGCGTGCGTCGATTCTAACTGGCCGTGGGCAATCGCAAGAACGTGGCATTGGCTGGCATAGGCAGCCTCCTTGTATGCAACCACCGGAGCTGAATTTTCTTTCAGTTTTTACCGACCGTGGGTGTGATTGCTCTGATGGTAATGACTTTTCATGTCCACTTGTAGGAGTCTTATTATGATTATCATGATCATCATGACAAATTTTATGGCCATGATGAATGTGAGTGTCGTGATTTTTTTTGTGGTTATGATGGTCGTGGGTAACATGGTCAGTATGAGAGTTATGTTGGATGTGGGTAACATGGCCAGTATGACAGTTATGTTGGTCATGGGTAACATGGTCAGTATGACAGTTATGGAGGTCATGAATACTGTTTCCATTTTTATGGTTATGGTGACCATGGATTATGAGACCATTGTTATGGTTACGATGTTTGTTATAATTATTATGACTTCCGCTGTTACAACAGGTAGAATTCGTTTCTAATTCATGGCAGGGATTATTCATCTACAAAATTTAATTTTACTTTAGTATGGCATTGAGTAGAAAGAAAAAAAATGAGGGATGATTTACCGAGTGAGCTAGAGAATCTGTCGGTATTGAAGTGTGATTTGTAGGTAAGGCACATTTTTGGGTCGGTAATGGATGTTTATAAAGCGGTTTTCTAAAAAAATATTGTTTTTTCCAGTTGAAAGGTAATAAAAATAAGATAATTACACTATGAAAAAATACTAAGAGAAAACATATTAGATTTTTTAATCAATAAATCGATTTTGGAAATCTATTTGAGGAGTTTCAAAATTTAGATATAAAAATTCAAAATCGATTCATGGAATTTAAAAATCAAGAAATTCAAATTAATTTTATTTAGTAATCGATTCATCATAATCTCGAATCGATATATTGATTCTAAAAATTAATAGTATAAATTCAGAAATTGATTATTTGGAATGTGAAAAGGAAATCAATTATGTAATTTCTTAAACTCACTATTTAAATCGATATAATGACATTGAAACGCGATTAATCGAAATTTTAAGTTAAACTTCGAAATCGATTAAAAAAATCAATGTATCAGTTTCTAAAATCAATGTATTCATTTATAAAATCAAGATGTCGGAACATTAATTTAATGTATCAATTTATCATAAAAATCCTTGAATGTTTAAAATCGATTTAGAGATTTATAAAATCGATAAATCGATTCATGAATTCGATGGATCAATTTGTTGAAAAATTCACCCAATATTCAAAATCAATATATATCGATTTATGAAATCGATGTATCGATTCATAAAGTCGATATATCGATGTAGAATTTCTATGGGTATTTGTTTAAAAAAATCACTTAATATTCTTAATAAATACATATCGATTCATAAAATCAATGTATCGATTTATAAAATCGATGTATCGATTTATAAAATCGATGTATCGATTTATAAAATCGATGTATCGATTTATAAAATCGATGTATCGATTTATAAAATCGATGTATCGATTTATAAAATCGATGTATCGATTTATAAAATCGATGTATCGATTCATAAAGTCGATATATCGATTTATAGATTCGATGAATTAATTTGTTAAAAAAATCACTCAATATTCAAAATCAATGTATCGATTCATAAAAACGATATATCGATTCATAAAGTCGATATATCGATATAGGATTTCTATGGGTATTTGTTTAAAAAAATCACTCAATATTCATAATAAATATATATCGATTCATAAAATCAATGTATCGATTTATAAAATCGATGTATCGATTCATAAAGTCGATATATCGATTTATAGATTCGATGAATTAATTTGTTAAAAAAATCACTCAATATTCAAAATCAATGTATCGATTCATAAAAACGATATATCGATTCATAAAGTCGATATATCGATTTATTTAATTTTCTTATCAAAATATCGAATCAAAAATTAAATTTACCAATAACCTAAAAAAATTATTAGTAATAATAAAACATACGATTTTCGCGATTGATCAAATCGATAGCAATTTGTACGAGCATGATCACTCCACTGTCTTCTCAACTCAACAAAATTATTAAACCACTGGTAATTAGGTCTAGGTGGTGTGATCGAATTCCATGCCTCTTCTTCAGCGCACTGACAAGGACCAGGACACGCTCCGGTGGCCGCGGTGCCAAATGGCCGATACCCGCCGCAATTCAAGGACGTAGTCAGACACCCAGTATTTTCCTGACACAAACATGAACCTAAATCACTGTCTGAATCCTCCCCACAATTTTCTTCTTCTTCCTCTTCCTCCCCCTCCTCCTCATCGTTATTACTCGAATCTTGTCAACAAATTTATTTATAATATTAATTTTTATTAAATTCCCATTATTTTTATTTTATTTACTCATTTACCTGATGATTGGTCATGATCATTAGATCCTGACATAATTTAATCAGTACTTATAATTTAACATTTGTGAGGTTAAAACAATAAATTATTATTTTGACATCCAAATTAAATTAATTAATAAATTATATAACTTTTTTTTCACTACGTCGGTATTTTTTTAAATTATTCTATTTATCTTCAGTTGGACAATAATTCGATGTCAATTGTCGCCAACAGATGGCGAGATGTAGTTTCAGTAAATCTTATAGAGATCTAACGTTGGTTGTCAAGATGACGGTAAGTTGACACAAATCTACTGCTGCAACCTGATGTCAAGTTTAATGACATTATTTTGTGATCAATTTTAAATGAATTTTTTGTCTTCTGTTATCGCGAGTAATTTTTATCGTCGACTTGCCAGCGAATTGACGTCATAAGCTGAATAGTTTAATGATGGCAGAAATTTAACATCAAATTGAAGGCTACTTAAGGTTATTTTTAATAATTGGCTTCTAATTGTCCGTGATTTTTTAAGGTAGTAAAATGTTTACAAAATTTGTGGAACTACGACTTGGAAGCGAAAAATATTTCCTCAGAAAGATGATGTCAATTGCCATCAACTTGACAGCAGTTTAATATTTTGTAATTGTTGACTACAATTTGTCTTAAACTCTAACAGTTGACGTCAACTTCTTGTCACGTATTCCATGTCAAGTTGACATCAAGTTCCAGCTACAAGTTTACATCAAGTTGAAGTTTGATGATCATAATAATACAGAAAACTTGAAAACCATTTGTTGATAATTGGAAATGACCATCCCATTGTTACCAAAGGCTGACATTTCTTCTACTTATTATCATATGATGATAAAATATATCAATACTTACTATATATACATATACGTGACATATTTTTTTTTTATTACAAATCATTTTCATGCCACTAATTAGTAAAACGTTTCAATAATTACGATAATAATCTTTTGTATTGTTATCAGTTACACAAGAATAAAGATACTGTCATACTTGATATATGTACATATATTAATATATGTTTTTTTATTATAATTAATTAATAGAATAAAAATTATACAAAAATGGCGTCTTTAAAAATCTATAGGATGGATTCCGTGTCCACGTGGACGCCATTTTTTTTCTATAAAAAATAATTAGCAGAAATTATTTTTTATTTAAATAAATAAATATATATATATATAATAATAAATATATACTATATATATATATATATATTTCATAAATTCAAACTATTAAATTTATAAAAATAGAATATTCTTTTAAAAATTAAAAAAAAAGTTATTTTACTTTAGTTTCCAAATTTATATACAGTATATATATTAGAAAAAAATAAGTTTCAAAAAAAATTTTTTTTTATAATTTTGGTAAATAAAAAAAAATTTAAGATAAGATATCTACATGTTTTTTCAAAAAATTTTGAAATAAAATCAAAAAAAAAAATAATAATTTTACTATTCAGTTTCAAAATTTATATATATTTTTATATTTATTTATATATATCTAGAAAAAAAGCTTGAAAATTTTTTTTTACTCATTTTCGAAAAAAAAAAACCGATTGTCAAAATGAAAAGAAATTTTTCAAAAATTAAATATAAATATTTAATAATTTTGTAAATTGAAAAAAAATTCTCGATGTGAGAAAAAAATTTTTTCGAAAATTTACAAAATCAAAAATAAATAATTTTACTACTTAGATATATTTTTATATTTATTTATATATATCTGAAAAAAAAACAATATTCCTTACAAATTTCTAACTAATTTTGGAGAAAAAAAAAAACTAATTTTAAAAAAAAAAAAAAAAAAATTTAATATGCAACAAATAAATAAAAAAAAAAAATTTTCAAAATAAAATAAAAATTTTTAAATATCTGAAATAAATGAAAAATTCTCGATGTGAAAAAATTTTTTTGAAAATTTTCAAAAAAAAATAAATAATTTCACTACTCATTTTCAAAATTTAAATATATATATAAATGCATATATTTATATATATATATCTGAAAAAAAAAAAAAAAAACAATATTTCTTAAAAATTTTTCACTCATTTTGGAGACAAAAAAACTAATTTTCAAAAAAAAAAAAAAATTCTAATATGCAACAAATATATAAAAAAAAATTTTCAAAATAAAATAAAAATTTTCAAAAATCTCGGAAATAAAATAAAATATTCTCAATGTGATAAAAAATTTTTTCGAAAATTTGTAAAACCAAAATAAAAAAAAAAAAAAAAATTTCCCTATAGTTCCAAAATTTTCATATATATATATATATATATATATATATATATATATATATATATATATATATATATGTTCATATTTATTTATATTAAAAAAAAAATCCTAATAAAAATTTTACTCATTTTGTAAAAAAAAAAAATGCATAAAGTAAAAAAAAAATATTTCAAAAAACAAAAAAAAATTTTCAATCATTTAAAAAAAAAAATTCATATGTTTCATGTAATCCCACATAAGTCCATATATATTTATATATAAAAAGAGCAAATAAAAATTAAGAAAAAAAAAAAAAAAAAAGTGATATTTTTTTCGGAAATTTACCACGTACCTGAAAGTTACGAAACTATAGCACCTGAACAAATATACCCAAGTATACTAAAATATATCAAAAAAAAAATCTTGATTCACGTAGTATTGTTTAAGTATAGTACGTAACAGTACAGTAAGCTTATATTTATCTTTATCTAAATCTTTCCGTCTCTCTCTGACTCACACTCGTCAGTCCCGATCGTACAAACGTGATCCGTTGGCGAGTACAACCTCGAAGCGTTCGTGTTTCGTGTGTTGTGACTCCTAAGATCTGTTATAATTTTTCTCTCAATTACAATACGCGACTAAAAAACGTAACCAATAAATATATAACTATTTTTTTTATTTATTTATTTTTTATATGAGAAATATATCAAGTACTGGCGATAGTGAAGTAAAAAAAAAAAGTAAATAAAATACGTGAGTTTTAAATTTTACTAAAAAAAAAATTTTTTTTACTCAACATTTTTTTTTATGTTTTAAAACCATTTTACTGTAGAGTTTACGGGTGTGTGTTGTCTGTGTGCGTGTGTGCGCTTTAATATGCCGGGGATAGTGCGACGTAAATGCAATTACAACTTGACGCTTGCTGATAAATTTATCATTTTTTTAAACTAAATAACATATATACATATATATACTTAAATATATGTACATATATATATATGTGTAAAAAATATTTTTTGAAAAATTTTTTTCACACTTCCGGCAAAACTCCATTTTTTTCTATTGAATTAAATTTTTGTGAGTAAAAAAAAAAAAAAATTTTTGTTTCATTTTTTTTGTTAAAAAAAAGACTCGCGTACGGCGTTCTGGTGATTTTTTTTTAAATTTATGGGGTAATTTGAATTTTGGCGGTGATTTTTAAAAATTTTAAATTATTTATCATAATTGGTTGTGAAAATTTTTAAAGTGAGGTTAGAATTGACTGCCGGTTAAAGTGGATCATAACCTAGTAATTTTTAAAAAATTGTGATTTGGTGATTTTTTTTGTAAAACAAAAATTTGTGTTGTGATTTTGTGTCGGT
This sequence comes from Microplitis deprimator, assembly GCA_964016945.1. NCBI lineage: Eukaryota > Metazoa > Arthropoda > Insecta > Hymenoptera > Braconidae > Microplitis > Microplitis deprimator. The sequence goes on from OZ024712.1 coordinate 19,268,060, forward strand.
GATTAAAAAAAAAAGAAATTAGAAAAAGTTACTAGATTTTTAACTAAAAGTTACCAGAAGTTACTAGGAAAGTTACTGGATTTCACACTTTAGTGTCCGATTTTGTATAAAAGTTACTAGATATAGGACTGGAAAGTTACTAGATTTAACATCGAAAACTTACTAGATTTAACATTGAAAAGTTACTAGATGTTGTGATTTGTTTTCTGTGAAATACAAGAAAAAAGTCACTACGGTTTTTTACGAAAAACCAACTAGATTTGTCGCTAGAAAAATACTAGACTTAATAAATTAAAATTTTGATGATAAAAAAGTTACTAGTATTTTTTACTAGAATGTACCTAGACTTTTCTGGAAAGTTACTAGAGTTTAACTAAGAATTTAAAAATCCTAAGAAATCTGCGGATTTTAGATTAATTTAAAAAAGTTACCAGAAAGTAACTAAATTTTTTTACTTCAAAAGGTAACTAGACTTTTTACTGTCTCCAGATTTTTTTAGAAAGAAAGTAACGAATTTTCTAAATTGGTAACTTATAAAATTTACTAGATTCTGTAAAATTACTAGATTTATATCTAAAAAAATTAAATAATAAAAATACGGGAATTGAGCTGTAAAGTTATAAAGTTACTAGATATTGTAAAAAGTAACTAGAGAATAAAAGTTACTAGATTTTGTAACAGACTTTTATATTAAAATTTATTTAGGAATTGATTGATTATAAGTTTGTAAATATAGTAATAAGTTACTAGATTTTTTACTTCACCAAAAATTACTAGATGTTGACATTATAAATAGAAGTTACTAGTGAATTTTAGGAAGTGTGAGAGTGCGACATTTTTTAATTTCGAGGGATTTATGACAAGAATAAGTAACTAGGCCAAGGAAAAATAAACATTAGTGACATCTAGTATTAAAAGCCAAAAAAATATTAATAAGAATTAGTACCAATTGTGATAAAAAAATCCCTAGAGTAATGGATTGACATCATTTTAACCAATGATGAAGGCAAATGGTACCAATAATGGTAATTTATTTTATTACTAGATATAATTCCCTAGAAAAATTATAGTGATATTTTTAAACCATTTCTAAAAAAAGTTCCAGTGATTTTTTGTTAGAAAAATCTCTAGAAATTCTCGAGCTCAAAATTACCGAGGATATTTCCTAGAATCACTAGAAAGTTTAACCTAAAAATCTCCTAGAAATTACCTGGTGATTTTCTATATCCATTCCTTAAAAAAGTTCCAGTGATTTTGTATTAGAAAAACCTCTAGAAATTTTCGAGCTCATAATTACTGAGGATACTTTCTAGAATCACTAGAAAGTTTAATCTAAAAATCCCCTAGAAAATTACTAATGATTTCCAAAACCTATTCGAACTCCAAATTTTCTAGGATATTTTCTAGAATTACTAGAAAGTTGTCTGAAAATTCTCTAGAAAACTTCCGGTGGTTTTTAAAATCCATTTCTAGAAAAAGTTCGAGTAATTTTCTATTATAAAAATTCCTAGAAATTTTCGAATTCAAAACTTCCTAGGATATTTTCTAGAATCACTAGAAAGTGAAGTTCTCAAATTTCCTAGAAAAATTTTTAGATAGAAATCACTAGAACTCTAGAAAATTGTAATTTTTTAAATTGTGATTTTATATTGAAATATCTTCGAAAATATCAATAATATCGAAACTATCATGAGAACCTTTTTTGTAGCTCTTTAAATTCTCTATAAGAAAGTTTTAGTTGACTTTTTCAAAAAATGAATATTTTGAGATCAAGAGGCTTGGAAAGCTTGGTCGGAAAAGTTCTGATGCTCGCTTCAAATCCAATTATAAAAATTCAAATATGTTTGGAATTATCGCGAAAATGAAAAAAATTATAGAATAATTTTTTGTAGCTCTGTAAATTTTCTATAAGAAAGGTCCTTTTGCGTTTGGTCCTAAAGTTGATACAGAAAGCTCTGGAAGCGTCCCAAGTTGATAATCCTAACCCAGTAAAAAATCTTGTAGTTAATTGTAATAATAAATAGAAATTTTCGAATTTTTTTAAGGTTGTAGCCGTTTGAATACACCATTAGCAGCTACAACCACGCTGGAGGACCCAGGAACACCAGCGTCGTGGAAGGGCCCACCAGCAGGCTCTGAGGCGTCACCATTTACCCCAAATTCGGTTAATCAAGGCGGTGGACCTGGCGGTTATTCCTCAGGCGGACCAGGTGGCGGCGGTGGGAATCCTGGTTTCCAAGGGCCAAGTTCCTTTCCTGGTGGTGCTGGAAGTCCTGCCGGAGGGCCTGGTTATCAGGGAGGACCGCCACCTGGTTCCGGAACCCCGCAGTACACGGCGTCCCCAGCACCAAGTGGGTCATCTACACCTGGACCTGGACCACAATCCAATCCAGGGTTTCCACCACCACCAAATAACTCAGGACTCTACAATGGACCTGGACCGAGTCCATTTGGATCACCTTCAGGACCGCCCCAGTTCGTCGGACGACCTGGGTCATCTGGGCCACCTTTCGTACCACCAGGTGGGAATCCCCATTTCCCATCACCTGGACAATTCCCTGGACCCCAGTATGGAATGCCACCAGGAAGTCCTTTCGGACCTGGACATCCCATGGGCGGACCAATGGGACCTGGACATCCGATGATGGGTCCTGGTGGTCCTGTGGACCGAATGGATCAAGGGTAAGTCTAGTCATGTATTTTTTTTTTTTTTTAATAATTCCCACACTTGAATGAATGACTGAGAGACTGAACTCTGGTGACTTTATTGACATTTTTTTAATATTCTATTATTATTATTATTATTATTATTATTATTATTATTATTATTATTATTATTATTATTATTATTATTATTATTATTATTATTATTATTATTATTAAAAATGTCCTACATGAGCCACGCGAGTGCTTTGATTACTCGACTGATAATATATCCATCGAAATTTTTTAAACTTATCGACGGCTAGTACTTTTTAAATTTACGCGGCAAAGTTAATTTGAATGTTGGCGGGAAATTTAAATTCAAACCTTTAAAACTGAACTTAACTAGGAATTTTTTTCCCTAGACAAAAAAATTATATCTGGTAGTTTTTTTCACTAGGATTTCTAGTGATTTGTCGAAATTTTTTTTTTGAAATTTCCAAGGCTAATTTTTGAACCAGGAAATTTCTAGTGTTTTTTTCATTATGAAATTTTCTAGTTAATTGTTTGGTAAAAATTGTTGAGGTTTTTACTGTAAATAATTTTTTCAGTGCATTAGTAATTCTCTAGAAAATTCAATCTAAGGAATTTGATAAAAATAATTTTTTTTAGAAAATACTCAGTGATTTCCAGTCATTGGTGAAAAATTATCTAAAAATTTGGTCTAGTTATTTTTTCTCATAAACTTTGTCTAGGAAATTTCCTAGAGATTTTTTGTTTTGCGAATACTTCTAGGAAATTTTTTAGAGAAGTTCATTGGATAAATTTTTATACAATAATTTTTTTAGTGAACTTTTGGAAACACGTAAATAGGGAATTTTCCATAGCAATATTTTATCATTTCCCAGTAATAACTTACTGGAAATTTCTAGGAATTTTTAATTCTTTCCGAGCAGTCTGTAAATAAAATTTTTACAGCGAATTTCTCAGGAATTTTCTAATAATTTTGTATTGCTCTATTTATATTGTGAGGAATTTTTCCCATAAATTTCTAGTAATTTCCTATCATTTTCTAGTACTTTTTACCAAAATATTTTCTAGTCAGTTTTCTGGAAATTTTTTCATCGTCTCCTAGTGAAAATTAGAGGAATTATTTCCAGTGAATTTTTTAGAAAATTCCTATCAATTTTTCATCACTTCCTAGTACTATTTTACGAAATAATCTAGTAACTTTGTTCGGGGATCCTTAGTAATTTTTCGTCATTTCCCAGAAATATTTTGTAAAATTTTCCTATTAAAATTCCTAGGGAATTTTTATAAATTTTTCATCAATTTCCAGTGAAAAATTGATGTGTTATTTTTAGTAATTTTTTTATGAAATTTCCAGTGATTCATTGTCATTCCCTAGTACAATTTTGGGAAATTGTCTAGTAACTTTCCTAGGGATATTCTAGTAATTTTTCACCTCCCATAAATATTTTATGGAATTTCTAAAATTATATCAATTCCTACTAAAAATTTTAGGAATTATTTCCAGTGAATTTCCCAGGAAATTCCCTGCACTTCATTGATATTTCTCGTACTATTTTGAGAAATTATATAGTAATTTTCCTAGGGAATTTCTAGTAATTTTTTGTCACTCTCTGGTACTTATCTGTGGAATATTTTGTTGCGGCTTTCCTCGAAAGTTTTTAGTAACTTTCGAATATTTCCTAGTGAATTTATTCCATTATTTGAAAATTACCAGAGAAAAAAAAAATTGAAAACACGCCGAAATCTTTTCTTTTCTTCTACAAAGACCTAAAAAATTAACGGCCAATTAATGTAATAAAATATAATTATACTAAAAAAAAAAAAGTTATCAAAAGACTGAGATGATAAAAGTAAAGGAATGAGGTAGAGAATAAGGTATGGGATAACCAATTACTTGGCAATTAGTCGAGAGCAAGCAACAAGTAAAATGTCGCTATTTAACCTCTATCTTAATTAACTTTTTGTATTTATTTTTAACTTTTTTTTTTAATTAATAAAATTAATTTTTTATTCTAAATATTCTTATTATGATATCTAATAATATGAAAACTGTTTTACCGACAAAATGATAAAATAGTTAAATTAATTACGTTAATTAACATGTTTGCTTGACATTGAACAATTTGTAACTCTTGAGGTAGGCGGTCAAGTCGACGAGAGTTTAAGAGCATGCGAGTTAAACAAGTGAGTGAATGAGGGAGTAAGCGACCGCGTGAGTGAGTCAGAGCAATAGGAAAAGAGATGGATAGAGCGCGAGTAGAAGTGGTAGTAGAGTAAAGTAGTGAGTTTAAGTGAGAGAGAAAAAAAGTGGGAGAGAGACAGACGCCGTGGGAGAGTGAGTAAAAGGGAGGAAGTGAGAGAGAATGAGGGATCGAGGTCACTACTCCACCATCCGACCACCTGTGGAAGCTGTTTGGACGTTTGCGTAAACGATTCCATCACTTTTCAGTTGAAATAATGTAAGATCTTACATTAATCTCATAAATCTTTTGATTTTAACAGTTTCAATCATTTTGTCGGTTTTTTTTTGCTTTGCACGCCTCGATCGCGGAGTAGAGGTCAAGCTTGATGTTTTTTTATTCAATTTCATAGTTGAGTTCGATATATTCAATTTGGAGTTTCGATGTGGCGAATTTTGAGTTCAATATATTAATATACTGTTTCGATATATCGAAATTTGAGTTCGATATATCGATATACTGTTTCGATGTATCGAATTTTGAGTTCGATATTTCGATATATTATTTGGATATATCGAATTTGAGTTTTGATGCATCAAATTTTGAGTCCAATATATCAATATACTGTTTCGATATATCGAAATTTGAGTTCGATATATCGATATACTGTTTCGATGTATCAAATTTTGAGTTCGATATATAGATATATTGTTTCGATATATCGAATTTGAGTTTTGATGCATCGAATTTTGAGTTCAATATATCAATATACTGTTTCGATATATCGAAATTTGAGTTCGATATATCGATATACTGTTTCGATGTATCAAATTTTGAGTTCGATATATAGATATATTGTTTCGATATATCGAATTTGAGTTTTGATGCATCGAATTTTGAGTTCAATATATCAATATACTGTTTCGATATATCGAAATTTGAGTTCGATATATCGATATACTTTTTCGATGTATCCAATTTTGAGTTCGATGTATCGATATACTAATTTGATCTATCGTATTTGAGTTTTGATGTATCGAATTTTGAGTTCGATGTATCGATATACTATTCCGATATATCGAATTTGAGTTTCGATATATCGAATTGGAGTTCTGATATATCGAAATCTGAGTTTGATATATCGATATACTGTTTCAATATATCGAATTGGTGTTCTGATATATCGAAATCTGAGTTTGATATATCGATATACTGTTTCAATATATCGAATTGGTGTTCTGATATATCGAAATCTGAGTTTGATATATTGATATACTGTTTCAATATATCGAATTGGAGTTTTGATATATCAAAATCTGAGTTCGATATATTGATATACTAATTCGATTTATTGATATACTAATTCGATTTATCGATATCCTGTTTTGATTTATCGAATCGGAGTTTCGATGTATCGAATTGAAGTTGAGACATTGAATTTTGGGTTCAATATCTCAAATTTGTTATTTCGATATATTGATTCTAAATTTCGATATACTGATGATTGACTTCGATATATTGAATTCGATGTATCGAATATTAGGTTCGATATATTGATTTTAAATGACGATTTATCAATGTTTTATTTCGATTAATCGAAATCCCGTTTCGATCGATCGATTTTTTGTTTTGATACATCGATGCTTGACTTTGATCTATTTAATTTGTTTCGATAAACTTATAGATTTGATGTATCGATATACTGTTTTCATATATCGATATACTGTTCCGATATATCGAATTTGAGTTTCGATGTATCGATTTTCGAGTTCGATATATCGATTTCGAGTTTCGATGTACCAAATTTACGTTTTGATATGATCTTAGAATTCAATATATCGATGTATTGTTTCAATTTATCGATTTTGCGACTTCACATAAAATTAGCCAATCGATTATTATCACATTCGATATATTGATTCATGAAATTTCAAGAAAGTGACAAAATAATTTTTTTTTTTTTTTTTTTTTTAATAATCGATTTTCACTAATTTTTACAAGAACCGGGGCAAGTTGGACTTATGGATTTTTTTTTTTTTTTAATTTACCCCTCCCTCTTCTCCGCTAATTATAAAAATTTTAAATAATCAAAAAAAATTTTTGTTTAAAAATTTAAAAATTATTATTATTTTGAATATTTAATTTTTTTTAAGATCGTAATGTTAAAAATATACTTATGACAATTTTATTACAATCGACACAAGTATTTTTTACAGCTCGGTAAAACTTGTTGCCAAGGGCAACCCTGGACACTCGGGGTGAAATTATTGTCCTGTGTGGAAAAGCTCGTGATGAGAAAGAAGGACAAGGATGAGAATGAGAATGAGGATGAGGATGAGAATGTTGGGAGATGGTAGTCGAAGTACACTGTAGAGACGGCGGATAGAGTAAAATAGAAAATAATAAAAAAAAAAAATAATAAAAGTAACAAGAAAAAAAAAACCGTCGGGAGGGGGGGGGGAGGGGGTTCGCCGAGCAGAGAGCGTAGGTGGATAAAACGCAAGGGGTTTAAAGGGTGCACTTTTTTTATTTATTTATAAATTTTTATTTTTTTTTTTTATGCTTTAAAAAAATTCCATCCGTACATTAAAGCTGAGCTTTTTGTATTTTTTAATTTTGTTTTTCCAAAAAACTTACAAAACTTTACTTTTCAACCTTTTTTTAGCAATAACACATCGCCTAATTACAATATCAAAAAATTACTCCATTTCATTTTTGTGGCCCTTTAAATTCTCTACAAAAAAGGTCTCTTACCATTTTTTCCAAAACTCAAAATTTAGCTCCAAAAAGTACCCAAACTCCAAAATCTCCCAACTAACTTTTTAACTCCATTCTCTTTTCTGATACCGTCATTTTAAAATGAAAATATCTTTGCAAATATGACGAATATCCAAATCAATTATCAGACCTTTTTTGTAGCTCATTAAATTCTCTACAAAAAAGGTTTCTTAACATTTTTTCCAAAACTCAAAATTTAGCTCCAAAAAGTACCCAAACTCCAAAATCTCCCAACTAACTTTTTAACTCCATTCTCTTTTCTGATACCGTCATTTTAAAATGAAAATATCTTTGCAAATATCGCGAATACCCAAAAAACTTATTCGGCCGTTTTTGTAGCTCTTTAAATTTCCTACAAAAAAGATCTCTATGACCTTTGACCTCAACCCAATAGTTCAGCTCCAAAATTAATTTCACCCCCAAAACTCACTAAAATTTCAATTTTTGTTTTCTTTTTAAATTATTGGCAAACATATATGACTATATACATATTGTAGTATACATATATGAAATTTCGTAGGTTTATTGTATACAAAAAATATATATATATATATATATATATATGGTTAAATGATACAAAGAAAAGGCGACACGCGGTGAACAATAGATACGCGTGTACAAATATTTCAATTTTTTTTTTTGGTTTTCCTGCAATAGGACGTGTGTATTCTATATGTATATATTTATATATATATAGATATATATATATATATATATATATGTTATGATGAGATTGTAGAAGGGAATAAGAAGAGCAAGGGGTAACAAATTATTAAAGTGGGAGTACAGAAACAGGTTCCGCGGTGCTCATGGGTCGAGTAGCTTCGCCAGTTCGCGGCATCAGGGGCAAGATATATAAATATATAAGAAAAAAAAAAAATATATATATATATATATATAAAATAAAAAAAAATTTATAAAAAAAATAAAAAATATCAGAGTAGGGAGAACTGGAATCCTGAGTAGCAACGCGGCTACAAGAACCTGGGAAATTATTTTTTTTATTTTTATTTATTTATTTTTTTTTTTTAATGATAAAAAAAAAATAACGGGTTTTAGTTAAAAAAAAAATAACTTGTATTTTGATTTTTTGACAATGACAGATTTTGTAAGTAAATGTGGAATATTTTTTTTTTTTTTTTAGATGAAAATTTTTAAATTTTCAAGTGTCAGGAAATTTTTTTTATTTTTGAAAAAAATTTTTATTTTGGGATGAGGATTTTTTAGTTGAGGTTAGAAACGACAAGGACATAAAGAAAATACGAGTGTGAAATTTTGAATTTGAAATTTTGGAAAATCAAAATTTTATTTTTTTTGAAAAATTTAATTTCCTTGAATTTTTGTATTAATTTGAGTGGTAGGAAATTTGAATTTCATTTTTATTTCCCAAGGCGGGAAGTTAGAAATTTGAATTTTTTTAAATTTAATTAAAAAATTGTACTAAAAGTAAACCCAAAAGTCCAAATTTTGACCAAAAAAAAAAAAAAATTGTTTTTCAATTTTGAATTCATAATTATCCTGAATAAATTACAAGTCCTAAAATTAAAAAAAAAAAAATGGTATACAAACATTTCTGACTTCAAAAAAATTTTCAGTTTTTCAAAAATATAAAAATTTCCAAAAATTTCAAACAGAAAAAAATTTTCTCCTATCAAAATTTGAAAAATTCACTTTTAAAAAAAATTTTCAAAAATTCTTAATAATTGAAATCACAAAAAAATCCAAAACAAAAAAAAGTTATAATTTATAAAAAATTCATAGATTGATCACGGTGGTTTGATGGTTAAAGTCATAGGTACTGTGGTACAGGAGAGCAAGAGAACAAGCGCGAGAGAAAGAGAGAGAAAGAGAAAGAGAGAGAGAGATAGTGAGAGAAAGTGGGTGGGTACGAGATATTGATCAAAACCTACCCTGGCACCAAGTCTACCCTCAATCCCCTACCCCAGTCTCAAAGCACCCTCACCCTCGCCCTTACACCCTGTTCTCACCCTCTACCCCATCCTCTGGTTAAACCACCCCCTCAACCCCGATCCTACACCTCCAGCTCCTCCTACCCCACCATCCCATCATCCCGACTTTACCGTTTCCACCCTCTTCCTCCCCCTCACGGTCCCTCTACCCATCCTACGCTGTCCCCCTAACCAACCCTCTCACAGCCCGGATGTTTCCAGTGACTCTCAACTTTCAATATCTTTTTATTATCAAAATCAAAAATTATTATTATTATTATTATCATTATTCCCATCAATTTTCATCCCCCACCTGCTCGAGATTCATAGAAAATTACCAGACATTTTTTTCCCTTTAAAAAAAAAAAAAAAGAAAAATTCTACTCAGTCGGTAATTTTTTTTTTTTTTTTTTTCAAAAAAAATTTTTCTATGAGTACTTCTATACACAGACTCGAAAAATATATATAAGAGATGAATTTAACCAATTTTTCGATATTTAAAATCGATTTGAAATCGACTCTGTAATACCGACAGTCTAGGGAATTTTTTTTTATGTTTTTATGGTGGGGAAAACATGGGGATTTTAAGTGAAATAGCTGAATATTAAGATGGATAGAGACTATATTGTTTTGCAATATTTTTGCTGTAAAAGAGGTCAATGTACAGTCGCACAGCGTGACCGAAATTACACATTTACTCTTGCATGTATTGGAGTTTTTTTTGTATTTTTAATTTATAATTACGAGTGTCTAACCTACTTTATATGTAAGTCATTATTAACATCTTTTTTTCGATCGGAATATCAATTTTTTATTATCTAGAAATGTTTTTGTAGTCTAAGAAATGAAAAATTTTTTTTTTAATTTTAGAATCTTATTTCTAACCCCCTACAATTTTTTTTGTAAGCTAGGGATTTTATAATCTAGGGATTTTTTATGAAATTCTAGTGACAATAAAACTCTGGTTTGTTTATTTTAGAGACGCCTGCAACTTTTTTAAGATCTAGGAATTCCATCACGATCTAGGGAATTATTGACCAATCTAGGGAATTCTAGTGATTTTACTAAATAACACATAATAATTCTAGAAAAATTTATTCTTTAATAAATAATTAAAAGTCTAGGGGTTTGTGATCATACTCTAGGGATATTTTATGAGAAATTCTAGTGACTAGAAAATTCTAGTTTGTTCATTTCAAAAACTTTTGCAACTTTTTCAAGATGACTTTTTCTAGGAATTTTGTTTCAAAATCTCGGGATTATTTTCTAGAAAACTCTAGTCAGTACAAAACACTTGCTTGTGCATTATAGAAAAAGCCTGTAATTTTTTAATATCTAGGGATTTCTTCACGATCTAGAGAATTTTTGGCTAATCTAGGGAACTAGTAATTTTACTAAATAACTATTTTTTATTCTAGAAAAATTTATCCATAAATACATTATTCCAAATCTAGGGATTATTTTCTAGGAAATTCTAGTGACTACATACCACTAGTTTGTTAATTCTAGAGAAGTCTGCATTTTTGTAAGATATAGGGACTTCTTCGCGATCTAGGGAATTTTCATCTAGGGGATTCTAGTATCGTTACAAAATTCTGGTTTCATTTAGCTTTTAAAATTTTTGACAGATTAAATTATCAAACTTAAGAGAAGTTTTCGTAATTATCTAGGAAATTTTCGTAACTCGAAAAATTCCAATCAATTTAGAAATTTTTTTTTTTTTTTACTGAATTATTTCGTAGGATCTAGAAAATCACAAGTCTAATTTTCGAATTCTAGGGATTTTTTATACAAAAATTAAAAGTAACAAAACATCTACTATCTAAAAAAAACCTTAGTATAAAAAATTGTTTTTGAAAATATTTTGTAACATATTTTTAAGTCTAGCAAATTTTCAAAAATTAATCTAGGGAGAAAAAGTAATTTTTGAAAAATATCTAGCAATTTTTTAAAAGTAGCAAATTAAAAAAAATTAATCTAGGGACAAAAATAATTTTAAAAAATTATCTAGTAACTTGAGAAATTTTTCTATAAATTTCTAAATTACTGAATATTTCCTACAAAAAAAAAAATTAATTAACTAATTCAAAAAAAAATCTAGGGATATTTAAATAAATTAAACAACAAATTTAAACTAATTAACGAAAGAAAAATAAAAACAAAAAAAGGGAAAAAGTTTTTGAGTAAGTTTTAGTTTCACGTGGCTTCCCCACTACCCGGTTTATTGTTCACTCTTCTATTTATTCGACTATATCTGTATATACGTCGTCTGCCGTCTCACTCACAAAGTACTGTACGATGCTCTGGGATCTTGCGCACTTGGATCCCCTTCCAGCTTCCTCTCTCACCCTTCCTCCTACCCCGCGTCGCTGTGACTCGAGTCGTCAGTTTGGTAGCCTAGTGTTGAGCCAAAGCAAAACTGGTAATGACGACTGCAGCGCCGACACACCCGCTCAGTCCGCAGTAACGCGACCGACTGGCTGCCAAGTCGTACATGTTTTCTCAACGCTCCGTAAATAATATCGTTATTTTTTATTCTAATCCTCTAAATATTTATTTACTGGTTAAAAAAAAATACTAATTAATTGCCTTTACCCTAAGTTTTGTGTCTCAAATAATTTTGAGTCCGAAAATAACAAAAAAACATTAAATTTTTGAAAATGTCAAAATGCCGGGAAATGTCAGAGTGATTTTAATGCTCGACTAATTCTTCGTATCTTTTTTTTGTTTTTTGTTTTTGAATTTTTGAGTTCAGTGAAGTGAAATTTTTTTTGAAAATTTATAAAAAAAATTTTAATTTTAAAAATGTGACAAACCACGTGGATAAATGTGAAGTGGAGTTGCTAGTGTTGGTGCCAATGGATATACAGTGTAATTGAAAAAAAATTTTTTAAAATCCCGCCAAAAACTTTTTTTTTTCATTTAAAAATAACAAGAAAAAAAAATTAGAAAAAATTTTTTTTTTTATTTATTTTTTTTTTTTGGGCCTTGATAAAGTAGTAGGAAAAGACCCAAGCGTCGTGGAGGGGGGAGTGATGCCTGTGAGGGTGGCGCAGCGCCCCCCGAGTCTTCTGCATTCCGGGCCTGTAGTCCCGAGCGCAGGAGCTGTAGGAGTGGGAGTAGGTCTGGGTAGTTTAGGAGTTGGAGTGGGGGGATTGGGACCGGGCCGTTGTCACGGTGGTATATCACCGCCATTGGCTTCATCGGTACTAAGTCATCTAACAAATAATAATAATAGTATAATTAATAATAATAATAACAGTAATAATAACAACAACAATTTAAATACGGTCCCAAATCCATTGCAAGCAATGGCGTCGGCAGCGGCATCACTGACCCAATTAAATAATATGGCCAATGGGCCCTTGCCACTGGGAGGAACAACGGGAGCAAGTTTGCCGGCACCACAACCACCAACGACCCCGACACACGGTGGCAACCACGGGCCCCCGACGCCGGTGCATGGTGGCGGTGGGCCAGTTGGATCGGGGCCTCATTTGAATGGCGCGTCTCCTAGTCCACATCCGATGCCTCCGCACGGGATGATGCAGGGCTCGCCGCATGCCCCGCCGCATCATATGGGCCCGGGTGGTCCTGGGGCCGGTGGGCCCTCACCGCATCCCCACCATCCTGGACACATGGTTGGGTCCCCACATCATCACATGGCTACAGGCGGGCCTGGCATGCCCGGAGGACCTGGTGGTGGGCCTGGTGGCGGTCCCGGGGGTGGCATGATGGCGCCTGGCATGCAGCAGGGTCCTATGTGTCCGCCTGGAGCACCGGGTCCTATGGGCCCACACTCACATCCTCAAGCTGGTGTTGTTCCTGGACAACATTTACACAACGATCCGTTTTATTGTTCACCCTTTGGTTCACCTTACTACAGGTATTATATAGATGGAATTTAATTTTAAAATAAAATCAATTGTTTTGAATTCGATATATCGATTTTTAGATTTCGAGATATCGATAATAATTCGATACATTTATTGATAAATTGATTAAGTGATTTAAAATTTGTGTATGTAAATATTTATTAGTGTCGAGATATCGAATTCGAAACTTCGAGCTATCGAACTTATACTTCGATTTGTTAATTGAATATTAAATATATCGATTTAAAATTGAATGTGTGTGTTTGTTTTCATTTTAATGTCTTGTCTGAAAATTCGATACAACGAATTTTAAATTTCGAGATATCGATTGTTACTTGGTATCGACATTTTAAAAACAAGATATCGATATATAAATTCAAATTAGAGGTTACAAAATTTGAATTCGTTTCACAACATTAAATGTATCGATTTTAAAAAATTGATCAATTGAAAACTTCATTATCGATTTTAAAGTTTCGAAAGTAAAATTCGATATATCGATTACTCATTTCGATATAACGAATTTCATAAATTTTAGAATATCGATTCAAAATAAAAGATGTAAAATGTTGAATATATATCGATCCTGATATGGTGATATATCGATTTAAAACTTCGATAAATCGATTACCAATTTCGATATATCGATTTTTAAAAATTGTGGTGCATCACTTAAAAATTAACTGTTACATAAATTAAATAATTCGATTTCATTCATCGATACATCGTTTCAGAAGTTCGATTCATCGATTCAGAACGTCGATATATCGATTCAGAGTTTCGATAAATCGATTTTTATAAATTTCAGTGTATCGATTAAAAATTTAAGATGTAAAAATTGAATATATCGATTTTGATATTCCGATATATCGATTCAGACGTTCGATTCATCGATTCAGACCTTCGATATATCGATTCCGAGTATCGATATTTCGATTCAGAGTATCGATATATCGATTTTAACAAATTTCAGTGCATCGATTAAAAATTGAAAATGTAAAAATTTAATCTATCGATTTTGAGAATTCGATATATCGATTCAGAAGTTCGATTCATCGATTCAGACCTTCGATATATCGATTCAGAGTATCGATATATCGATTTTTATAAATTTCAGTGTATCGATTAAAAATTGAAAATGTAAAAATTTAATCTATCGATTTTGAGAATTCGATATATCGATTCAAAAGTTCGATTCATCGATTCAGACCGTCGATATATCGATTTTTACAAATTTCAGTGTATTGATTAAAAATTGCTAATGTGAAAATTGAATATATCGACTTTGATGTTTTGATATATCGATTCGATATATCGATTCAGAGTTCAAAAAACGTAAATTAAAAAATGTTTTGATCTTAATTCCGCGATTTTAAATAACTTTTACATATCGACTTCTAAACATTTCGATACATCGGTAACATTTTATCCTCATAATGGATAATGAATATAACAGTACCCGCGGACCCGTTAGCTGAGATAGTATTGGTAATGTACATTTTGAGAGAATTATTCCCAGCAAATAAAACTTTGTTTGAGAAACACTCGAATGCTCTTATTCGAGGATCCAGATCCGAGTCCTGATCAAAAATACTTACCTCCAAAATAAAACCACCCCTCCCTTCTACCTTATCATCGAATCTAGTGAATCAGCTAATCAATGAATTCCTTATAGAAAAAACCAAGAATTTTTTTTTTTATTCTCAAATCATCGGAAGTAAAAATCAAGTTTTAAAGTGTAAAGAGTCCAAGGCTTGTACTTGTTATTGTTATTGTTATCTTATCGCTTAGTCATTCTTTCCCTCTCTCTCTCTCTGTCTCTCCCCTCCTTCTTATTTTTAGGATGAAACACAAGAATAACTTTAATTATCATTACAAAATATTCATTTAAAAAAAATATTCAAATAGAAAAATTTCAAAAATAAATAAAAAATTTCGTTTGAAAATTTCAAAATTGAAAATAATTTTGAAGCAAAAAAAAATGAAAATTATTAATAGGAATTTTTTTTATTTAAGAAAAAAAATAGTTAATTAATTGGTTCGTTAGTTAATTAGAAATTTAAAAAATATATACGTATATATTTTTTTTAAACTCTAGTGTAGTTATAAATTGTTAAGTCCGAGAAAGTACGGAAGTTCAATAAACACTGTAACAGTACACAGGTATAACTTGACCATTTTCTTTATTCTTTTAAATTTTTCACATTGCAACAGAGGTACTCAACCACACTATTTATAATATATAAATATATATGAGTAGAATATAAATTAACTGAAATAATAATTATTTATTTGTTTATTGGAAATGGCATTGGTCGAAAAATTGATCGGTTAACTTGGGATTTTGGGGAATGTAAGGGAGATCATTAGACTTTTGTAAGGTTTTCGGAAAGTAAATTTGCCGGGCTACAAGATCTGTGTGATTGAAAAATCGGGTAGGAGTGATAGTTTCGGAGATAATGGAGTTATTGGATCAAGGATGGGATGGAGAAAATCGGGCTGAGGGCTGCTGCTTTGAGACGAGTCATTTTTTATTTTTTTTTCTCGGATTCAAGTTGTGGGAGGCTTAGTAAGACTTCAAATGAGCAAATGGTGTCTGGTTAATTTAATTTTTTAGTGGGTATTGATAATTAGAGGCACAGAGTTATTATTTAAGAAATAAATTATCTGTCGTCGTAACTTCAATTAGTGATTTATGGTTGAATAAGTGAGATAATTTAACTTTTGGGGAGGTCATTAGAAAGCTCGGTTCATTACCTACAATTTTTCATTCAGGTCAAAATACTGTAGAATCTATTGTTCGGAAGGTAAATCCGTTTGAAGAAGCGGAAATAATATTTTGGTTTAGTAGTGCTACAGGTCAGGAGGCTCAAACTTTAAGACTTTTCATTTTAGAAAATTTACTTTCAGAGACCGAAACCCTAGGGAATTAAATTCCCTTTCCAAAGATCTTCCGATGCCCGCTTATCTCACATGTTCCTCTAAATGTTGATAATTTAACTCAAGCCCTTTTTTGTAAATTCTCAAACATTGAAAACTCTATTATCAATATCTCAAAAAATAATTAATTTAAATCCACACATTCACCCATTGTCAGTGAAGCTCAATTTCCTACTTCGGTCCTCACTAAAAGTACCTTCGAGTCAATAATTCAATGCAGCCTTTAACTTAAAAAAAAAATGACTATTCCCAAATTGTTTAACCAGGCGTAACTTTGCAGCAATTGAACTTATGCTAATTTTCAACTGCACCCAATTTGTAGCCCCTTAAATTTCCTTTCAAACCACCTCCCATAACATATATTTACCTCATATATTTACTGAGATAATTAATATGCATCTCAAAAAACAGATTAAATTTTCTAAAAATATCCAAATTAATTCTCTAATTACCAATAACTCATCACCTAATCGCAGTAATTTAATCCGATGACATCATTTCACCGGAAATTTCCTCCTCTACAATTTTACTATCTACAAAAAATTCCCTAAAGTCAATAGTTTTCAAGTTACAGTCCCCCGAAGTTAAAAACAAAAATTCCCATTCCCAATAAATTTTTATGAAGTTCAAAAGTTTTAAACTGACCGTAACTCTCTAGCATTCAAACTTACGCCAATTTACAAAGAGACCGAAATTGTAGCCAATTAAATTTCCTTTCCATAAACCTCCAAAAACATATATTTATTTTATATATTTATTGAAATATCACCGAAAGTCAGATTACCAAAATTTTCAAAAATTGAAATCATGGAAATTTCATTTAGTATAATAATTATTATATATTTTATATATAAATTGATTATTTCCGGAAATAAATATATATATATATATATATATATATATATATATATGTTAAAAATAAGTTGAGAACCTCTTAAGGTTAGTACGAGCAGGTAGATTGGGATGAAACCAACATATATATGTATATACACATATATATAAATCTATAGGTGTAATATAATGCAAAGAGCTAAGTAGTAGCATTTAAAGCTGTAGTTATTTTCAAAGAATAAGAAAATACAATATACATAAGATAAAAGTTTAGAAATTTTCACTTGAATTTGCCCTTACGTGGCATCTTCGTCAATTGATGACGTCAATTGTCATAATGAAATTTAACTATTTCTCTACAGAATTACTCGACAGATGTGCAATCACTTGAAAATAATTTTATTTAATGTATATTTTCCGTATATATATATAAACATATATATTTTTTTGAAAAACTTGAAATTTTGAATTTAGAAAAAATTATGGTTTGAGTTTGATTGTATAAATATATGAAAATATGTAAAAAAAATATATGTGATGGGGGTTTTTGAAAAGAAAATTTAATTGGCTACAATTTCGGTCTCTTTGTAAATTGGCGTAAGTTTGAATGCTAGAGAGTTACGGACAGTTTAAAACTTTTGAACTTCATAAAAATTTATTGGGAATGGGAATTTTTGTTTTTAACTTCGGGGGACTGTAACTTGAAAACTATTGACTTTAGGGAATTTTTTGTAGATAGTAAAATTGTAGAGGAGGAAATTTCCGGTGAAATGATGGCGTTGGATTAAATTACTGCGATTAGGTGATGAGTTATTGGTAATTAGAGAATTAATTTGGATATTTTTAGAAAATTTAATCTGTTTTTTGAGATGCATATTAATTATCTCAGTAAATATATGAGGTAAATATATGTTATGGGAGGTGGTTTGAAAGGAAATTTAAGGGGCTACAAATTGGGTGCAGTTGAAAATTAGCATAAGTTCAATTGCTGCAAAGTTACGCCCGGTTAAACAATTTGGGAATAGTCATTTTTTTTTTAAGTTAAAGGCTGCATTGAATTATTGACTCGAGGGTACTTTTAGTGAGGACCGAAGTAGGAAATTGAACTTCACTGACAGTGGGTGAATGTGTGGATTTAAATTAATTATTTTTTGAGATAATGATAATAGAGTTTTAAATTTTTGAGAATTTACAAAAAAAGGGCTTGAGTTAAATTATCAACATTTAGAGGAACATGTGAGATAAGCGGGCATCGGAAGGTCTTTGGAAAGGGAATTTAATTCCCTAGGGTATCTGTCTCTGAAAGTAAATTTTCTAAAATGAAAAGTCTTAAAGTTTGAGCCTCCTGACCTGTAGCACTACTAAACCAAAATATTATTTCCGCTCCTTCCAACGGTTTACCTTCCGAACTATAGATTCTACAGTATTTTGACCTGAATCAAAAATTGTAGGTAATGAACCGAGCTTTCTAATGACCTCCCCAAAAGTTAAATTATCTCACTTATTCAACCATAAATCACTAATTGAAGTTACGATGACAAATAATTAATTTCTTAAATAATAACTCTGTGCCTCTAATTATCAATACCCACTAAAAAATTAAATTAACCAGACACCATTTGCTCATTTGAAGTCTTACTAAGCCTCCCGCAACTTGAATCCGAGAAAAAAAAATAAAAAATGACTCGTCTCAAAGTAGCAGCCCTCAGCCCGATTTTCCCCATCCCATCCTTGATCCAATAACTCCATTATCTCCGAAACTATCACTCCTACCCGATTTTTCAATCACACCGATCTTGTAGCCCGGCAAATTTACTTTCCGAAAACCTTACAAAAGTCTAATAATCTCCCTTACATTCCCCAAAATCGCAAGGTACCCAATCAATTTTTCGACCGTTAGTCCTAAAATTCTTTTCCTCAAACTTTAGTCTACTATTAATCTATAGTTATCGATGACAATACAACCAATACAAGTACATTGTCTGCCTACATATATATGATATAGTTATAGTATATATTGAGGTGAGTTAAGTCAAGACAAGTCGCTTCACTTCTTGGTTCGCATCGCAACGAATCGCGTCGGAGTTTACTTGCTTCGTCTTCTCAAGGCCGCCTCGTCCAATTCTCCATTCTCTGTTCCCGCGCGTTTCCTTCATATATGTATACATATATACATATATATATACATACATATATATCGGTAGCTTCACCACCTCCATTTACCTTAACAACTTCTCTCTCCTCACTTCTTTATACTTTTGCATCTTTCTCCATTTTTTCCCTCTCTCTTTCACTGCATCTTTCTTTCTTTCTCTCATTCCCTCCACTTACCTCGATCTTTGTTTTACCTACATCAGGTACACTCACACGGAACCCAACTAGTTTACAACCCAAGAAATCGACAAAACTTTTTAATAACAAATAACTTAAAAATATTTTTCTAAATCTCAAAATATTTCAAGGTCATCTTAATTTCCATCTCTAGTTTGCTCCCTGTCCATCTTACCCAAAAATTTACTCAGACCTTTTCTGTAGCAAATTTAAAGGGCTAAAAAATCGGCCTCTTTTAATTTTTTCATAAATTTGATATTTCTTTAGATATTCGTTATTTTTTGCCTCCTCAATTTTTGAACCGGACGAATTCGATACTTTTTTTTACGCCAGAGCTTCTAGGGCTTTTGATATTGATTTCAGAAAAAAGTCACTAAAACCTTTTTTATAGAAAATTTAAAGGGCTACAAAAAAGGTCCTTTTAAATTTTTTGATATTTGTGATATTTATCAAGATATTTTAATTACTAGTCCAGTAATCAAAGAAATCCAAATTTTTTTTTTTTTCAAACTACAATAGTACATATATATAAATGTATATATGTATATATATGTATGAGAAAGTTGAGTGAGTGAAATAACGCGGGCAGTCGTGCAGAGAAAGCGATTAATAATTGTCCAAGGTTAGGAGAAATTTAAAAGTTAAAAAAAAAATTAATTACAAATCAGGTCTTACCTCATAAGGAGATAAAATATATATATAAATATATATTATGGTTAATAATTATTGATAAATAAATAATGGCGAAACATATATTTAATAGAGAATTATATTACATTACATATATTTATGAAAATATACTAGAGCTTTGACTATATTTAGAATTATAAAAATACTCATCATACCTCCCGCATGACGAAGGCCTCCTGGCCCGTTCCATTCTCGATTTAAATTTATATTTTAAGTAATATAAACATATATACATACTCACATACTTTGCCATTATTTATTAAAAGTAGTTTTAATTATTTCGAAATTCCATCAATTTAAGTTCCGAATTTATATAACAGTATAATTGAAATATCTTTATAAATATTGAAAATATCAAAAAAATCACCGATACCTTTTTTGTAGCCCTTTAAATTTCCTACAAGAGAAGTCCTGAGCAACTTTGTCGTAAAATTGATAGGTAATGTAATATAAGCCATTAATCATTAGAATGTGAGATAATTATCGAAAATATGATTACTAATTGTTTTCTTTAGTAATTAATAGTTAATAACTCTGTAAATATCAATTTTAGGAAAAAAACTGAAGAGACCTTTTTTGTAGCCCTTCGAATTTCCTATAAAATAGGTTCTTTGAAATTTTATCGTAAAATGGATAGGTAATGAAATATTTGCCATTAATCATTAGGATATGGGATAACTATAGAAAATATGAATACTAATTTTTTCTTTAGTAATTAATAGTTAATAACTCTGTAAATATTAATTTTAGGGAAAAGGCTGAAGAGACCTTTTTTGTAGTCCTTTAAATTTCCTATAAAAAAGGACCTTAGGTAATTTCTTCCTAAAATTAATAGGTTATGAGATATCAGTCATTAATCATAAAAATATAGAAGAAGAATTCTAAAATATGCTAATTACATAATTATTCAGTGATTAATAAGTAATAATTTGTTAAATATTAATCTTAGGCAAAAATTTGTAGAGATCTTTTGTGTAGATAATTTAAAGGGTTAAAAAAAAGGTCTCAATGATTAACCAATCAGATGAATAGTTAAAGCAACAAAGATGTTAAAATTATAAAATGATTAATCACGAGTGCATTAGGTGTCTGTATATTGAAGGACGAGGATTGAGTTTGACCAAAGGACGCAGTTGTATTGGGGTTGTATTATTAGGGGTTGCTCATGGGTAGTTGCGATCAATGTTAGGGAGTCACTATTCATCACCCCTATATATATCTCTGTATATACATGCATATGCATGTACAAATTTACACGAGTTATACATTCGATACACAAAAATAATTATTCACCTTTAATTGTGAATATCTTTTAAAATACAGCTTTTAAAAATAAAGTCATAAGGATCTCTTTTGGAGCCCTTTAAATTATCCAAAAGAAAGGTATAAATAAAATTTATCGTAAAATGGATATTTATGCGTTTAAAAGTTGACGAAATTTTTAATGTATTTTATAGAAAAAACTCACAAAATTTTATATTATTATAGTAGATTATTATTTTTATTGTTTTTTATTGTCTGTGTATATAATCAGCTGATCATAAGAGTAAGTAGAGTAAGAGACAGGTATTAGCGAGTCACATCACGCAATTCACACTACCCTTATACAGTAAATCGAGTTTAACTTGATTGAGCCATTAATAGCTCGGTAAATAAGTAAAAAAATAAATAAGATCAATTGAATTATTTTAAGCCTATAATTTAACACTTATGAACATTTATGGGACATGTTCTTATGGGGAATTTAAAATGCCACAGATAAGGTATCTTTGAGTTTTAATCAAAAAGTAATCTTTACTGAGTTATTGAATACTCAAAAATTGATAAATGTTGAAATTTTAATATTTTCATGATTAATAGCAAATATTTTATTACCTATCAGTTCTAGACAAAAATTTGTGAGAACCATTTTTGTAAGAAATTTAAAGGGCTACAAAAAAGGTATGAAAGAATTTCCTCCTAAAATTGATACTTACCGAGTAATTAATTATTAAATGCTCAAAAATCAATAAATGTTGAAATTTTTAATATTTTCATGATTAATAGCAAATATTTTATTACCTATCAGTTCTAGACAAAAATTTGTAAGAACCATTTTTGTAAGAAATTTAAAGGGTTACAAAAAAGGTATGAAAGAATTTCCTCCTAAAATTGATACTTACCGAGTAATTAATTATTGAATGCTCAAAAAACAATAAATGTTGAAATTTTTAATATTTTCATGATTAATGGCAAATATTTCATTACCTATCTATTTTAGACAAAAATTCCTAAGGGCCTTTTTTGTAGGAAACTTGAAGGGCTACAAAAAAGGTCCTTATGCTTTTGCTCATAAATCTAATAATTTATAAGATATCTTAATTTTAAGAAGAAGAAAAACAAATAATATGGTCACAAGTGTGAATGGATGAATGAATCATTAATTAACACAATACACGTTAGTAAATTAATTATTAACAATACATATTAAATACATGTATATATATGAAATACACAAGAACCCTAACATGACCAATCGGTCTGGTCTGACAGATCGTTACCTGTCCCCAGGAGGCACACTCCATACTTTCAACAGCCGGATATCAGACTTTATGAGCTCAACAAGAGGTTACAATCACGAACTGAGGTGAGTAATTAAATTTACTAAGTATATTACATTTATATTTATCTAAATCATCCCCTTAAATAACTTGCCATTAATAATAATTAATTAATAATAACTAAAAGTAATTATTCATCACTAAAATACCCACTAATTGCAATTATCGTCCAACTAATTTAATTAATCATATTTTACATGTCATATTATTGTTCATCATTAAATTACCTCTAAAATGAGTACCAACAACACTAGGTTATTTTTTAAATTGAAAAATTCATTTTTCAAAAAATTTTTTTTTCGAATTTACGTAAAACTGAAATTTTATGTCTTCGCCTACTCAGTTTACGAGGAAATTAAATTTCCTTTTGAATGAGTACCCACACCACTAGGTTCTCTCGAGAAATTTCAAAAATATCCTCACTTGATAATTATAAAACATTTTTTTTTAGTTTTTGAAAAAATTCAATTATTTTAAATTCCCGCGTTATGTACGGGTAGAAAATTAAATTTCCTCTGGAACGAGTACCCACAAGACGGAAAAATTTTTTATAGTTTTCAAAATATGGAAGAATTTCGAAAAAATATGTAAAAATGAGTTATTATCGAAAATTTTGGATTAGATTGATTTTCATAATTTTTTTGACTATCAGTAGATGACGTGGGTAGTAAAGTAAATAATAAAAGAGGAGAGTTAATAAACAATTGAAAATAAATGATTTATTAGTATTTGTGACGTGTGAGGGTGACATCGCGGTCTTGCAAATTCTGCGGTCATTGGTTTTAGGTTTAGGTTAGGGTCGGATTTAAATTAACCCCTTCTTTCCCGCGGATTTACTGGTAAAGAGACACGAATGCAGTGTCTACATATATATTTTATATATATATACGTATATAGTAAAGAGTCAGTCAGGGTGTCCACGGTCGCCAACTTGACGTGTCACGTGCTCATAAATCATCTTTTCTCACTTTTTATGTACATATATATGTATCTATATATATATGGCGTCATAGTTGTATCTGAAGAATGCTCGGCACTTTATTAGCTCCTAACATCAAAAATATTCATTTTATCAAAAAAATGAATGAGACCTTTTTTGTAGAAAATTTAAAGCCCTACAAAAATAGTCCTCATAATTTTCTCAAAATTTTCGATACTTTAGTAGTTATCGCGATTTTAAATAATTATGATTTTTCCTAAAACTAACGGTTTTTCTAGAAATTTTTCCAAAGCTCTAAATATCAATTTTAGACAAAAAGTCAATGAGACCTTTTTTGTAGAAAATTTAAAGCCTTACAAAAATAGTTTATATAATTTTCTCAAAATTTTTGATATCTTAGTAGTTATCGCAATTTTAAATAATTAGAATTTTTCCTAAAAACAACGATTTTTCTAGAAATTTTTCCAGAGCTCTAAATATCAATTTTAGACAAAAAGTCAATGAGACCTTTTTTGTGGAAAATTTAAAGCCCTACAAAAATAGTTCTTATAATTTTCTCAAAATTTTTAATATTTTAGTAGTTATCGCAATTTTAAATAATTATGATTTTTCCTAAAAATGAAGATTTTTCTAGAAATTTTTCTAGAGCTCTAAATATCAATTTTAGACTAAAAGTCAATGAGACCTTTTTTGTGGAAAATTTAAAGCCCTATAAAAACTGTCTCCATGACTTTTCCGAATTCTCTAATATTTCAATTGTTACATCTCTTCAAAATAATAATTATAATTTTCTATGAAAATCGTTTTTTCCGAAATTTTTCCACAGCTCCAATTTTAAATTTTTCACAAAAAGCCAATGAAACTTTTCCGAAAAACTTTTAAACCCTACCCCTTTTTCCAAAAAATTTAATCCTCCATTCCGTAAAAAAATTCAATTTTCTTTTGTATTCAATTACAAAAAATCTTTCAATTATCATCTCCCCAAAAAAACCACTCGAGTTTTCCATCAATTATTTTCCTTAAAAAATTTTCCTCATCCCTCGAAATTTTCCAACCAAAAAAAAAAATCCATCAATTTTCCCAAAGCAAAAAAAATTTTTTTGAAAAACCAAAAATTTTCCATCAACAATTTTCTCTTTTTCCTGAATTTTCCGGCGTCTTCGTAAATAGAATGCGACATGAGAGTGACAGAACTTAAAAAATGATCTAGTCAATGATCCATAAAAAAATTCAAATTTGAACCAAAAAAATAATAATTAAAAATGAAAAAGTTGAGTACCACTGTCATTCTCCCGGGTAATAAAATGAGTGCCCCTGCCCTCCGCGAGGGGTGTAACCCCCTCGATAACCCATATTGTGAGCCGCTGCGTCTCACCTCCTTGCCCCACACCCTCTCTAGTATTCCCCCTTCCCGCGTACCCCTTCCCTCCCCGTACCACCTCAGCCCCTTTTAGTACCCAGTGTCTCCACTCAGCGTCGGCCCGCGGCCGTATATACTCGAGCGCACCTCCTAAGTATTGTCCTTCTCCACATCATCACTCTATCACCAGCGAAATAATAAATTATCTCTTAAAAATAATTATAAATTCACTAAAATTGATGAGTGACCTCGCGATATTTTTTAAATAATTACTGTATTTTTTATATAATTATTTAGATATATTTTATATTTTTAAATGATTTTACAAAATAATATCTGAGGTAGAATTTTGTGACAATACTTTTCCAGGCAAGTATATATACGCGATCATATACCACCCCTAGACACTCTCTACCGCGCACGTCCCGCGTCACCCCCACTACTCAAGTATATTCTCCCTCTTGCCCCGCTTCATACCAATGAGAGCCCACAGTTCGAGCCCCCTCTACTCTTCTCCCCTCCCGTTATGTATTTTCTCACTCTGTACATACTTGCTGTCTCACTTTTTATCATATATATTTTGTATAACTCTCTCTTTTTTTTTTCTTTTTTCTTTTACTACCTACTTGTTTTATTTTTTTTTTTTTTACTTCTACGGTACTAGGGTTCTACAGTCGCCGGTAAAAATGGTTATATATATATATATATATATATATATACATATATATATGTATATATATATATATATATGTATATATATATATATATTTATGGATATTTTTATGTACGATTCAAACAAGAAATATATATAAATATATATTTGTGAAAATTAAAAATAATTAATGAAATTTTCGAAAATTCTTTTTCCCGCTTTTTTTTGGTAGGAGAAAAAGAGGGAGGGGGTGGTAAGATCGACAGTGGAAGAGAAGACGGGTAGAGATAAAAAATTAGGCGGGAAAAAGAATTTTGTATGAAAAAATTTTATTTTATTTTGGAAAAAAATTTTGAAGGGAATTTTTGAGTAGTGAAAAATAAAGAGAATTTAATTGCCTTTAAAATGAGTACCATGAAGACTATGTTATTATTAAGAAAAAAATCGGGGAAATTTTGAAAATTTTGAAAAATAAATTTTTATAATATATTGCTGGATTTTTGAAATTGTAGGGTTGTTGGATTTATTTTGGTATGGATATTGATGATACTAGATTATTTGGAAATTTTTTTTAAAAAAGGCTATAATATGATTTTGGAAATTATTTTGAAATTTTTATTTTTTAGTGTTAGATTATTAAAAATGAACTTATTTCCGTTAAAATAAGTACCCACAACATACAATTATTTGAAATATATAAATCATTAATAGTGATCATATATATGATATCTGATTCTATAAATCATATTAAATAAAGTGTGATCATAGAACAGGTCTGAAAATTTATTGATCATACAATAAAACATGGTTATATCTGATCATATTGACACATTTCTATTCCATTAAACAATATCTGACATCAGATACAATCATACAGTCATTGAGTCATCATATATGTCAATAAATCTATATTTATACTATATTTAGACACTTATGATATCAGATATGATCACTATGTTTTTTGACTGACAGCTCAAACAATATTTGTCATCAGATATTATCAGATACGGTCATATATAATAATATAGTCTCTTAAACCGTTTTTTTTTGTAACACTTATGAGATCATATAGTCATTTAAATAACCATTTATAATCAGATACGATCATATAGTTATTGAAATTATCATAAATGATCATATAATCATTCAAATATCATATATAATCATATAGGTTTTCACGAGCATCATATTTGATCACATATCATCATATATTTTTAAATATCATATAAAATCCGATATCATCATGACATACTGTCAGATATAATCAAATACGATCTTATATCATCATAACATACTGTCAGATATCATCATATTTGATCATATTTCATCATATATTCTTGGATATCATATATGATCAGATATCAACATCAAGTACTATCAGATATTAAATATAATCTCATATGATCATATAAAGTGATATTTTATCATACATTCTCAGATATGATCATATATGATCACATATCATCATATATTGTCAGATATCATCATATATGATCACATATCATCATACAATGTCATATTTTAACATATATTCTTAGATATGATCATATAGAAATATATTATTAAGAATAATAATTTTTCATGTTAAAAATTACTTAAAAAATTTGTTTTTTTTTTTCTTATCCAGGAAAGTGATAATCTTTGGTGGGATTCATTTGCAACGGAATTTTTTGAAGACGATGCGACATTGACTCTCGCCTTTTGCCTTGAGGATGGACCTAAAAGATACAGTAAGTTTTCATTTTAATAAATTTATCTGTATGAAATTCATATTTAAGAATTATCACTAATTAATTATATATATTTTAGTGATAGGAAGGACGTTAATACCAAGGTACTTTCGCTCGATATTTGAGGGCGGTGTCACAGAGCTTTATTATCATATGAAACATCCGAAAGAATCGTTTCATACTACAAGTATTACATTAGATTGTGAGCACTGTGTTATGGTAACGCATCATGGGAAACCACCTTTCATGAAGGTAATTACTTTTTTCAAATTATTTTTACTAATTTGTTCCCGCACTAGCGGATCAGTTTCTTATAATCAAAGTTCGATAACTTCCGTTCTATTGCTTTTTTAAAATTTACCCCATTTCTCAATTTTTGAGCTAATACTGCACTAAAGATCCCACGTGGTCCCTAGTCAATATAAAAATTTACCTTGAAGCCGACGGTATTTATTTCGAAATTTCGAATCCCGCCAAAAGGCGCCTTTTTGAAATTATCATTGAAACTTCCTTATCTCTGGTTCTATTGCTCATATAAATGACTTTGAGGGCTTAAAATTCGTGTCTTGACCAGCCTCGAAATTCCCACATGCTTCAAAGTCAATCTAAATAATTTTTCTTACTCTCCAACCCTTTTTTCCATTCCTAGACACCTTGCAAAAAGTGATCACTCCATTTCCATACTTCAAAACTCCCTATCTCAGGTTCTATTGCTCATAATTAATATTCTAAGGGCTCAAAAACTGTATTAGCACCAGCACTAAAGATCTCTCTTGGTCCCAATTCAATTTAAAAATTAACTCCCAAGTTACTGGTATTTATTTGAAAATTCTGGAGTCCGCCAAAAGGCGCCTTTTTGAAATTAACATTCAAACCTCTTTATCTCTGGTTCTATTGCTCATATAAACTACTTTGAGGGCTTAAAATTCGTGTTTTAACCAGCCTCGAAATTCCTTCACGCTTTAAAGTCAATCTAAATAATTTTTCTTACTCTCCAACCCCTTCTTCCATTCCTAGACACCTTGCAAAAAGTGATCATTCCATTTCCAGACTTCCAAATTCCCTATCTCAGGTTCTATTGCTCATAATTAATATTCTAAGGGCTCAAAAACTGTATTAGCACCAGCACTAAAGATCCTTCTTGGTCCCAAGTCAATTTAAAAATTAACTTCTACCTTTCTCGTCTTTATAATCAATTTCCCGCCTTTTTTTCCAGAGTGATCTTTCTATCAACAAAAAAAAAAAAGTTTTCACTAACTGGTGTTTTGTTTTTTATTATTTCTTATGGTTTTTCAGGTGTGCACCGAAGGTAGGCTAATATTAGAATTCACATTTGACGATTTAATGAGGATAAAATCGTGGCATATGACTGTGAGGACACACCGGGAATTAGTACCGCGATCTGTCGTCAGTATGCACACTGCGCAACAAGATCCATCAATGCTCGAACAATTGAGCAAAAATATTACGAGACAAGGCATTACTAATTCAACATTAAATTATCTTAGGGTAAGTTGGTCACCTTTCCCCTTTCCTCGGCCCAAATCCATTTTTTTTAAATTTCCCGCTAAAAAATTAAGAATCTAATTTTGTTTTTCAAATTGACTCACTATTTTTTTTTTCATTACGTTTCAGTTATGTGTAATATTGGAACCAATGCAGGAATTAATGTCGAGGCATAAAGCCTACGCATTAACACCCCGAGATTGTTTGAAAACGACATTGTTCCAGAAGTGGCAGAGGATGGTTGCCCCGCCGGGTAAGAGAGGTAGAAGGACAGTTGCTTTACATGAAAAGAAAAATTTCAAAATTGAAAAAAAAAAAAATTTATTTATTTTTTTTTTTTGAAAAATTTTTAAAAATCAGAAAAGAAAGAACTTGAGACAAGTTAAGACGTAAAGTATCTGTCTATTTGTCGCTGGTGTGTGTGCGTGCATGTGCAAATTTTTTTTTTTAATTTTTGTCAAAATCGACCTTTGATTGTCGGATAAAGGTCACACGTTACTAAAAATTATTTATAAATCACACGCTTTTTCTTTCTTCTTTGCATTTCTACGCTAATAATAATTATTATTATTATTGAAAATAATCTCATTTTTTTAATAAAAAAAAAATTGCAAATTTTTTCGGCGGGAAACTTTGAATTGCTGTGGAAAAAAAATTTACAAGGATATAGAAATTATTTTCTTTGCTGCAGTGAAATTTTTCCCAACGGCAATCGATAAAATTTCGGTCTGAGAAAAAATTGTTGGGCAAAATCATTTTTTTTTGTTTAGAAAAATGAGACTATTAAATTTTATAATGAAAAAAATTTGAAAATATAAAAATTACATGAGAAATTATTTTTACAGAGTCACAGAGACCGGCAAACAAAAGAAGAAAGAGAAAAAATAGTTCGACTGGACCTGGAAGTAATGCGCCGCCAGCACCAAGTAAAAAACGTTCACCAGGACCAAATTTTACATTAGCATCTCAAGTAAGTTCACTTGGATCACAATTCCTCATTTATTACAACCCAATTAAAGCTGGACTTGAATTTCAAAATTTTCGGTTTTCATTCTCCGGAATTTCGGTCCGGACTTGAGTTAAAACTGCGATATTTTCTAAACTATTACTCCGAATGAATTCTTTACTGAGTACAAGGACCAAAACACTTGCCTGGTCACTTTCAATTACTTATTTCAAACATAAAAAAATTCTATCAAAGTTTTCCGAAGGAAATTATAAAAATTTCGGACAATTTCCAATTTTGACCTGAGAGATAATCAAAATTTGATGTCACAGTCAGTTTTTCTACCTTCTGGCGTATCGATTTAAAAAAAATTTCATCAAATTTTATCAATTACTCACTGAGTTATGATCAAAACAAATTGACATCAATTTAAATGTCAATTTTTACGTAAATAAATTTCTAATAAATTCCGGGACTTTGATAGAAGCTCAGGAATAATCTCATAGGTTTTTCTAACTCTCGGGGTATCGATGAAAAAAATTTTTTTAAATTTGCCCAATTAGAAGCCGGGTAATGAGCAAAAGAAATTGAGGGTCAGTCAGATCTCTGGGATAGAGGCAGATTTGTTACGAATTTTTGATGATTAATTTAATTGCTGGGTAATGGAATGGAAGATAAATAATATTTTGATGGTTCCAGGATGTTATGGTAGTGGGTGAACCTTCATTGATGGGCGGTGAGTTTGGCGAAGAAGACGAACGGCTGATAACGAGGCTAGAAAACGCACAATATGACGCGTCAAATAGTTTGGATCAGCATGGGCATGATAATAGTGGGGGTGGTCCACCTCCACACCCACATCAGTTCCATTCAGAACCTACTCCTGGTAATTCTTGGCCGCCTGATCGCGGTCCAGGGCCGCCACAAGGTGGTCCAGGTAATCAAGTAAGTTTTTTTTAACTTTATATCATTTCTTTGAACCTCTGGAGACTAAAATAGGCCGCCTATAGAATTAGAGTCTGCTTGAAAAAAAAAAAAAATTCCTTTTTATGTTTTTGCCGCAAGTTTGAAATTTCCCGCGGAAAAAATTTAAAATTTAGATGCCGAGACTTTGAAAATCGATATTTCGAAAATTCATGGACGAAAATTGATTAATTTGCTGGAAAATTGTAGCCCAAGATCTGATGTTTAAAATGAGACGAATCGCGAGTCTTTGTTTTGATTGGTTTTTTATAAATTTTGAAAAGGAACTGGAAAATATTAATATCATTTTTTATTAATTTCAATCGAATTTTTAAAAAATTTCGTAAAAATATTTTTTAAATCAATAGAAATTCCCACAGAAATTCAAAGGCTACAAAACCTACTCGAAAAAGTTTTGATTTTGTTCAAAATTTCGTCTTCATCTTCAAAAAATTTAATTTATTGATTTCATCATCCATCAAAATTTTGATTCGATTTTGACTCAATTTCAAAATTTTCCCAAAATCCACCTAAATTTTCCCTTCTACAAAAATTTATCAAAATTTTCCAAAATCTACTAAAATTTTCTCTTCTACAAAAATTTCCCAAAATTCTCCAAAAAATGTTTGCTATTAATTTTATCACCTTTCAAAATTTTAATTTTAAATTCTAAAATAATTTATCCTCAATTTCAAAATTTTCCAAAAAACCCCCGAAATTTTCTCTTCTACAAAAATTTCCAAAAATTTTCCAAAAAAAATTTGCTATTAATTTCATCACCTCTCAAAATTTTGATTCTGAATTCTAGAATAATTTATTTTTAATTTCAAAATTTCTCCAAAATCAACTGGAATTTTCTCTTCTAAAAATTTCCCAGAATTTTCCAAAACATGATGCTATTAATTTCATCACCTTTCAAAATTTTGATTTTAAATTCTAAAATAAATTATTTTCAATTTCAAAACTTTCCAAAAAACCACCGAAATTTTCTCTTCTACAAAAATTTCCAAAAATTTTCCAAAAAAAATTTGCTATTAATTTCATTACCTCTCAAAATTTTGATTCTGAATTCTAGAATAATTTATTTTTAATTTCAAAATTTCTCCAAAATCAACTGGAATTTTCTCTTCTACTAAAAATTTCCCAGAATTTTCCAAAAAAATGATGCTATTAATTTCATCACCTTTCAAAATTTTGATTTTAAATTCTAAAATAAATTATTTTCAATTTCAAAATTTTCCAAAAAACCACCGAAATTTTCTCTTCTACAAAAATTTCCAAAAATTTTCCAAAAAAAATTTGCTATTAATTTCATCACCTCTCAAAATTTTGATTCTGAATTCTAGAATAATTTATTTTTAATTTCAAAATTTCTCCAAAATCAACTGGAATTTTCTCTTCTACTAAAAATTTCCCAGAATTTTCCAAAACATGATGCTATTAATTTCATCACCTTTCAAAATTTTGATTTTAAATTCTAAAATAAATTATTTTCAATTTCAAAATTTTTCCAAAATCCACCGAAATTTTCTCTTCTACAAAATTTTCCCAAAATTTCTCCAAACAATTTTGCTATTAATTTCATCACCTTCCAAAATTTTGATTTTAAATTCTAAAATAAATTATTCCCAATTTCAAAATTTTCCCAAAATCCACCGAAATTTTCTTTTCTCTAAAAATTTCCCACAAAAATTTTGCTATTAATTTCATCATTAAAATTTGCTTCTTCAAACTTCATAAACCCCCCCCCCCCCCCCCCCCCTTACAAAATACCTAAAAAAATTTCCAAAATTTCTCACTACAAAAAAAAATCATTATATTAATGAACCAAATATAAAATTTTTAAAAAAATATTAACCACAAAAAAAAATTTTCCAGGTTCAAGGTAACCAAGGTAGTGCAGGCGTGCAAGGACCTCCCGATTCAAACCAACAGCAGGATAAAAAGAGCCCCGCAGTGAGTCAGTGAGGCCAGGAGTCCCCGCGTCCTCCCACACGAGGGCGTCGGGGGCGCAGGCCCAAAAACGTGACTCCCTAGCGGGGCGTTAATTTTATAAATTATTCAGCCACACCCACAGCAACTCATTTGTCTCGTTATTTGTCGCAAGTTAAATCATTACCGTTACTTCCACCATCATCGCCATCACCACTAGCGACATCTTCATCGATATTACCACCAGCATTGACGTCATTAATACCAACAAATTTAATGTCTAGTACTAAAATATCATTATCTTCACAGCATTCACTTTATTTATGTCCTAGTACATTTACGACTGTTAATAATAATAATAATAATAATAATAATAACAATAACAAAAATAATATTAATAATAATATTTATAATGATAATGATAATTATAATATTAATAACATGAGTAATGAATTGAGACAGTCGATTGCTGGTACTGGGGAATCTGCATTACCGACTGGGGATGATGTTAATATTAATGGGATACAAGAATTGAATAATTTAAATGGTAGTAATAGTGTTAATATTAATGATAATAATAATAATAATCAAATATTTAATAATAATGTTAATGATAATGTTAATAATAATAATAATTATGGTAATATTAATAGTAATAATAATAATAATGATAATTATAATAATGTTAATAATATTAATAATGGCGGTGGTGAGGATGGTAATAAAGATCCGATACAGAGCATGATACAGCAGTTGTGGTACTTGAGGGGGTTCGAGTATTTGTTGAATCAGAAACAGCAACAGTTTGGAAATATGTGAAATTTTTTTTTTTTGAATTTTTGGAAAAGCGGTAGGAAAATTTTCGGTCAGCTTGAAACTTTGGGGTTGAAGGTCGAAGAGGAAAATCTTATTTATTTGAAAAATATGGAAAATTTATTGGAAAGCCTGTAAAAATTGTGGAAATTTTGATTTAGAACTTATGGAAAATCATGATGTTCTTCGGATTTATGGAAAATTTAAAAAAAATGTGAAAAATTGTTTCAGAATTTATGGGAAATATGGAAAATTTATAGTTTATTCAAACTGCGAAAATTTTAATAGGTAAATTTTGAAAATTTGTTTCAGAATTGATAGAAAATTCATGATTTTTTAGACGGTGAAAAACATGATGGAAAAATTGTGAAAATTTGTTTTAGAGTTTGTGGAAAATTCGTGATTTTTTTAGATTATGCGGAAAATTTAATGGAAAAATTGTAGAAGCTTATTTCAGAACTGATGACAAATCTGGAAAATTCATGATCTTTTTAGATTTTACCAAAAATGAAACAGGAAAATTGTGGAAATTTTGATTTAGAACTTATGGAAAATCATGATTTTCTTCGGATTTATGGAAAATTAATTGGAATATCTGAAAAAATGCGAAAAATTGTTTCAGAATTTATGGGAAATATGGAAAATTTATAGTTTATTCAAACTGCGAAAATTTTAATAAGTAAATTTTGAAAATTTGTTTCAGAATTTATGGAAAATTCATGATTTTTTAGGCGGTGAAAAACATGATGGAAAAATTGTGAAAACTTGTTTTGAAGTTGGTTGAAAATTCGTGATTTTTTTAGATTATGCGGAAAATTTAATGGAAAAATTGTAGAAGCTTATTTCAGAACTGATGACAAATCTGGAAAATTCATGATCTTTTTAGATTTTACCAAAAATAAAACAGGAAAATTGTGGAAATGTGTTTTAGAATTAATGGAAAATCTGGAAAATTCATGAATTTTTTAAATTTTACCGAAAATGTAATGGAAAAATTGTAGAAATTTGTTTTAGAACTGCTGGAAAATCTAGAAAATCCGTGTTTTTTTTAGATTTTACGAAAAATTTGAAGGAAAATTGTGAAAAATTGTTTTATAATTGGTGGAAAATCTATAAAATTTTCATAATTTTTTTAGATTTTGCGAAAAATTTAATGGAAAAATTGTGGAAATTTGTTTCAGAATTAATGGAAAATCAGAAAAATTCATGAATTATTTAAGTTTTGCAATAAAATTCAATAAAAACTTGGAAATTGTCAGTACTGATTTCATGAAAAATATATTAGACATTCTAAGATATATAGAAAATTATATAAACATTAATGGAAAATTCATTTGTTTTTGGAAAATTTGTTTATAATTTTTGGAAAAAATGTAAATTACGATGAATTTTCTATAGCACTTCTAGAATATCAATTAGAAACTGGGGAAATAGCGGAAAATTTTTCCAGGAAATGTGGAAAATTAATTTAAAATCATAGAAGATTTAGGAAAATTTTTGTAAGAAAAATTAAAAGCTAATTAATAATGATATTCAAATTATTAAGATTTTTTGTGAAAATTGTAAATAAAGTTTACGAAAATTTATTGGAAAACTACCGAAGTTCATAGAAGATTTATTTAAAATTTCCAGGAAAATTGTAAATAAATTTTATAAAAAAATTATGAATTATTTTTCTTACATTTTATCAAAAGTTTGAGAAAATTCCCAGAAAATTCATCATTTTGATCATCAAAAATTTTCCTACGAAAGAAAATTGTAAAAAGAAACTCAAATTCTGAATTTTTAATTTCCAAAAAAAAAAAATTTTTTCCGAAAATTCAAATGAAAACAAAAACAAAATTCTAACCCCCAAAAAATTTGTAAATAAACAATCCCCAGTCGGTAATGCAAAAATCTAAATCTACTTTACCAACTTTCGGTAAATTTTCCAGCCAATGAGACAAAGGAAAAAGAAACAAACAAACAAAAAAACAACCGAAACAAAGTGATATTAGTGAATGCAGAAAAGTGAAGACTTGTTTATTAGAAACAATAAATTATTGACCCAACAAACAATCCGGAAGTTTGTTTCCTCTAAAAAAAAAAAATGAATTAATGAGAAATAAGTGGAATGAC
Source organism: Microplitis deprimator (assembly GCA_964016945.1). Lineage (NCBI taxonomy): Eukaryota > Metazoa > Arthropoda > Insecta > Hymenoptera > Braconidae > Microplitis > Microplitis deprimator. The sequence continues at coordinate 19,303,870 of OZ024712.1, forward strand.
TAAACAAAACAAAGTGATTGTAATTGTAAAATTAATGGACAATTTAATAAATTAAATAATATTAATGCAATTAATTAAATAATGAATTAATAAAATTAATAATTATGTATTAATAAAACTATTAATAAATAACAATAATAATAATATTAATTATTAATGCTCTTCGAGCTGTGAAATCTCTATCCGTCAGCAGTATTGATATTAATTAATTAATTAATTAGTTAATTAATAATAATAATAATAATAATAATAATAATAATAGTAATAGTAATAATAATAATAGTCATAGTAATAATAATAATAATACGTAATGAATTTGATTACCTGGGAAAAAATAATTAAGATCTGCGCAGATCTAACCTCCAAAAACTTGATCTTCGTTGTTTCTAGCAGATCTATGGAGATCTGAGATCTCAAAGTAGTCAGGATTTTTTTTTAAGAGATCTATGAAGATCTTTGGAAATTATAAGAGATCTAGATCTCTCCAGTCTTGATGAAAAAAATTTATAATTCGACGATCTGAGTAGATCTTTGGAAATCTAGATAGATAGATCTTTACTGATACTATTGTGAAATATTCAAAGATCTGATATCGGTACAAATTTTTTCAGACTATTAATTATCTAAAATCATCTTGGATCATTAAAAATCTATAAAAATCATCAGAGATAATTGACGATCTATAGACATAACTATAGATCTAAAATCCTCGATTATTTAAAATCAGTAGAGATCACGATAGATCATTGAGGATCTAGATACTTCTTTGAAGATCTATAGAGATAATTAAAGATCTATATATTTCTCTGAAGATCGATAGAGATCATTAAAGATCTATAGAAATCTTCAAAGATCTATATAGTCAATCGGAGATCGTTGACGATATATAGAGATCACTATCGATCTAAAATCATCCTCGATCATTGAAAATCAGTAGGGATCACGATTGATTAAAAATAATCTTAGATCATTGAAGATCTATATAGATCATTGAATATCATTGAAGATCTATATGGATCATCGAAGATTATTATAGATCCATAGAAAAAATTAATCTTTAATGATTTCTATGGATCTATAATGAACTTCGATTATCTATATTAAAGATCTACAAATATCACGATAGATCTAGAAAAATCTTAGATCATTAAAGATCTATATAGTCCATCGGAGATCGTTGTTGATCTATAGAGATCGCTATAGATCTTAAATCATCTGTAATCATTAATGATCTAGAGAAAACATCGGAGATCATTGGAAATCTATAGAAATCATCAAAGATCTATATAGTCCATCGGAGATCATTGATGGTCTATAGAGATCGCTATAGATCTTAAATCATCTTTAATCATTAATGATCTAGAAAACATCAGAGATCATTGGAGTTCTATAGAAATCATCAAAGATCTAAAATCACCATGGATTATTAAAGAAATCTAGATTACTATAGATCTAAATCAACCTAGATCATTGAATATCTATAAAAATCGATAGGAATTTTTGTAGATCTAGATTTATTAACGATCTGCCGAAATTAACCGAGATCTTCTGAGATCCATACTAAATTTTAGATCTACATCGATCCGTCTTATTTTTTTCCGGGTTATTAACACAGTTATGATTAAATTATTTTTATTAATTAATTAACTGATTAATTAATATATATATATATATATATATATATATATATATATATATATATATATATATATATATTACGAGTAAGGGTTATTATTAATGTTGTAAGTTTTATTATCATTATTATTATTATTATTATTATTATTATTATTATTATTATTATTATTATTATAATTATTATTATTGTTCAAGAATAAATGAAATTGAGGTTATGAATGAAACAATGAGGTTATTAATTAATAAAAAAATTAATTGACTAATTGGTGGAATTGAAAAAATTTTTATTAATTTTAAATTAATTAGCAAACTTTTGTGTTTGATTTCATTAATTAGATAATCGATTAATACTTTTAAAGGTTAGAAACAAACATTTGAAAAAATAGCGGGAAATTTTAAAATTTGAAAAAAACTGCGAAATTCAATTGTTTTGGTGAATTAAAATTTACAAGATTCAAATCATGATAAGTAATGACAATTAATAAAAGTAATTAATAACAAAAAATTAAAAATTAAATTTAAAAAAAAAAAAAAAAAAATGGCGGGTGACAAGAATTGATTAATTACTGATATCTTGTGAAATAAGTGAAATAGTTAAAAAGTGATAAGGACCTTTTTTGTACATTATCAAATTCTAAAAAAAAAAGTATTCATTACTTTTTTCCATACCATGGATATTTACAAAGTTACGGTAATTTATATAATTACAATTAATATTTTGAATTAATCTTTTTTTTTTTCTACTTTAAATATTTATAACTCGAAAATAATTCGAGTTATCGAAAAAATGATTAGGATCTTTTTTGTAGAAAATTCAATCCTATCCAAAAAAGTATTGATTATTTTTTTTCATAATTTTGATACTTTAGGAGATATTTGATGTTGAAGATAAAAAAAAAATTGATTAAGAAAAATTTCGCGGTAAATTTCAAAAAAATTTGAAATGGAAAAAAAAATTTAATTAAAATTTTTTTAACTGAAAATTTATCACTTTAAATTATCTGTAGTGCAACGAATCATTTACGTAAAAATTTACATTTTTTTCAAAACTTTAGTTATCAAATTTTTCATATTTTATTTTTTATTAATGTAATTAATTGGCAGTAAGTAAATCAATTAATACACCAATAAAGATAATTAATGAGAGTGTATGTGGGTGTAAATGCATGAGGGGTCTATGAAGTAAACGCAGAAAAAAAAATAAAATAATTAATTAATTAATAACTTGAAAATTTCAAATTTAAAAAAAAATATAAAATCGAATATTAATAGGAAATTTTTAATTGTTAGTAAAAAATAAAAATATTAAAAAAAAAATAAATGAAAATTTTCCAAAAAAAAAACAAATATTTTATTTTAAATATTTTATGCCTTTTCCTTAAAATTATCCATAGTTAAAATAAAATTGTTATTTGACTTGTAAATATTCATTTATTTATTTCAACAGTAATTACATAACCACAATAAATTTCATTACTTATTTTCTAAAAAAATTCGGAAATCCAAAAGTGCACACCTCAATCGCTCATGACAATTATTAATATTTTACTCTTTCATTATAATTTCGATTATATCATAATTTAATTATTTTTTCTTATTATTAATTTTTATCTAACATCAAAATCATGAATTTTATTTTTTATTTTCAGTTTAATTTTTATTATTCAAAATTTTTTTAAATATCCCGCCTTTTTTCTCAGATGTCGCTTTTTCGTTTTTAATTCTTCATATTGGTGCTGCTGCCAGTAGTTGGTAGAGAAAAAAAAAACAACAATAATAATAAGAATAAAAAATGGCAGCTACATTTTTGAGGTTACCAGTATTGAGTTTTTTATAACTTATAATTGAACAAAAAGAATTTGGATAGTGATACTCCATCAGGTTCTTGCAACGAAAAATACAAAGCTAATGAAATAAAAAAAAACAAAAATTTAGGACAGCTTCTTATATTTTTCGAGAGTTACCGTGCTTACGAAGATTCGTACCGGTCAATTGGCGGAATGGTCTCTTACATTGACATAATTTATTTTAAATCAACGGAATAATGAATCAACTTAATCCCGGGTCAGAATCATTCCTTAATAAATTGCTTCTGTACTGGCATACAATTTAACCCAATTTAGTGTAAGCAAAAGAGCGTAGAGACGATTTAATGTGAGTGAATTTTTCGAGTACATAATTGCGATCGTAAGGCACACAGCGCGTCGCGCTTGAGATGCGCAATACCAAATGTCATACACAAAACTTGCAGTTTAAATTTTACAAAAACATCAACAAGAAACAAAGTTCAAAAAAACCAGACAATGACTATAAAGCTAAGAAGGCTTGCTCAAGATTAATATGTAGCAACCCTATAAACACGTGTTTGAGCAAGATTTTGGAGTAAGTATCTTAAGATCGACCCCTAGCTGCTAGTGTCTTTTTCTACGTTTGTATCTTTTGCAAGATCGTGTATCAAGAAATCTGTGTTAAGATTTGTGTATGTCTTGCTCATGGTATTGTACGCGAGAATATTAAAGATATTTTGAACACAGAGCTTAATTTTAAGCCTTGAGCAGATCGTGAGCGTGCCGTGCGCAATTATTTACAACTATAGTCTTCCTCTAGAATTCAGTAATAATCTCGCGCAAATTTCTTGGGTAAGGTTAGAACTAGTCTTGCAATTTAAATCTGGTCACAGGTATCTTCAGCAAGACACATACGTAGAAAAGGACAATTGCTTAAGAATTGAAAAAAATTGGTACATGGTAAATTGTGACATAAGTAACAGCATGCAGTGAGTGTATATTGAATGTATATTTTAAACTTGATTGCGGTTGTTCGAGAGAACCATTCGCCCGGGAAAGAAAACAATTCTCGGCTGCGATCTAACAGAAATTTTCTTTCTAAAGTATCTGCCCATTTTAATTTGTCTGCAAATTTTCGAATGCTTATGGAAGAGAACTTCAATTCCGAAGATAATAAAACCCCACAGTATTATCGCACAAGTAAACATATAACTAAACACCAAATGATCGAAGTCAATGTGGTCGTAATTTCCTTGTTGTTCAATTTTATTTAATTTTGCTATTTTCTTGGAATACTCTCTTATAACTTTGTCGAATCCATAATGAATAAGTCCCGATTCCACAAGTAAAGAACCTATTTTATCGAGTTTATGTTTGACAGCCCATTCCTTTCTTGTCCAATAAACGTAATATTTTTTGAAAGTAACTTCTTTTGAAACATACAAATGTTTCGATTTTGAAGCAAAATATAACTGTTTTTGTGTGAAAAAAATACAGGCAGTTGTTGAATTTGTTCGTGCGGCCAATGCACACTTTGTTTGTCCTGCATTTGATGGATGTAAATATGTATTATCCTCATCAGTGACCCACAATTTTTCATTGATAATATCATTCTCTAATAATTCGTCATAGTAAACGTGAAACTTATTTTCGTACAGATCTTTTAACGTCTCAACGTTACGGCGCATAGGCTTCGACAAAATGGCAGATACATGTCCCTGGAACTCAGGAATTACAGTAAAAACAAACAAGAAGCCGCTTAAGTAAATTATTCTTACTGATAGTCGGTCGAATGGTGACATCACTCCCATTCCTGCCGACATTCTTATTACGTCCATAATGCCCCTGCTTATATCGAATTTGTTATTAATTATTATAATCGCGGCTATCAATGACAAGACAACAATTGTCAAAATAATGAACTGCAGATTGTATGTTATCTCACTTATTACCGTTAAATAATTTGACTTTTTAGTTAAAATCGAATACTTAATTTCCTGATACTGCGTTATAAAGTCTGAAAACTTGAAGTTAATATCTGCTAATTGCAATAGATTTATATGAGTGTCTAACTTTTTATTAGCTAATTGTACAATGTACCCTTCCTCAATAATAGAGTTTTGGAACTGTGATGCGTAAATTGAAAAATTCGCATTAGTATATCTCAGCCATTGTGGTAAATGTGTTGATTTATTATTGAAAACAAAATTCAACATTTTTTCTATTTCATTCATTCTTCTGATCTCATCCTTCGATAAATACCCAAGCAGTGCTAATTTAATGACATGACCATCCAAATCTTGAGTTTTGTCAAAAGATATATTTTCGTATAGAGTTTGGTCTGTAAATAAATAATTGTATTGAAAGTTAATAATATATTAATATTTAAATCGAATTTTCGAAAAGTAGCACCACATGTGTTGTGTTACTGTTCGCTACATTTTGCTCATCGATTATAATTCATTCCCAATCAGTATTTCATTAGTAAATCTGAATTACGGTAAATTCCCGTAAAATACCGAATTTTACAGCGAATTTGCCGCATTTCGTGGTATTTTCAGCGCAATACAGTGAAATACTTTACTTTACGGTAAAATGACTAACTTCAAGGTAAATCTGCATGCGTATGGTGAAATATTTCTATGTTACCACAAAATTGCGGTGAAATACCGCACTTATATCATCATTTTTCCGAATACCGTAATGCGGATCCGCCACGATTTGAGGTATTAAAGGGAATAATCAATAGGGATATGCCCTTATTCAGAATATTAAAATACGCTAAATCCCGGGTTAACTTTGAATATTGAATATGGTGCGCATGGTTACTTACTCTGCATTAATAATTTACAACACGCATTTACCCATTAGATTCAGTAATTGAGATAGTAACCGCTACGATTAAGTTAAATAATTGCACCACATCTACTCCATATCCATTTTTCTGATTATTCTCATTTCACATGCTACTGAGTAAAGACGGTATTTCAGTGCATTGTGCATTGGCAGCACTTGTCTGCGACTCATGACACCGATCTGCGCTTGATCGCAAACACTAATTCGTATTTAGTCTCGCGCTTTGCAGTTTTTTTCGTATCAATTAAATTATTGTAAGTAAATGAAGTACCTTTTGAATATTGAAGATTGTAGAGTGTCCATTTCTCACCCTTGTTGTTGTCGAATTGGTCAGCTGCATCCACTTTAACCCATGGGTGAGGAGCGTAATTCGTGAACGGATTTAGAGTATAAACAATTGTCGAATCTTTGCCAACGTCATAACACAAGTAATACGCAGACAATAAATCCATTGTCCACAGAAACCCAAGTACTTGTCCAGCATTCGCACATCGTGACTCTTTGTTAGTATCGAGGACCAAGAAAGGCGACTTTATACTCCAGATTGCCGATAATCTAAACTCTTTAACTTGAGATTCCAGTTTTTTAATTGACTCAAACGACAGGACATATGTGGGGTAAGTAGGAACGTCTCCTTTGATCCTATCCCCCTTGAATTCTTCGTTGATTACAGTAATCGGTGAACTTATTTCGTTGCAATCACCCGGATTCAGAATTTTATAGCCATCATCGATTAAATCAGAAGTTATTATCACCAGATTCGAATTATTCGTAAAACACGTTTCAACCAATTCTCTCTGTAAGTAATAAAACCTATTAATCACATGAATATCCAACAAATATAAATTGTCATTCAATGAATAATATAACTTACCGAACATCTAATAAGCTGCTTCGTTGAACTATCGGGAGAAAAATTCAAATAATTAAGATGATTGAAAGCACTATCCGTGACATATATACAAAAACAGCAAAGAATGATTATTTCAATCTTCATGATTGCATGCTATCAGCTCAACTATAACTCAATAGTTGAAAATTGCAACAATACCGTTTGAAGACAACTTTGCGATTGAACATAAATGCACATCGGAAGCGTTTTGTACACTCATACGTTGCCTATAATAACTTAACTTGAAGTATAACGATCCAGCGATGAAATCTGCATAAACGATTGCTGAGGACACGAGTAAACTAGGTCGCCGCAATTACTTGTTTTCTAGAAATTGGCGTTATTTTTATTTCCATAAATCTCGAATATTTTCCATAAAGTTTGTAAGCAACGGTCACTCAAGTCTCCTGAAATACCGTTTGTGTGTGTCATGAGATTATTTTTTACTTAGCTGATTTATCATCAACAAACTAACAATAACACACAAAAATACGCGGCAGTTCATCGATAATTTTGTAATATTTGAAGATCGATAAACTGTCACTTGTCCGCTTAAATATTTCATAGGCTTTTGCGCATACACGTTCGATTTTTTCAAAGCTCAATTCGATTTCGAAAATTTCCAATACTTTTCGGATTAGATCGATTAGGGGTCGTTAAAACGAAAGATAAAGATATTTATTTTTCAAAAGTACTCGTAAAAGTATAAATAATAGATTATATCCGGATTTTAATTCATTTTTATTATTTAAACAATAAACCCGCATTAACGCAGGTAATTCATAAATAATATAATATTGAAAGCGAAAAAGTATAAAAGTGATTCTCTAAAATATATTGATATGAAAAAAAAATAGTCACTCTCGGTCTTTAAAATTCATTGTTTTAAATGGTAAAATACGTCCTCTTGTCGTGTAGGTATAGTCACAATAGTAATACTATAGATCAATTCTTTCACATATATTTATGCATGTTTGTATACATTGAAAGCTCACAAATACAAGTCAAATTTTATTGTTTCAAACTATAAAAACTGATGCGCTTAAGATATACTTTTTACGATAGGAAGAAAGAACTATTATATAACGATGAATATAAAATCAAACATCAAAATAATTTATCAATTTTTATTCTCCCTTCTTACACCTTGATAACACCGGCACACAAAAAAAATTAAGTAGAATGTGCATTTGACCGGACCTACCTACGGGTACGTAGTTTGGTCCGCTGAATCCGAATCCGAGGTCAGTTTGATCCCTACACCCCCAAAATTTCGAGAAAACTTCAAATAACCGTAAAAATGATAAAAATTTGCAGTTTTAATGATAAAAAAATTTTTTGGAACTAAACTAAGCGTGATTTTCATGTATTTTGATCCGCTGAATATGAATCGAAACTTTATTAGGACCAAGAGCCATTTTAAATGTAAAAAAATCACACAAACCCTCCAAAATTCCGAAAAAATATAGTTTTCATGATAAAAAAACTTTTTCTGGTCCAATTCAGATAAAATTTTATATCTTTTCATGTCTTCAATTCGCATCTTAATTTTTTTAGTCTATTCACCCTCTAAAGCTGGAAAAATTCGAAAAAATTGTAAAAATTACCATTCATAACAGAAAAAAAATTGATTGAACATGATTAAATGCCTAAAATAAATACTCTATAACGTAGATATATCTAATAACTAGAAATCTGTGAAATACACAAGACATAAAAAGATAGAAAGAAATGATTTTTACGAATCCTAAACTCTTTCCTTCGTTTGTATCGCTCTCTTTTATCCTCAAATGATCTTCGTAGTGGATTCCTCTTTCGTTTACGATTTTCTTCGGGTACTTCTCTATTTAACATCCAACAAAAATCTGCCATCATGTTAACACTCCAATTTCCTTGGTATCTACTCTACATTTCACTGATGTCTTGGTGAAAACGTTCTCCCTCTTCTTCACTATAGTCTCCACAATTGTCAGGGAAGTGGTCAAGATGAGAGTCTAAAAAGTGTAATTTGAGATTCATTAAACAACCCAAATTTTTGTAGTTTTCCAGCAATGCGTCAACTAAAGTGCTGTAATCCTCACTTCTGTTATTTCCCAAAAAGTTTTGTGAAACATTTTTGAAGCTTACCCAAGCTGCTTTTTCTGTGTCGTTCATTGTTTTTTCAAAATTTGCATCCTGAAATAAAGATTGTATTTGGGGTCCATCAAAAATTCCCTCTTTCAATTTCGCATCACTTATTGCATGGAACTTTTCTGTCAAGTATGCAAAACAATCACCATCTTTATTCAGAGCTTTCACGTACTGTTTTATGAGTCCCAACTTGACATGTAGTGGTGGCAGCAAATATTTGGAAGGCTGAATTAAGGGTGGTCGTATAACGTTATGGGAACCTGGATTCAATGCAGATCTTGATGGCCAATCTTTTTTGACATAGTGATTTTGGCGGTCTCTGCTATCAAACAAACATAAATAGCAAGGATATTTGGTGAATCCCGATTGCTGACCTAAAAGAAGTGTTGCGATTTTGAGATCTCCACAAATTTTCCAGTTATGCTCTGAATATTTCATTTTTCCCAATATAATCTGTAAATTTTCATAAGTTTCTTTCAGTTTTGTCGACTGAGCTATTGGAATCGGCGCAAATTCATTCCCAATATGAAGCAAAACAGCTTTAAGACTTCGTTTCGATGAATCGATAAAAAGTCTCCACTCATCGTCCTTATACGTGTTCGGTTTCAATTCATCAACTAAAGCTTTAACATCTGAACAGTATACCACCGAATTTTGATCGTCGTTCATAAAAAATTTCCGGAATTTTTTTTCCCTATTTCGATAGAATGTCACTGATACACCTTTCGCCAACAAATGTTTTTCTTTCAACCTTGACGCAAGTAATTCAGCTCCATCTTTCGGTAAAGCCAAGTCTCGAACCAGATCATTGAGTTCTTCTCGGCTAAACGTTTCAGGGTCTTTTGTTTTTCCGCCAGGTAAGTACTCTTCATCTTCTGAATGTTCTTCTTCCAAACTTTCTTCAACTAGCGTATCGTCTTCTTCTACATCCATTTCTTCAACCGTATTAACTTCCTTGCCAACTTCTATTTTTTGTGGCTCAATAGCTGATGAAACATTGGCATATACAATTTTCTTTTTTGTATTCCAGGTGAACCCGGAAGTATCTGTCAGACAGAAATAACAATTCTGTAAACCAGTTGGTGAAGACCATATCATTGGTATTGTGAATTTCAAGTTGTCCTGTTTCTTGTTTTTTTCCCACCGGATTAACATCATGTTACATCGACTACAAATGGTATGTGGAACCTATGCTGAATCCAAATTAGTAATTTGGAGACCAAAACATTCTTCATAAATTTGTTTGATCTTATCAGATAACGATCTTCGATTCCTTTCCAAATTGTATTCTCCACAAATGTAACAAAATGAATCAGGACTTTTATTACATAGATGAGAATTACTTCTTGTAATAGTATACTCTCCAGTAGCCAAGTTTCCCACTTCTGAAGAGCTGCAGTCGCTTAATGACGACGCCTCCGAGCCTGCTTTCTCACCCTGACCAGACGCCGATACTGGGGCTCCGACTCCCTGCATCGTAAAGTACTTATCACTTGTACCTGCCATGACGGCACACACGCCGGTAACCCAGGGACTCTGCCAGATGGTTCTGTTGCCCACCGTCACCACGTGGAGGTGCCCTGGTTACAGGCACAAGCAATTAAATCTTCAGAAGTCAAAAACGAGAGTAAAAAAAACAAAAAAATTACTTTTTTCGAAATTTTGGAGGGTTTGTGTGATTTTTTTACATTTAAAACGGCTCGTGGTCTTAATAAAGTTTCGATTCATATTCAGTGAATCAAAGTACATGAAAATCACGCTTAGTTTAGTTTCAAAAAATTTTTTTTATCATTAAAACTGCCGATTTTTATCATTTTTACGGTTTTTCGAAGTTTTCTCGAAATTTTGAGGGTGTAGGGGTCAAACTGACCTCGAATTCGGATTCAGCGGACCAAAATACGTACCCGTAGGTAGGTTCGGTCAAATGCACATTCTACTTAATTTTTTTTGTGTGCCGGTGTAATTAATGAAGTCCTATTAATATTGAATTTTATTTATTAAATGAATTATATTTAAATGATTCAAATTGAACTTGATAATCGATGGAATAGTTATGAAAATTATTTCTTAATTAAAAGAATTATTATTTATTAATAATTAAACGATTATTTAAAAATATTCGGAATTATATTTTAACAATTCGGTTTACAAATATTCAAATTACCATTAAAGAAGATTTGATAAAATTAAGGACTTTGCCTTTAAACAATTAAAATTTCGTCATTAACGAATGAGCTCACTTAGGAAACTGAAATCCTTTTCGATTTCCGGAAGAGCTGTTACCAGTTTGTAACATCCCTTCCAATGATTATTTAATTATACCAATTATTTCATTGTTCATAATTAAATCAATATTTTTTTATAATTAGTATTTATATATTTATTTTCCCCCTCGTGGACCTGGAATCACTGGAAAATCACAGTGAAATCACAGTGAGATTATAGTAAAAACATTGTGAGACCATGATGAAATTACAGTAAAATCACCATGATTTTGTGCCATTCGGTCACTGTAATTTTATGGTTATCTCACAGTGATTCGATAGTGGTTTCACAGCAAATTCACAATGAATTAACAGTGAACTTACAGTAAATTAACAGTAAATTCACAATAAATTTACAGTAAATTCACAGTGAATTCACAGTAAATTCACAGTGAATTCACAGTAAATTCACAGTGAATTCACAGTAAATTCACAGTGATTATACACGGATAAAAAAATGTAGTAAATTTTACTAAAAAATATGAAAATAATTTTACTATCCCGGGTTAATAAAATTATATATAATTATGTATAATTTTGAACGAAAAATGGCCCTGTATAATTATATACAACTATATATAATTATATAGAACTACATATAATTGTATAGAACTATATATAATTAAATTCCAATGCAATCAATTAAATAAATTGTGAATTTTTGTGCAGTAGAGGCTCTATATTTTTTATTTAACTAATTTTTTTTTGAAAGTCCAAGTTAGATTTCTAAGAAAAATTATTCATGGAAATATCGATCATAAATATTTTTGTCATTATGTACTATAGGATGTACCATCAAAAAAGGTACTTATCACTCTATCAAATAACGGAGGAGTATCCGGGCCAGAATGGTCTCAAGTTTAGAATTCAACAGTTCTGAAATAAGTTTCTTACCAGGGACCCTACAAGTGGTGGGCGCGATCTCGTGGCGAGCACCGAACTACTTCTGCTGCTGCTTATAGCACTGGTGACTTCCCTCTCCTACATACATATATATTAGGGTGTCCCAAAAAAAAACAAATATTTTTTTTTTTAACCTCTTATGGGTCAAAAGTTACTTTATATTATAAAAAAAAATCTTCATTAAATTTCAGCCAGATATCTTTAAAATTGAGCTATCACAAATGGAGGTCCCCTTTTCAATCTAAAATAAACGCAAAAATTTTTCATTTTAGTTTTTCGTTATTAAGACTGAAAAAATTTTTTTTTTTAATTCCGCCTGGTATAATTTTTTAGAAAATTAAATTCTCTACAAAAAAGTGATAATGCATTATGTACGTCAAATAAACTGGGAAAAAGTTACGGGGTTTCGAAGATCGACATAAATTTACCCAACCGGCATGAATGTCAGAAAGATATCTTTTTGATATCATAAAGTTATCTTAATAAATTATGTTAACTTTCTGATATCAAAAAGACATCTTTGACATTCATGCCGGTCGGATTAGTTTCCTCGGTGTTAAATTATTTTTTGTTATTTTTCATTTTTAGTCTATCAAAAGAATTTTTATTTTCAAATTTTCACAAGCACGTTCTTGTAGGAAATGTAATTTCCTACAAAAAGTATTTGATATCATATATACGTCAAATGAATGAGAAAAAAGTTACAGGGCTTTAAATATCAAGGAAAAATCAAGTTCAATTTTCGTCGACATTTAAAGCCCTGTAACTTTTTTTGCGTTCATTTGACGTATGTGTGATATCAAATATTTTTTGTAGGAAATTAAATTTCCTACAAGATCGTGCTTGTGAAAATTTGGAAAAAAAATTCTTTTTGATAGAATAAAAATGAAAACAAAAAATAATTTAACGCTGAGGAAACTAACTTTTTGTCTTTGAAGCCCCGTAACTTTTTCCCAGTTTGTTTAACGTACATAATGCATCAGTACTTTTTTGTAGAGAATTTAATTTCCTACGAATGTATACACGGAGAGAATTTTATGGTAAAAGTTATCATCGAGTTATAGTAAAATTTTTAAACTGAATTTTATAATAGAAAATATCGTTTAAATTATTAAATAAACAATCTGAATGGTACTATCTACCAACTATCTGATTAAATTTACAATTATTTATGATAATTAGAAATTATAACTTTTATTATTTTAAATAATTACTACTATTATAAACATCGTGATTTTTATTAACCTGATGGTAATGTACACACGCAGACATATACCCACGCACGTACACATGTGCACACTCGCCCGTACACTCGCCCACACACACATGCATACGGGCGCACACACGCACACACACATGTACACGCACAGGAGTGCACTTATGCACACGCGCACCCGCTCACACATGCACACACTCACGCGAGCACACTCATGCACTCACACATTCTTAGTTAAAAATTTTTACAACTTTGAATGGTAAAAGTTACCATCTTCGATTGTAACAATTATAATTTTTTATAATTACAATGAGCATCTTCGATAGTAACCGTTACCATCATCAATGGTAACTGTTATCATTTTCAATGGTAAAACTAATTATTTTATCGGTGAAAAAATTTATTCCCATTTTAAATCGTTAAAATTACAAAATTTCTATTTTAAATAGAATAATTAATTTCTCTACGTGTACCAGGCGGAATTTGAAAAAAAAAAAATTTGTCATAGTTTTAATAACGAAATAATAATATGAAAAATTTTCGCGTGTATTTTAAATGGGAAAGGGGACCCCCGTTTGTGATCGCTCAATCTTAAAGATATCTTGCTGTAATTTAGTGAGGCGTTTTTTAGTAATATAAAGTAACGAAAGTATTGAAAAAAAGTAATGAAAACTCGATTTTCGAATATCAAGGTAAAAAAAAGAAATTGTCACTATACCACTGTAAAGCTATGATCTGACGACTGCGGTGTCAAATTGTCATAAACCTGTAGTCAAATCACCATTAATTTACCGTGGAATCATGGTGAAATCACCATTAATTTACTGTAAACTCGCAATAAAATCACAGTGAAATCACTACTAAATCACAATGACAAAATGGCACAAAATCACTGTGAATTCACGATGAAATCACCGTAAACACACCGTGAACTCACGGTGAAAGTGAATTCACTGTGATTTCACTGTGATTTTACAGTGATTCCAAGTCCGCGAGGGCAGTATTGAGTTTTTTATAACTTATAATTAAACAAAAAGAATTTGAATAGTGATTTTTATCGGGTTCTTGCATCGAAAAATACAAAGCTCATACAATTAAAATTAGGCCAATTCATACTATGTTTTGAGAGTTATTGCGCTCACGTAAATTCGTGCCGGTCGATTGACGGCGCTGATTTCTTGAATTAAAATAATTTATTTTAAATCAATGGAATAATGAATCGACATAATCATGGGTCTGAATCTGTTTGAGCGAGAACTAAAATTAATAGTTTAACAATTTTATTTATAATTAGACCAAATATAATGTATATAAATTATTGCGATTGATTAGACTCAGGTGGATATTAGATAGTGGACTGTAGTTCTTGATTCTGGTACTGGTGAATTCTCAGCAGTTGGATTCCTCGTAGCTGAGCTGGTGGCAGCAGAGCTAATATGCTCTGACTCGGTCAGTGTTGAGTGGAGGCGAACAGGAGTCAGGTTTGACAAGCGGCCCGATGACTGGTAGATCTGGCTGGTTATGTGCGGTGTTGACTCTAGCTTGGCAGGGCCAAGCAGCTGCAGGCGTGTTCTGGAGGTCTCGAACTGCTACAGGATCGCGAGAGTAAAGACTCTCGGTGCTCGTTCAGATCTCGGAATTACTCGTTCAACTCGTACTAGCTCGTTCGCAGCGATTAATCAGCAGCTGTTGGGAATATTGCGATGTCAGTATCTTACTTGGATGGTACAGAAATAGCAGCAGATCAACTTAGGAGATCTAACTTGACAGCAGAGATCTCGCGAACCACTGACTTGGCGTTGCGAGACGCTCAAGTAGAATATTATCAGGTTGGAGACAGAGTAGACAGAGACGTGATTGTAAGAGTGTCCCGAGACGCATGTCTCGATCAGACGGATCATGACATGATTGAGCAAGAGCAGGAGTTGATGATGTCTGCTAGGGCATCTGACGGATAACAAGGTGGTGTCCCGGTCGCAGGTCAACCGGGACCAGACTCAGGTAGACCTTGTGACGTGCTGAGAGAGGCCAGACGCGGACTAGCCAGACGAGAATCTAGTAGGTACCTCTCGAAACTCTCATCTAGCCGATCCACCACAACAACTGACGGGTCACCAAGGCGGTGTCCCGGTCGCAGGTGAACCGGGACCGTTCTGGGTAAGGCCTTGGTGAAGACTGGGGGCAGGTCAGCCATCGTGGTGCTCTCGGTAAGGAGAGAATACCCGAAAGGATTCTCCAGAGTAGAGGTGGTCCGCTATAACCACTGACGATTCACAAGGTGGTGCCCCGGTCGCAGGTGAACCGGGACCAGACGCAGAAAGACCTTATAATGAGCAGTTACAGGTCAGGGATTATAGCGCGACCCAGTCGCGTCAGAGTATTGACTTCATGCGAGATAGAATAGCAATTGAATCTGTGTACATACCAAAAGTAACCCAGGTTGTAATTTAATTAGCCCTGAGTTTGGTGGTTGAGAACTGGTAGTCTGGTAGGAGCTGGCAGGATATCACGATCACACCAATGCGGGGTAAGCCGAAGTGGATGAAAGATGATCACGAGTTGCTGAGTACCCTGGATGCTGCGTACTTGCTTCTTGATGGCTCTTGATGGCAATAAATGCTCGCTAAACTGGGAATAATTGCAACTGAACGGTTATAGCTTTCACTGTGTTTAAGAACCGAACTGAGTGAACTGATATTTGTAAATTGCTGTGAGGCTGGTTAGGAAAATTGACAAGCTCGGAAACACTCGATGTGCTCGGTGCAAGAGGTCAGAGAATGACTGACTGGTAACAACGGCGGCGAGTTGATGCAGAGCTCCAGTATGCTAAAAAAAGGTTCGAAAAACTGGTTTGGAAGTTTCTCGATTTTTCCACTTTCCCAAGAGCGTGAGAAAGTCCTGTAAAATTATTTATAACGAAAATTACATGTATAAAAAAAGGGAATGAAATCTGGCGACCAAATGTTCGCGTAGAAGAGCTGCGTATGTGGGCGAAAGGCTCGCGCTGTGAACAGAAAGGATCAAATTTTTATGGCCCCGAACCCGGGACGGTCATAAAAATAGGTACTCGGGCGATGTTGCGAGTAGCGTAGAGTTAAGATATTTAGTTTGAGAGAAAGAATTATATTTTACAATATTTTATTTTATTTTTGAAATGCACATGTATTAAGTTTTTAATATCAATTATTTAATTGTTCATTTAATGTAGCAATTTTCAACAAAATTATTCCTTAATAAATTGTCTTTGTACTGGCATACAATTTAACCCAATTGAGTACAAGCGAAAGAGTGTAGAGACGATTTAACGTGAGTGAATTAGTCGAGTAAATAATTGCGATCGTAAGGCACACAGCGCGTCGCACTTGAGATGCGCAATACTAAATGTCATACACAAAACTTGCAGTTTAAATTTTACAAAAACATCAACAAGATACAAAGTTCTAAAAAACCAGACAATTACTATAAAGCTAAGAAGACTTGCTCAAGATTAATATGTAGCAACCCTATAAACACGTGTTTGAGCAAGATTTAGGAGTAAGTATCTTAAGATAGACCCCTAGCTGCTAGTGTCTTTTTCTACGTATGTGTCATTCGCAGGATCGTGTTTCAAGAATCCCATGTCGAGATTTGTGTATGGCTTGCTGATGGTATCGTGCGCACGGATATTAAAGATATGTTGAACACGGAGCAATAAAGAAGTGTTTGACGCATTTCTTTCACCAGTGCACTTACAGTAGGTACTTATATGCATGGCTTACCCAAGATCTGCTCAAGGCTCACGGTTAATTTTGAAAAAATGGCGGGAAATTCAAAAATTTGAAAGAAACCGCGAAATTCAATTGTTTTGGTGAATTAAAATTTACAAGATTCAAATCATGATAAGTAATGACAATTAATAAAAGTAATTAATAACAAAAAATTAAAAATTAAATTTAAAAAAAAAAACAAAAAATGTCGGGTGACAAGAATTGATTAATTACTGATATCTTGTGAAATAAGTGAAATAGTTAAAAAGTAATGAAGACCTTTTTTGTACATTATCAAATCCTAAAAAAAAAGTATTCATTACTTTTTTCCATACCATGGATATTTACAAAGTTACGGTAATTTAAATAATTTCAATTAATATTTTGAATTAATCATTTTTTTTTTTTTACTTTAAATATTTATAACTCGAAAATAATTCGAGTTGTCGAAAAAATGATTGGCATCTTTTTTGTAGAAAATTCAAACCTTTCTAAAAAAGTATTCATTATTTTTTTTCATAATTTTGATACTTTAGGAGATATTTGATGTTGAAGATAAAAAAATTAATGAAACGAAACATTTCGCGGGAAATTTCAAGTAAATTTGAAATTGAAAAAAAAATTTAATTAAAATTTTTTTAACTAAAAATTCATCAGTTCGAATTATCTGTAGTGCAACGAATCATTTACGTAAAAATTAACATTTTTTTCAAAACTAGTTATCATATTTTATATATTTTGTTTTTAAGTAATGTAATTAATTGGCAGTAAGTAAATCAATTAATACACCAATAAAGATAATTAATGAGAGTGTATGTGGGTGTAAATGCATGAGGGGTCTATGAAGTAAACGCAGAAAAAAAAATAAAATAATTAATTAATTAATAACTTGAAAATTTCAAATTTAAAAAAAAATATAAAATCGAATATTAATAGGAAATTTTTAATTGTTAGTAAAAAATAAAAATATTAAAAAAAAAATAAATGAAAATTTTCCAAAAAAAAAACAAATATTTTATTTTAAATATTTTATGACTTTTCCTTAAAATTATCCATAGTTGAAATAAAATTGTTATTTGACTTGTAAATATTCATTTATTTATTTCAACAGTAATTACATAACCACAATAAATTTCATTACTTATTTTCTAAAAAAATTCGGAAATCCAAAAGTGCACACCTCAATCGCTCATGACAATTATTAATATTTTACTCTTTCATTATAATTTCGATTATATCATAATTTAATTATTTTTTCTTATTATTAATTTTTATCTAACATCAAAATCATGAATTTTCTTTTTTATTTTCAGTTTAATTTTTATTATTCAAAATTTTTTTAAATATCCCACCTTTTTCTCAGATGTCGCTTTTTCGTTTTTAATTCCACTTCATACTGGTGCTGCTGCCAGTAGTTGGTGGAGAAAAAAAAAATAATAATAAGAATAAAATAAAAAACGGCAGCTAGATTTTTGAGGTTACCAGTATTGAGTTTTTTATAACTTATAATTAAACAAAAAGAATTTGAATAGTGATTTTTACCGGGTTCTTGCATCGAAAAATACAAAGCTCATACAATTGAAATTAGGCCAATTTATAATATGTTTTGAGAGTTATTGCACTCACGAAAATTCAAACCGGTCGATTGACGGCGCTGATTTCTTGAATTAAAGGAATTTATTTTAAATCAATGGAATAATGAATCGACTTAATCATAGGTCAGAATTATTCCGTAATAAATTGTCTTTGTACTGGCATACAATTTAACCCAATTTAGTACAAGCAAAAGAGCGAAGAGACGATTTAACGTGAGTGAATTTGTCGAATAAACAATTTCGATCGTACGGCACACAGCGCGTCGCACTTGAGATGCGTAATACTAAATGTCATACGCAAAACTTGCAGTTTACATTTTACAAAAACATCAACAAGAAACAAAGTCTTCTAAAAAACCAGACAATTACTATAAAGCTAAGAAGACTTGCTCAAGATTAATGTGTAGCAACCCTATCAACACGTGTTTGAGCAAGATTTTGGAGTTAGTAGCTTGAGCAAGACCCCGAGCTGCTAGTGTCTATTTCTACGTATGTATCTTTTGCAAGATCGTGTATCAAGAATCCCATGTCAAGATTTGTGTATGGCTTGCTCATGGTATCGTGCGCACGGATATTAAAGATATGTTGAACACAAAGCAATAAAGAAGTGTTTGACGCATTTCTTTCACCAGTACACTTACAGTAGGTACTTATATGCATGGCGTACTCAAGATCTGCTCAAGGCTCAAGGTCAATTTTGAGCCTTAAGCAGGTCTTGAGCATACTATGCGCAAGTATTTTCAACTATAATCTTCCTCAACAATTGAGTTATAATCTGGCAAAAATTTCTTCTGTAAGAGTTGCATTAGAGTTGCAATTTAAATCTGGTTACACGTATCTTCAGCAAAACACATACGTAGAAAAAGACAATTGCTTAAGAATCGAAAAAAATTGTTACATAGGAAATTGTGACATAATTAACAACATACAGTGAGTCTATATTTAATGTATATTTTAAACTTGATTGCGGTTGTTTGAGAGAACCATTCGCCCGGGAAAGAAAACAATTCTCGCCTGCGATCTAACAGAAATTTTATTTCTTAAATATCGGCCTATTTTAATTTGTCTGCAAATTTTCGAATGCTTATGGAAGAGAACTTCAATTCCAAAGATAACCAAACTCCACAGTAATATCGCTCCAGTAAACATATAACTAAACACCAAATGATCGAAATCAATCTGATCGTAATTTCCATGTTCGATTTTATTCAACTTCTTCATTTTCTTTACAAATTTCATTAGTTTGTCAAATTCATAACGAATAAGACCCGATTCCACAACTAACGAAGCCATTTTATCGAGTTTCTGCTTGACAGCCCAATCCTTTCTTGTCCAATAAACGTAGTATTTTTCAAAAGTAACCTCCTTCGAAACATACAAATATTTTGATTTTGAAGCAGCATGTAAGAGATGCTGTCTGAAAAAAATACAGGATATCGTTGAATCCTTCTTTGCTTTGAATAAACATTTAAATAATTCAGAGTGATTCGATGGATGTAAATATTTTTTGTCTTCATCAGTGACCCATAATTTTTCATTGATAATATCATTCTCTAATAATTTGTCATAGTAAACGTGAAACTTATTTTCGTACAGATCTCCCAACGTCTCAATGTTACGGCGCATAGGCTTCGACAAAATGGCAGATACTTGTCCCTGGAACTCAGGAATTACAGTGAAAACAAACAAGAAGCCGCTTAAGTAAATTATTCTTATTGATAGTCGGTCGAATGGTGACATAACTCCCATTCCTGCCGACATTTTTATCACGTCCATAATACCCCCGCTTATATCGAATTTGTTATTAGTTATTATAATCGCGGCTATCAATAACAAGACAACAATTGTCAAAATAATAAACTGCAGATTGTATGTTATCTCACTTATTACCGTTAAATAATTTGACTTTTTAGTTAAAATCGAATACTTAAATTCCTGATACTGCGTTATAAAGTCTGAAAACTTGAAGTCAATATCCGCTAATTGCAATAGACTTACATGAGCGTCCAATTTTTTATTAGCTAATTGTGCAATGAAACCTTTCTCAATATTAGTATGTTCAGGAAGTGAAAAGTAAATTAATCTTTGGACATTAATATATTTCGACCATGTCAGTAAATCCATTAATTTTTCAGTGGCAGGGTTATCGACAAATCTATACCCTCTATTTATTATCTTACTGTTATCATCCATCTGTGGAGGCAATTCTAGTGATAATTTAATTTCATGACCATTCAAATCTTGAGTCTTCTCGAAAGAAATGTTTTTGCATGATGGTCGATCTGTAATCAATTATATTGAAAATTAATTATTTTGTAATGTTTAAATTAAATTTTTAAGAATACATCGACCTATATGTTGTGGTACTAAATAAAAACGGGCATTGGCAGCACTCGCTTGTGGCTTGTGACACCAATTCGCGCTTGATTTCGGACCCTCATTCGTAGTTAGTTTTATAAACTACAGTTTACTCCATATCAATTCCATTATTATAAGAAAATTTAGTACCTTTTGAATATTGAAGATTGTAGAGTGTCCTTTTCTTGCCCTTGTTGTCATCAAACTGATCAGCTGCCTCAACTTTAACCCACGGCCGTGGAGCGTAATTCGTAAACGGATTTAGAGTATAAACAATTGTCGAATTTTTGCCATCGTCATAACACAAGTAATACGCAGACAATAAATCCATTGTCCAGAGAAACCCAAGTACTTTTCCCGCATTCGCACATCGTGACTCTTTGTTTGTATCGAGGACCAAGAAAGGCGACTTTATACTCCAGATTGCCGATGATCTAAATTCTTCAACTTGTGCCTCCAGTTTTTCGATTGACTCAAACAATAGGACATATGTGGGGTAAGTAGGAACGTATCCTTTGATCCTATCTCCTTTTAATTTTTCGTTAATTACAATAACCGGCGAATTTCTTCCATTACCATCATCCGGATTTCGAACTTTGTTGCCATCATCGATTAAATCAGAAGTTATTATCACCGGATTCGAATTATTTATAAAACACATTCCAACCAATTCTCTCTGTAATTAATAAAACCTATTAATAAAACGATTATCAAAAAAATATATATGTTGTCATTGAATAAGTAATTCAAATTACCGCATGATTAATGAGCCGCTTCGATGAACTATTGGAAGAAAAATTCAAATATTGAAAATCATTGAACGAACTTTCCGCAACAAGTACACAATAACAGCAAAGAATGATTGTTTTAATTGTCATTGCTGTATTTTTCGGAATCAACGTTTTTGACTCGAAAACCGAAAAACAAAAAAATTTATTTTAAGTACAGAAGACTAGTCAATTATTCTATATGTTTAAGAAAGGAAACCGGTACACCGTAAATAGTTTTTTTTTCTAATTGGAAGTCGTCACTGAATTGCTCAACGTTAATTTGCCTACTAATCGTATTACTCGCGGAATGAAGTGCACATTCATTTATTGCCCAGGACAACTACAACCGGTAGCTTTAGAAAACATCGTTAACATTTGCCCCTACCCCTGTTGAAGACACACGTCAACTAGGTCACAGCTATTTCCTATTTCCCGGAACTTGCGATAATTGTCTCTAGAAAACAGTTTTTATTCTCCACTGGGAATAAAGTAACACTCTAGTGATCATAAACTTACCTGGCTAATAATCTCACATCAATGAGCAAATACCGCAGTGTGCGTGTCAGCAATTTTTTAGAGGAATTATTTTGTTTTAGAAATCAATATTTCTGGAACTTTACTGAGAAACATGGGTCAAAATTAATAAATTCATATCTCGATATTAACTTAATTATTATTTATATTTTACTATTTTAATAATGTGAGTATGCCACTAAAATATAAGCTGCGTTAGCAAACTTAAGTATCTTATATTCAATGAATTTTATTATGTAGTAGGGGGGGAGGGGCATAAGGGGGTACCTATGGAAATACTAAGTTTTCGATGACTAAAATACGCCAAATTTTTTTGTTTTTAATGATATCCAAGATAAATAGACAAAATTTTTAGCTGCCGTTAAGAAATAAAATTTCTACTCTTGGCGGGCAAAATGGGGTACCCTTTAAAAAAGTTGAAAAAAAAAAATTTCTAAAAGTTGATTAAATTTCATTAAATTAAAATTTTTTTATGTAAAATACATACAGAAAAATTACATTTCACATCATTGGTGGATACGAAGGGAGAAAAAATTTTTTTTGTGGGGCAGAGAGGCCCCCCTCCAAAAAATGATAATTTTTTTTTTTTTTTTTTAATTGAATTCTTATCAATTAAAATATAAAATATTATTTTCAAATATTTTAAGTGGCCAAATTTGCCCCAACTACAGAAAATCAGCCGAAAAATGAATTAATATTTTAATTTTTTTTAATTTGACGATAAAAAAATGAAAGAATCATTTTTCAAAACTTTCGGCTGGTCCATTTTGCCCCAGGTGTTATAGGTAGGTCTAAAAATGCTCAAAAATATCGGATATACAGTAATTAGACGAAAAAAAAAAAATTTTTTTTTCACCAAATTTTCGGGGTACCCCGTTTTGCCTACCCTACCCCCTTTTGCCCCCCTTTCCCTAAAGTAAATTTAACAAATCATTAAAGACCAATTTAACTTTATAACAATGGAGTTCAATAAAATTTAAGTTTTATTGGTTTTTCAGCTTTTTATTGATTATGTTCATTAATTAAATAACAACAATAATAATGATAGTTATTATTAAAAAATATGATTATAATTCTGAGGTATCTCGTAAAAAAAAATTAAGATTGACGCTGATGTGATTTTCCGGAAAATTAGATCTTCGTTATTTCTAACAGACTTATCGATATCTGAGATCTCATTGTTATCAGGGTTTTTTTAACATATCTCTTATCGAAAAAAGATCACTATAGATTTGCGAATATTTTAAATCATAGAAGATTGATAGAAATCACTATAGATACAAACGACGTAGATCATCAAAGATCTATAGAGACCATCAAAAATCTAAAATCATTAACGATCTGGTGAAATTAACAGAGATCTTCTGAAAACTATACCGAATTTTAGATCTACTCGAATCAAAATTTTTCATCCCGGGTTGTCAATTCGATAGTGATTATTGAATTCATAGCAACTATTTAAGTAAATAATAAACATGTATTTACGTATTAATTTCTACGTTTAAGGGTCATTATTAATGTTGTAGATATTATTATCATTATTATTACACTAAGAGAAAAATTTGCTAACTAAATTATACACAGTAAAAAAAGATTCCTGCCGTCAAACCAGATTCGTTTGGCTCAAATACTCCGTGCGTTTGGATACAGCTATGGAGAGGTACCTCTATCCGCCATAGTTACCTGTATTAAGTTTTTTGTTATTAGCAATTAAACAAAAAGAATTTGGATAGTGATATTTCATCGGGTTCTTGCAACGAAAAATACAAAGCTAATGAAAAAAAAAAAAAAAAAAAAAAAAAATTAGGACAGTTTCTTATATTTTTCGAGAGTTACCGTGCTTACGAAGATTCGTACCGGTCGATTGACGGCACTGGTCTCTTACATTGATATAATTTATTTTAAATCAACGGAATAATGAATCAACTTAATCCCGGATCAGAATCATTCCTTAAGAAATTGCTTCTGTACTGGCATACAATTTAACCCAATTTAGTGTAAGCAAAAGAGCGTAGAGACGATTTAATGTGAGTGAATTTTTCGAGTACATAATTGCGATCATAAGGCACACAGCGCGTCGCGCTTGAGATGCGCAATACTAAATGTCATACACGAAACTTGCAGTTTAAATTTTACAAAAACATCAACAAGAAACAAAGTTCAAAAAAACCAGACAATGATTATAAAGCTAAGAAGGCTTGCTCAAGATTAATATGTAGCAACCCTATAAACGGGTGTTTGAGCAAGATTTTGGAGTAAGTATCTTAAGATCGACCCCAAGCTGCTAGTGTCTTTTTCTACGTTTGTATCTTTTGCAAGATCGTGTATCAAGAAATCTGTGTTAAGATTTGTGTATGTCTTGCTCATGGTATCGTACGCGAGAATAACAAAGATATTTTGAACACGGAGCTAAATCTTGAGCCTTGAGCAGATCGTGAGCGTGCCATGCGCAATTATTTACAACTATAGTCTTCCTCCAGAATTCAGTAATAATCTGGCGCAAATTTCTTGTGTAAGGTTAGAACTAGTCTTGCAATTTAAATCTGGTCACAGGTATCTTCAGCAAGACACACACGTGGAAAAAGACAATTGCTTAAGAATTGAAAAAAATTGGTACATGGTAAATTGTGACATAATTAACAGCATGCAGTGAGTATATATTGAATGTATATTTTAAACTTGATTGCGGTTGTTCGAGAGAACCATTCGCCCGGGAAAGAAAACAATTCTCGGCTGCGATCTAACAAAAATTTTCTTTCTAAAGTATCTGCCCATTTTAATTTGTCTGCAAATTTTCGAATGCTTATGGAAGAGAACTTCAATTCAAAAGATAATCAAACCCCACAGTAATATCGCACAAGTAAACATATAACTAAACACCAAATGATCGAAGTCAATGTGGTCGTAATTTCCTTGTTGTACAATTTTATTTAATTTTGCTATTTTCTTGGAATACTCTAATAACTTTGTCGAATCCATAATGAATAAGTCCCGATTCCACAAGTAACGAAGCTATTTTATCGAGTTTATGTTTTACAGCCCAGTCCTTTCTAGTCCAATAAACGTAATACTTTTTGAAAGTCACTTCTTTTGAAGTATACAAATGTTTCGATTTTGAAGCAACGAATAACTGTTTTTGTGTGAAAAAAATACAGGCAATTGTTGAATTTGTTTGTGCAGCCAATGCACACTTTATTTGTCCTGATGCATTCGATGGATGTAAATATGTTTTATTCCCGTCAGTGACCCACAATTTTTCATTAATAATATCATTCTCTAATAATTCGTCATACTAAACGTGAAACTTATTTTCGTACAGATCTTTTAACGTCTCAACGTTACGGCGCATAGGCTTCGACAAAATGGCAGATACTTGTCCCTGGAACTCAGGAATTACAGTGAAAACAAACAAGAAGCCGCTTAAGTAAATTATTCTTATTGATAGTCGGTCGAATGGTGACATCACTCCCATTCCTGCCGACATTTTTATCACGTCCATAATACCTCCGCTTATATCGAATTTGTTATTAGTTATTATAATCGCGGCTATCAATAACAAGACAACAATTGTCAAAATAATAAACTGCAGATTGTATGTTATCTCACTTATTACCGTTAAATAATTTGATTTTTTGGTTAAAATCGAATACTTAATTTCCTGATACTGCGTTATAAAGTCTGAAAACTTGAAGTTAATATCCGCTAATTGCAATAGATTTATATGAGTGTCTAACTTTTTATTAGCTAATTGTACAATGTACCCTTCCTCAATAATAGAGTTTTGGAACTGTGATGCGTAAATTGAATATTGCGCATTAATATATCTTGGCCATTGTGGTAAATGTGTTGATTTATTAACGAGAAGAGAATCCAACGTTTTGTCTACTTCATTTTTTCTTCTGATCTCATCCTTCGATACATAACCAAGCAGTGCGAATTTAAATACATGACCATCCAAATCTTGAGTTTTGTCAAAAGACATATTTTTGCATAGAGTTCGGTCTGTAAATAAATAATTGTATCGAAAGTTCATAATATATAAATATTTAAATTGAATTTTCGAAAAGTAGCACCACATGTGTTGTGTTACTGTTCGCTACATTTCGCTCATTGATTATTATTCATTCCCAATCAGTATTTCATTAGTAAATCTGAATTACGGTAAATTCCCGCAAAAGACCGAATTTTACAGCGAATTTGCCGCATTTCGTGGTATTTTTAGCGCAATACAGTGAAATACTTTACTTTACGGTAAAATGCCTAACTTCAAGGTAAGCCTGCATGCGTATGGTGAAATATTTCAATGTTACCACAAATTGGTGGTGGAATACCGCACTTATATCATAATTTTTCCGAATACCGTAATTTGGATACGCCACGGTTCAAATTATTAAAGGAAATATCCAACAGGGATATGCTACAATTCAGGATATTAAAAAACTTCAAATCTCGGGTTGACTTTGAATATTGAATATGGTGCGCATAGTTAATTAATTGGCTTTAATAATTTACAACACGCATTTACCCATTAACTTCAGTAATTTAGATAGAAACTGCTACGGTTTTAAGTTAAATAAGCGCAAAAAAGTATAAATAGAGTTCAAGCTATTCTTTTTATTATTTCCGTATTATTAATTTTAGTTAGCAAGTAACGACATCTACAACATATCCATATTTTTCTGATAATTCTCAGTTCACATGCTACAGAGTAAAGACGGTATTTCAGTAATTGTTCATTGGCAGCACTTGCCTGCGGCTCATGATACCGATCTACGCTTGATAGCAAACACTAATTCGTACTTAGTCTAGCACTTTGCAGTTTTTTTCGTATCAATTAAATTATTGTAAGTAAATGAAGTACCTTTTGAATATTGAAGATAGTAGAGTGTCCACTTCTCGCCCTTGTTGTTGTCGAATTGGCCAGCAGCATCCACTTTAACCCACGGTCGAGGAGCGTAATTCGTGAACGGATTTAGAGTATAAACAATTGTCGAATCTCTGCCATCGTCATAACACAAGTAATACGCAGACAATAAATCCATTGTCCACAGGAACCCAAGTACTTTTCCAGCATTCGCACATCGTGACTCTTTGTTAGTATCGAGGACCAAGAAAGGCAACTTTATACTCCAGATTGCCGATGATCTAAACTCTTTAACTTGTGACTCCAGTTTTTTAATTGAATCAAACGACAGAACATATGTGGGGTAAGTAGGAATGTATCCTTTGATCCCCTTTTAATTTCTCGTTAGTTCCAATAATCGGAGAACTTATTTCGTTACTATCACCCGTATTTTGAACTTTGTAGCCATGATCAATTAATTCAGAAGTTATTATCACCGGATTCGAATTATTCGTAAAACACGTTTCAACCAATTCTCTCTGTAAGCAATAAAACCTATTAATAACATGAATATCTAACAAATATAAATTGTCATTCAATGAATAATATAACTTACCGCACATCTAATAAGCTGCTTCGTTGAACTATCGGGAGAAAAATTCAAATAATTAAGATAATTGAAAGCACTATCCGTGACATATATACAAAAACAGCAAAGAATGATTATTTTAACCTTCATGATTGCATACTATCAGCTCAACTACAACTCAAGAGTCGAATTATTGCAACAATACCGTTTCAACACAACTTTGCGACTGAACATAAATGTACATCGAATGCGTTTTGTTCACTTATACGTCGCCTATAATAACTGGAATTTAAGTGTCATGATCCAGTGATAAAATCTGCAGAAAGGATTACCGGAGACACATTTCTACTAGGTCACCACAATAACTCGTTTTCTGGAAATTGCAGTTATTTTTATTTCCATGAATCTCTAATATTGTCCATTAAGCTTGTAAACAACAGTCACGTAAGTCACTTGAGTCACCTAAAATAGCGCTTTCATGTCAACAGAATATTTTCTATTCAGCTGATCTGTCATCAACAAACAAACAATAAAATACAAAAATACGCGGCAGTTCATCGATAATTTTGTAATATTTGAAGATCGATAAACTGTCACTTGTCCATTTAAATATTTCATAGGCTATTCTATATACACGTTCAATTTTTTTAGAGCTAATAAATTTCTTCAGAATTTGATTCATTTTTATCATTCGAACAATGAACCCTCACTAAAGAAGGTAATTCATAGGGCGGATATAAAATCAATTGCGCGACAATGAAGATTTTATTTATCATACTGAATGTTTTTTGACTTTATTACTATAATCGTTAATGTTCTAAACAGCGAATGTTGAAGCTGAAACATTACATTATTATAGTTCATTCTTTTATTTACCAAACTGTAATTTCTATTACTTGTAACACGATTTATTTACATATAAAATTTAAATTTCAATATTTAAATTAAGATTATTATAATTTACTTATGAAACTATGAAATTGCTGTTTGAATCAATTCTAATCACATTCTAAATTTTTGCTAATCAAATATTAATTTTTATAATTCATTTCTGTGAGCGTAGGGAAAAAATTGACCATGAATGACTTTATAGAAGGACTTTATGGAATCACTAATATTCTTACGGCCGTCACCAATTGGAAATTTTCACCGTTAGCAACAAATACATCATTATAGACAATTTCGTAAACAGTAGCGAAGTGATATTTATTACAATTACAAGTGTTTTAGAGACTTACAATGCAACTATTGTTAAGAACAATAAATTAATTCGAGTTAAACTTGGTTGTAACTCTTATTATCAAATAAAGGTTGCAGGGATCCGAAGACGGCCCTAATTTTTATTTCCCTCACGACCGACTTTGGAAACCACAGCGATAAAAAAGCAAATTTTTACCATGTTTTAGGGTCCAAAATCAAACCTGATTTAACATGAGCATAGAATCTACAATAGCCCTCAAGTCCAAAATAAGAGCTACCTTTGGAGGCTCCATATCGGCCTTTGATTTCAAGTCGGGTGTAGATGAAACCCATTTTTTAATAATTTAAATTACGTTACATTAAGTCAGCGTTTCTGCAAAATTTCCAATGGGCCTATCACAGCTGCTACTTTAAAAAATTTTATTTTTTTTTCCCTCCTGAAATAAGTACACACTAAGACCTCTTGTACGTAAACCTTTTTATGTATAACGCCGACTTATTGACGCCAGCAGTCGTACCGGACAAATATACCTACCTGAGCGTTGTCAACGCTTTACAATTAAGTCGTATTGTACTAATGGACCACGTGTATTATAGATTTCTCGTATTCTCTAAATTTCGTCATTTTCTCTTAACGTACTTTTAAAATTTATGTATCCGTTCCCATTTAATAATCTAAGCATAGAACGGTAATCTCTTCTTTGATTTTTCATCTTAAAACTATAGACCACCCAACTCGTGTGCACCTGCATGTGATTCTTGGAAATTAAAGAAAGCTAATGGAAACCACCAAATTTATGGCTTCCTCGGCGGCAGAGTGGCGCCAGGTCATCGGCCCACCTAAAAGTCAAAATCTATTTCCCAGGGATCACACGTGTGCATGGGCCTAGAACTTTCGGGCGAGTCCGAGTCTTCTCGTATGGGAAACAAGTTACCACCACTTTTCATATGTGAAGACCATATAAAAAGACCATGGACTTTAGCTCATCAGTTCTTTCGGGAATCAAACTCTGAACCATACTGAACTCCGGACACTTGACGGTGTTCGTGGCTAGAGGATTGATATCCCGATTGAGCATTCGGTCACGTGAGCCCAGGTCATTGGATCGGTCCTTGATCGTCGTAAGCACTCGTATAATCGGCATATTATTTTCTACTAGCTTCAGAAGCATAATCAACGCGACATTAGCGTATAGCATCCGATCACGTGAGCCCAGATCGTACGATTGGTCCTTGATCGTTGTAAGTCGTGAACTAATATCAACCGTTTAGCACCGGTACAGCATTGATTATCTTCATCTTATTTTTAATCCATTTAATTTCATTTTATTTTAATATTGAATTATACCACGAGAAACTTGAAGAATCAAAGAATATTTTTACCGCGATAAATGCGAAGACTTGAATAATATTTTACCGCGAAAATACGCGAAGATTTTGAAACTATTTTACCGTGAAAATACGCGAAGATTTCATAAACAAATTTATATTTTATTTTACCGCGAAGACGCGAAGAATTTGAATACATTGGAATTATTTTACCGCGAGAAGCGCAAAGACATTCATATTATTTTGATCTACGAAGATCTAGAAACGTATAAACATTTACATTGATGCAACAAAAGCATACTAAATAAATAAATAAAACGATAAATTAGAATCATATTAATTAACCGCGAGAACGCGTTGTGAATATGTGTCCTGTGTTACTGCTGAAAGTCCTGACACCTCACCAAAAACCTGTTTGGGGTAAGTTTTAAACATTGTAACCATTATCTGGTATTCTCTAAATTTACTTTGAAATATTTGTAAAACATATGCATGAAGCATTTACTTTTATATTTACTATTTTAAATATTGCCATTTGTAACCCTTTTGTATTTTGAGAATATTTAGTACTCAATAAATAAATATTCGTTAACATAAAACAATTGGAAAACATTATTTCTCAGACAATTTTACTTTAACAACGAGATACTAGCTTCACGAGGCTTTTCGGCAGCCCACCTTCCTTTATCCCTTATTTTACTACCTGTCTAGCCGCTCAGACCGATAGTTAACAGTAGGGGGTACACAATCTTACGTTTACCGCTCGACGTTTGATTGTGAAAAATAAACAGTCACATCATAAATTGGAAATCATTTTGGGTTATTATCAATATTGTCTTCAACAATATTGCGTAGGCGCGATTTAAATATAGAATAGAATAAACTGAGCATTTGGTCACGTGAGCCCAGATCATAAGATCGGTCCTTGATCAATGTAAGTACCCTTTTATTCAATACTTTTATACGAAATCTCGTACCTACGCCCATCACGATCTCCAATCGTGACAGGCCTTTCAGCTCCCTACCATAAGTCCTAGTTACAAAATTGATTCAATTTTACCTTAAACTGTTGTTTAGGTAGGCTCGCCTCATATCTCAGCATCTACTATAAATTCTTATTCAAGCAAACTCAAGGGCGAAGGGACCTAGCCGTTTATTTTACTAATGAAAATTTTTTAACAATATTTAACGAACAAATATAAATTTTGATTTGACCAATCTTTCCAATTTTATTTTATGAAAATAATTAGAATCAAAGCTATCATTCAAGACGTAGAATTAAATTTACGCAGGAGGAGACTAAGTATAATTTGAATGAGGAATAATCCCACTTACTGTGTATCTGATGATACGTTTGATCATCTAAAGTATCGTGGAGGACCCTCAGTGTGCGTAGGCAAGAACAAAGCGTGAATAAACAGCAAACGTTGCAGCAACAACGTGGACTTGATCTTCGGCGTTGAAAACCCCAGGTGATAAAACAGCAGCGACCGAAAATTCTGCATATATCGGATTAAATCACGAACACATTCAATCGGAAAATAACCGAAAATGAAATGTTTTTATTCTTTTATTGCAACCGATCGAGTCTAATCTAACAATTTCAATCGGATCCAATCTGAGGCTATGAAACGGGAAATGAACAAACCTTCCATTAAATTAGAAGATTAAGCTCTGACAGAAAAAAATAAGCTGTTTAATGAGAATTTTATTAATAGATTAGAATAAGTAATACATATTGACTAGTAGGTAACAATTCACAACAACAAGTATTAATTCAATTTATGATATAATTTAAGTCGCAAATAACTGGTCAACACACAAATTAACAGACACTCGAAAATTCAAAATTCAGAACAACATTTGTGTGATAAAGTAATATGAAATTTTTAGATTTTGGTTTTTTCAGATGTTTTCTCAGTCCGATTTTTAATTTATAATTTTTAATTCAAACTTGATTGCGGTTGTTTAAAAGAACCATTCGCCCTGGAAAGAAAACAATTCTCGGCTGCGATCTTACAGAAATTTTTTTCCTAAAATATCTGCCCATTTTAATTTGTCTGCAAATTTTCGAATGCTTATGGAAGAGAACTTCAATTCCAAAGATAATCAAACCCCACAGTAATATCGCTCCTGTGAACATATAACTAAATACCAAATGATCGAAATCAATCTGGTCGTAATTTCCTCGCTGTTTGATTCTATTTAACTTCTTCATTTTCGTGAAAAGTTCGTTCATTTTTATGTCATATTGATAATAAGTAAGACCCGATTCCAAAAATAACAAAGCTATATTATCGAGTTTCTGCTTGACAGTCCAATCCTTTCTTGTCCAATGAACGTAATACTTTTTAAAAGTAACCTCCTTCGAAACATACAAATCTTTTGACTTTGAAGCAACAAGTAAGTGCTGCTGTGTGAAAAAAATACAGGATATCGTTGAATCCTCCTTTGCTTTTGATGAACAATTCATCAATTCTGATTGATCCAATGGATGTAAGTATTTTTTGTCCTCATCAGTGACCCACAATTTTTCATTGATAATATCATTCTCTAATAATTTGTCATAGTAAACGTGAAACTTATTTTCGTACAGATCTTCCAATGTCTCAATGTTACGGCGCATAGGCTTCGACAAAATGGCAGATACTTGTCCCTGGAACTCGGGCATTACAGTGAAAACAAACAAGAAGCCACTTAAGTAAATTATTCTTATTGATAGTCGGTCGAATGGTGACATCACTCCCATTCCTGCCGACATTTTTATCACGTCCATTATACCCCCGCTTATATCGAATTTGTTATTAATTATTATAATCGCGGCTATCAATAACAAGATAACAATTGTCGAAATAATAAACTGCAGATTGTATGTTATCTCACTTATTGCCGTTAAATAATTTGACTTTTTAGTTAAAATCGAATACTTAATTTCCTGATACTGCGTTATAAAGTCTGAAAATTTGAAGTTAATATCCGCTAATTGCAATACACTTACATGAGCGTCCAATTTTTTATTAGCTAATTGTGCAATAAAACCTTTCTCAATATTAGTATGTTCAGGAAGTGAAAAGTAAATTAATCTTTGGACATTAATATATTTCGACCATGCCACTAAATCCAATACTTTTTCAGTGGCAGGGTTATCGACAAATCTATACCCTCTATTTATTATCTTACTGTTATCATCCATCTGTGGAGGCAATTCTAGTGATAATTTAATTTCATGACCATCCAAATCTTGAGTTTTCTCGAAAGAAACGTTTTTGCATGGTGGTCGATCTGGAAATGAATAATTATATTAAAAGATAATAATTTGGTATTCTTTAAATTTAATTTTTAAAAAGTATCACAATATTAATATTAGACTAACAAATCAAAACGGTATTTTAGTAATTGTGCATTAGCAGCACATTCCCACGTCTAATGACACTAATTCGCGCTCGATTTTTAACCCCCACCCGTACTTAGTTTTATAATTTTCAGTTTGCATTGTACACTGTAAAATATCGGTAGTGAATCCGGATTTAATTTTAATCCAAATTCACTCAGCCACTCGGAGTTCCGGAGCTTTGAAAAAAATCACTTCGCATGCGGAGTGCTTTCACTCCACATTTACTTCACATTCACTCCGGATTTAACCCGCATTCACTCCACGAATTTTTTACAGTGTATTAATTATTATAAATATATTTAGTACCTTTTGAACATTGAAGATTGTAGAGTGTCCACTTCTCGCCCTTGTTGTTGTCGAATTGGCCAGCAGCATCCACTTTAACCCACGGTCGAGGAGCGTAATTCTTGAACGGATTTAAAGTATAAATAATTGTCGAATCTTTGCCATCGTCATAACACAAGTAATACGCAGACAATAAATCCATTGTCCACAGAAACCCAAGTACTTTTCCAGCATTCGCACATCGTGACTCTCTGTTAGTATCGAGGACCAAGAAAGGCGACTTTATACTCCAGATTGCCGATGATCTAAATTCTTTAACTTGTGCCTTCAGTTTTTCAATTGACTCAAATGACAGGACGTACGTGGGGTAAGTAGGAACGTATCCTTTGATCTGATCCCCTTTTAATTTCTCGTTAGTTCCTATAATCGAAGAACTTATTTCGTTACTATCACCCGGATTTTGAACTTTGTAGCCATGATCAATTAATTCAGAAGTTATTATCACAGGGTTCGAATTATTTGTAAAACACTTTTCAACCAATTCTCTCTATAAGCAATAAAACCTATTAGTAACATGAATATCCAACAAATATAAATTGTCATTCAATGAATAATATAACTTACCGCACAACTAATGAGCCGCTTCGTTGAACTATCAGGAGAAAAATTCAAATAATTAAGATGATTGAAAGCACTATCCGTGACATATATACAATAACAGCAAAGAATGATTATTTTAATCTTCATACTATCAGCTCAACTACAACTCAATAGTTGAAATATTGCAACAATACCGTTTGAAGACAACTTTGCGACTGAACATAAATGCACATCGGAAGCGTTTTGTGCACTCATACGTTGCCTATAATAACTTAATTTGTAGTATAATGATCCAGCGATGAAATCTGCATAAACGATTGCTGAGGACACGAGTAAACTAGGTCGCCGCAATTACTTGTTTTCTAGAAATTGGCGTTATTTTTATTTCCATGAATCTCGAATATTTTCCATAAAGTTTGTAAGCAACGGTCACTTAAGTCTCCTGAAATACCGTTTATATGTTTTAACAGACTACTTTTTTATGCAGCCAATCTGTCGTCAACAAACAATCAATAACATACAAAAATACGCGGCAGTTCATCGATAATTTTGTAATATTCGAAGATCGATAAACTGTCACTTGTTCGCCTAAATATTTCAAAGGCTTATTGCACATACACGTTCAATTTTTTCAAAGCTCAATTCGATTTCGAAAATTTCCAATACTTTTCGTATTGGATCGATAATGTGTCGTTAAAGCGAAGATAAAGATATTTAATTTCCAAAAGTACACGTAATAGAATAAATAATAGATTATATCCGGATTTTGATTCATTTTTATTATTTAAACAATAAACCCGCATTAACGCAGGTAATTCATAAATAATATAATATTGGAAGCGAAAAAGTATAAAAGTGATTCTCTAAAATATATTGATATGAAAAAAAAAATAGTCACTCTTGGTCTTTAAAATTTATTGTTTTAAATGATAAAATACGTCTTCTTGTCGTGTAGGTATAGTCACAATAATAATACTATAGATCAATTCTTTCACATATATTTATGCATGTTTGTATACATCGAAAGCTCACAAACACAAGTCAAATTTTATTGTTTCAAACCATAAAAACTGATGCGCTTAAGATATACTTTTTACGATCCCTCGCGGACCTGGAATCACTGTAAAATCACAGTGAAATCACAGTGAGATTATAGTAAAAACATTGTGAGACCATCATGAAATTACGGTGAATTCACAGTGAAAATACACGGAAAAAAATGTAGTAAATTTCATTAAAAAATATGAAAATAATTTTACTATATTAAGTTCAGTAAATTTTACTATATTAGAATGGAAACAAATCAAATTAAATTTTTAATAACTTTCAACTTTTTATCATTAGTGCTATCATTTTGATTATTATTGTTATTTATGTCATCTGTATTGGTGTTTGTATCGATTTTTATTTTTAAAAATCACTTGTTTTAACCGAGATTCGAACCCTGATCTCCCGCGTGCGAGTCCTTTCCTATGTCTAACGGCCTGATGTTTCCTTTGAACAAAAGTTTCTGAACTTGTAATACATATTTTTATATGCTATCCTTACCAACTTTTAATTTTATTTACACATAGTAAAATTTAATTTACAGATTATATAATCGTGTTAGCAAAAAATACATTACGTATAATAATTTTTAATATCTTCTTATGTAATAATTGCCAACCAGTAAATTTGACTGAGTGTTTTGCAATAATTACAATACAGAATGTATTTACTGACATCTGTTATTAAATTTTACTACAATATTGTAATTTTGACTATATTTTTTTCTCCATGTACAGTAAATTGGTAGTGAATTTTTGGTAAATTAATAGTAAATATACAGTAAATTAGCAGTGAATTCACAGTGAATGTACAGTGGATATCCTGTAAATTTCTTACGATTTTACTCGTAAACTTTGGAACTGAAAATAATAATAATAATAGTAATAATTACGAAGTATGAATTACTTTATTATAATTTAGAATTATTTTGACATCTTATAAATTTTTTTTTAAAAAGGAAAGCTTCATATATACAAACAGTCATTCAGACGTCACATGGGAAATGATATGAACAAATATGTTCGGGGCCTCCTAACCTCGCGTTCTAATGAAAACTTGATTTTCGAATATCGAGGTAAAAAAAAGAAATTGTCACTATACCACTCTAAAGCTACGATTTGACGACTGTGGTGTCAAATCATCATAAAACTATAGTCAAATCACCATTAATTTACCAAGGAATCGTGGTGAAATCACCGTTAATTTACCGTGGTATCATGGTGAAATCACCATTAATTTACTGTAGAATAATGGTGAAATCACCATTAATTTACTGTGGAATCATGATTGAATCACCATTAATTTACTCTAAGCTCGCAGTGAAATCACAGTAAAATCACTACTAAATCACAATTACAAAATGGCACAAAATGACTGTGAATTCACGATGAAATCACCGTAAATACACCGTAAAATTACGGTGAAAGTGAATTCACTGTGATTTCACTGTGATTTGACAGTGATTCAAAGTCCGCGAGGGATAGGAAAAAAGTTAACTATTATATAATGATGAATATAAAATCAAACATCAAAATAATTTATCAATTTTTATTCTCCCTTCTTACACCTTGATAGTTGATGAAGTCTTATTGATATTGAATTTTATTTATTAAATGAATTATATTTAAATGATTCAAATTGAACTTGATAATTGATGGAATAGTTATCAAAATTATTTCTTAATTAAAAGAATTATTATTTATTAATAACTAAACGATTATTTAAAAATATTCGGAATTATATTTTAACAATTCAGTTTACAAACATTCAAATTACCATTTTATGAAGATTTAATAAAATTAAGGACTTTGCCTTTAAACAATTAAAATTTCGTCATTAACGAATGAGCTCACTTAGGAAACTGAAATCTTTTTCGATTTCCGGAAGAGCTGTTACCAGTT
This sequence comes from Microplitis deprimator, assembly GCA_964016945.1. NCBI lineage: Eukaryota > Metazoa > Arthropoda > Insecta > Hymenoptera > Braconidae > Microplitis > Microplitis deprimator. The sequence goes on from OZ024712.1 coordinate 19,341,744, forward strand.
TATAACATCCCTTACAATGATTATTTAATTATACCAATTATTTCATTGGTCATAATTAAATCAATATTTTTTTATAATTAGTATTTATATATTTAGTTTTTATGACTTCCAACGCAGTTACAACTTACGCATAAAGCATTGGAGTCGAATTCATAATCAATATTTATTGATTCTTATTATTTTTTTCTGTATTGCTTTTATTATTTAAACATTTCATAATTTACTTCACTTTTAATTATTAATAATTATTTTTTATTTATTTTTCTTTTGTAATAACAAATATCTTCATCATTTAATGATATTTCATATTTTTTTTATACTTCATAATTATCATTTCATAATTAATTATTAATCATCTTCACTATTGATTCATTCATATAATTTCATTAGTTCTTTTCATTAGAGGCGGGAGGGGCAAAAGAGGGTACCTATGGAAATACTAAGTTTTCGATGACTAAAATACGCCGAATCTTTTTGTTTTTAATGATATCCAAGATAAATAGACAAAATTTTTAGCTGCCGTTAAGGAATAAAATTTCTACTCTTAGCGGGTAAAATGGGGTACCCTTTAAAAAAGTTGAAAAAAAAAAATTTCTGATAGTTGATCAAATTTCATTAAATTAAATTTCTTTTTATGTAAAATACATACAGAAAAATTAAATTTCACATCATTGGTGAATACGAAGGGAGAAAAAAATTTTTTTGTGGAGCAGAGGCCCTCCTCCAAAAAATGATAATTTTTTTTTTTTTTTTTTAATTGAATACTTATCAATTAAAAAATAAAATATTATTTTCGAATATTTTTAGTAGCCAAATTTGCCGCAACTAAAGAAAATCAGCCGAAAAATGAATTAACATTTTAATTTTTTTTTAATTTGACGATAAAAATATGAAAGAATCATTTTTCAAGACTTTCGGCTGGTCCATTTTGTCCCAGATGTTATGGGTACATCCAAAAATGCGGGAATATATTAATTTTTTTTTTAATTTGACGATAAAAATTTGATAGAATCATTTTTTCGATTTTTGGGCTGGTCCATTTTGCCCCAGGTATCATACGTAGGGCTGAAAATGCTCAAAAATATCGAATATACAGTAATTAGACAAAAAAAAAAAAATTTTCTCACCAAATTTTTGGGGTACCCCGTTTGCCCCCCCTTCCCCTATTTCATATATATTATTTATCATTTATTTTTTAATAATTGTATATTTCATTTATTCAATATTCATTTAATTAATAATGAATCCATATTTATTAATAATTATTAAATACAAAAATTTGTTTTTATATTCAAATTTATAAAAATTATTTTTAAAATTTAACTTTCCATTTTAATATTTATTCATAATTCTTCAATAATAATATTTCACAATAAAAACATTTTGAATTTTGAATTTAAACTAGTCACAGTAGTTAAATGAGATAAAATTGATTATCGTAATGAAAAAAAGGGTAGGATTGATATAAATGAATTCTAATCAATTTTTTATTCACATCTAAAAAGTTTTATGATTCATTTTGATGAGATATAAAAATGAAATTACATTTGCACCAAAAATCTCGATAATTCCGCCTAAATGTTCCAATTACTCTCGTACTTTACTATTTATAGGTACTGCAACATAATTTCGTATCTAAATTTTTATATAGAAGCAAGGTGTTATTAAAGATTTAACTGTGATGGCTTTTATGGAATCATTTTCATCACATTTCGTTGAAAATGATCTGCTGTCATATTAAAAATGATCACCGTTAGCAACAAATACATCATAAGAGACAATCTCGTCAACAGAAGCGAAGTGAGATTTATTACAATTACAAATGTTTTGTAGACAAATACAATGCAACTATTGTTAAAAGCAATGAATTAATTCAAATTGAAGTTGGTTAATATTGTTATTATTAAATAAAGGTTGTAGGGATCAGAAGACGGCCCTAATTTTCACACCCCTCAGGATCGATTTCGGACACCAAAGCGACAAAAAAGCAAATTTTTACCGTTTTAGGGTCGAAATCAGACCTAATTTAACATGGGCATAGAATCTACTATCGCTCTTAAGTCCGAAGTAAGAACTACCTTAGGAGGCTACATATCGGCCTTTAATTTCAAGTCGGGTGTAGATGCAACCCATTTTTTAATAATTTAAATTACGTTACATTATCTCAGCGTTTCTGCAAAATTTCCAATGGGCCTTGTGGCTCCCTACCATAAGTCATGGTTACAAAATGGATTCGATTTTACCTTGAACTGTTGTTCCGGTGGACTCGCCTCATATCCCAGCATCCGCTATAAATTCTTATTCAAGCAAACTCAAGGAAGAAGGGACCTGGCCGTTTATTTTATCAATGAAAATTTTGAAAAAATATTTAACGAACGAATGTAAATTTTGATTTGACCAATCTTTCGAATTTTATTTTATGAAAATAATTAGAATCAAAGTTATCATTCAAGACGTAGAATTAAATTTACGCAGGAGGAGACTAAGTATAATTTGAATGAGGAATAATCCCACTTACTGTGTATCTGGTGATACGTTCAATAATCTAGAGCATCTTAAAGGATCCTCAGTGAACGTAGACAAGAACAAAGCGTAGATAAACATCAAACGTTGCAGCAACAACGTGGACCCGATCTTCGGCGTTGAAAACCCCAGGTGATAAAACAGCAGCGACCGAAAAGTCCGCATATATCGGATTAAATCACGAATACATTCAATCGGGAAATAACCGAAAATGAAATGTTTTCATTCCTTTATCGCATCCGATCGAGTCTTATCTAACATTTGCAATCGGATACAATCTGAGGCTTTGAAACAGGAAATAAACGAACAGTCAATTAAATTGAAAAATTGAACTCTGACAGAAAAAAATAAGCTGTTCAATGAGAATTTTATTAATAGATTAGAATAAGTAATACATATTGAGTAGTAGGTAACAATTCACAACAACGAGTATTTATTTAATTTATAATATAATTTCAGTCGTGAATAACTAGTAATGACACAAATCAACAGATACTCAAAAATTCGAAATTCGAACAATATTTTTGTGCTAAAGTAAAATGAGATTTTTAGATTCCGGTTTTTTTAGTTGGTTTCTCAGCCCGAATGTTTAATTTATAATGTTGTATTTAAACTTGATTGCGGTTGTTCGAGAGAACCATTCGCCCAGGAAAGAAAACAATTCTCGGCTGCGATCTAATAGAAATTTTCTTTCTAAAGTATCTGCCTATTTTAATTTGTCTGCAAATTTTCGAATGCTTATGGAAGAGAACTTCGATTCCAAAGATGACCAAACCCCACAGTAATATCGCACAAGTAAATATGTAACTAAACACCAAATGATCGAAGTCTATATAGTCGTAATTTCCTTGTTGTTCTATTTTATTTAATTTTGCTATTTTCTTGGAATATTTTAGTATTATTTTTTCATAATTATAATGAATAAATCCTGATTCCACAAGTAATGAACCTATTTTATCGAGTTTATCTTTGACAGCCCAGTCCTTTCTTGTCCAATAAACGTAATATTTTTTAAAAGTAACTTCTTTTGAAATATACAAATGTTTCGATTTTGAAGCAAAAAATAACTGTTTTTCTGTAAAAAAAATACAGGCAATTGTTGAATTTGTTCGTGCGGCTAATGCACACTTTACTTGTCCTGATGCATTTGATGGATGTAAATATGTATTATCCTTATCAGTGACCCACAATTTTTCATTGATAATATCATTCTCTAATAATTCGTCATAGTAAACGTGAAACTTATTTTCGTACAGATCTTTTAACGTCTCAACGTTACGGCGCATAGGCTTCGACAAAATGGCAGATATTTGTCCCTGGAACTCAGGAATTACAGTGAAAACAAACAAGAAGCCGCTTAAGTAAATTATTCTTATTGATAGTCGGTCGAATGGTGACATCACTCCCATTCCTGCCGACATTCTTATTACGTCCATAATACCCCCGCTTATATCGAATTTGTTATTAATTATTATAATCGCGGCTATCAATGACAAGACAACAATTGTCAAAATAATGAACTGCAGATTGTATGTTATCTCACTTATTACTGTTAAATAATTTGACTTTTTAGTTAAAATCGAATACTTAATTTCCTGATACTGCGTTATAAAGTCTGAAAACTTGAAGTTAATATCCGCTAATTGCAATACATTTACATGAGCGTCCAATTTTTTATTAGCTAAGTGCGCAATGTATCCTTTGCCAATATTAGAACGTTGGTACTGTAAAGCGTAAATTGAATATTGCGCATTAATATATCTTGGCCATTGTGGTAAATGTGTTGATTTATTAACGAGAAGAGAATCCAACGTTTTGTCTACTTCATTTTTTCTTCTGATCTCATCCTTCGATACATAACCAAGCAGTGCGAATTTAAATACATGACCATCCAAATCTTGAGTTTTGTCAAAAGACATATTTTTGCATAGAGTTCGGTCTGTAAATAAATAATTGTATCGAAAGTTCATAATATATAAATATTTAAATTGAATTTTCGAAAAGTAGCACCACATGTGTTGTGTTACTGTTCGCTACATTTCGCTCATCGATTATAATCCGTTCCCAATTAGTATCTCATTAGTAAATCTGAATTACGGTAAATTCCCGCAAAAGACCGAATTTTACAGCGAATTTGCCGCATTTTGTGGTATTTTCAGCGCAATACAGTGAAATACTTTACTTTACGGTAAAATGCATAACTTCAAGGTAAGCCTGCATGCGTATGGTGAAATATTTCAATGTTACCACAAATTGGTGGTGGAAAACCGCACTTATATCGTAATTTTTCCGAATACCGTAATTCGGATCTACCACGGTTCGAATTATTAAAGGAAATATCCAACAGGGATATGCCCTGATTCAGAATATTAAAATACGTTAAATCTCGGGTTGACTTTAAATATTGAATATGGTGCGCATAGTTACGTAATTGGCATTAATAATTTACAACACGAATTTACCCATTAGCTTCAGTAATTTAGATAGAAACTGCTACGGTTTTAAGTGAAATAAGCGCAAAAAAGTATAAATAGAGTTCAAGCTATTCTTTTTATTATTTCCGTATTATTAATTTTAGTTAGCAAGTAACGACATCTACAACATATCCATATTTTTCTGATAATTCTCAGTTCACATGCTACAGAGTAAAGACGGTATTTCAGTAATTGTTTATTGGCAGCACTTGCCTGCGGCTCATGATACCGATCTACGCTTGATAGCAAACACTAATTCGTACTTAGTCTAGCACTTTGCAGTTTTTTTCGTATCAATTAAATTATTGCAAGTAAATGAAGTACCTTTTGAATATTGAAGATAGTAGAGTGTCCACTTCTCGCCCTTTTTGTTGTCGAATTGGTCAGCTGCATCCACTTCAACCCATGGATGAGGAGCGTAATTCGTGAACGGATTTAGAGTATAAACAATTGTCGAATCTTTGCCAACGACATAACACAAGTAATACGCAGACAATAAATCCATTGTCCACAGAAACCCAAGTACTTTTCCTGCATTAGCACATCGTAACTCTTTGTTAGTATCGAGGACCAAGAAAGGCGACTTTATACTCCAGATTGCCGATGATCTAAACTCTTTAACTTGAGACCCCAGTTTTTCAATTGACTCAAACGACAGGACATATGTGGGGTAAGTAGGAACGTATCCTTTGATCCTATCCCCCTTGAATTCTTCGTTGATTACAATAATCGGAGAACTTATTTCGTTGCTATCACCCGGATTCAGAATTTTATAGCCATTATCGATTAAATCAGAAGTTATTATAACCGGATTTGAATTATTCGTAAAACACGTTTCAACCAATTCTCTCTGTAAGTTATAAAACCTATTAATCACATGAATATCCAACAAATATAAATTGTCATTCAATGAATAATATAACTTACCGCACATCTAATGAGCCGCTTCGTTGAACTATCAGGAGAAAAATTCAAATAATTAAGATGATTGAAAGCACTATCCGTGACATATATGCAATAACAGCAAAGAATGATTATTTTAACCTTCATGATTGCATACTATCAGCTCAAATACATCTCAAGAGTCGAATTATTGCAACAATACCGTTTGAAGACAACTTTGCGACTGAACATAAATGTACATCGAATGCGTTTTGTTCACTTATACGTTGCCCATGACAACTGGAATTTAAGTGTCATGATCCAGTGATAAAATCTGCAGAAAGGATTACCGGAGACACATTTCTACTAGGTCACCACAATAACTTGTTTTCTGGAAATTGCAGTTATTTTTATTTCCATGAATCTCTAATATTGTCCATTAAGCTTGTAAACAACAGTCACGTAAGTCACTTGAGTCACCTAAAATAGCGCTTTCATGTCAACAGAATATTTTCTATTCAGCTGATCTGTCATCAACAAACAAACAATAAAATACAAAAATACGCGGCAGTTTATCGATAATTTTGTAATATTTGAAGATCGATAAACTGTCACTTGTCCATTTGAATATTCCATAGGGTATTCTACATACACGTTCAATTTTTTAGAGCTAATAAATTTCTTCAGAATTTGATTCATTTTTATCATTTGAACAATAAACCCTCACTAAAGAGAGTAATTCATACGATGAATATAAAATCAATTGCGCGACAATGAAGATTTTATTTATCATACTGAATGTTTTTTTACTTTATTACTATAATCGTTAATGTTCCAAACAGCGAATGTTGAAGCTGAAACATTAAATTATTATAGTTCCATTTTTTTATTCACCAAACAGTAATTTCTATTACTTGTAACACGATTTATTTACATATAAACTTTAAATTGAGATTATTATAATTTACTTATCAAACTATGAAATTGCTGTTTGAAATGATATTAAATTGTAATCACATTCTACATTTTCACTAATCAAATATTAATTTTTATAATTCATTTCTGTGAGTGTAGGGAAAAAATTGACCATGGCTGACTTTATAGAAGGACTTTATGAAATTACTAATATTCTCACGGCCGTCACCAATTGGAAATGATCACCGTTACCAACAAATTCATAATTAAAGGCAACTTTGTAAATAAAGTGTCACGATTGGAGATCGTGATGGGCGTAGGTACGAGATTTCGTATAAAAGTATTGAATAAAACGGTACTTAAATTGATCAAGGACCGATCCTATGATCTGGGCTCACGTGACCAAATGCTCAGTTTATTCTATTCTATATTTAAATCACGCCTACACAATATTGTTGAAGACAATATTGATAATAACCCAAAATGATTTCCAATTTATGATGTGACTGATTATTTTTCACAATGAACGTCGAGCGGTAAACGTAAGATTGTGTACCCCCTACTGTGAACTATCGGTCTGAGCGGCTAGACAGGTAGTAAAATAAGGGATGAAGGAAGGTGGGCTGCCGAAAAGCCTCGTGAAGCTAGTATCTCATTGTTAAAGTAAAATTGTCTGAGAAATAATGTTTTCAATTGTTTTATGTTAACGAGTATTTATTTATTGAGGACTAAATATTCTCAAAATACAAAAGGGTTACAAATGGCAGTATTTAAAATAGTAAATATAAAAGTAAATGTTTTATGCATATGTTTTACAAATATTTCAAAGTAAATTCAGAAAATACCAGATAATGGTTACAATGTTTAAAACTTACCTTAAACAGGTTTTGGTGAGGTGTCAGGACTTTCAACAGTAACACAGGACACATATTCACAACGCGGTCTCGCGGTTAATTAATATGATTCTAATTTATCGTTTTATTTATTTATTTAGTATGTTTTGTTGTATTGATTTAAATGTTTATGCGTTTCCAAATCTTCGTATATTAAAATAAAATGAATGTCTTCGCGCTTCTCGCGGTAAAATAATTTCAAAATCTTCGAGTATTTTCGCGGTAAAATATTATTCAAAATCTTCGCATTTATCGCGGTAAAATATTCTTTGATTCTTCACGTTTCTCGTAGTATAATTCAATATTAAAATAAAATGAAATTAAATGGATTAAGAATAAGATAAAGATAATAAATGCTGTACCGGTGCTAAACGGTTGATATTAGTTCACGACTTACAACGATCGAGGACCAATCGTACGATCTGGGCTCACGTGATCGGATGCTATACGCTAATATCGCGTTGATTATGCTTCTGAAGCTAGTAGAAAATAATATGCCGATTGTACGAGTGCTTACGACGATCAAGGACCGATCCAATGACCTGGGCTCACGTGACCGAATGTTCAATCGGGATATCAATCCTCTAGCCACGAACACCGTCAAGTGTCCGGAGTTCAGTATGGTTCAGAGTTTGATTCCCAAAAGAACTGAATCGCTAAAGTCTATGGTCTTTTTATATGGTCTTCACATATAAAAAGTGGTGGTAACTTGTTTCCCATACGAGAAGACCCGGACTCGCCCGAAAGTTCTAGGCCCATGCACACGTGTGATCCCTGGGAAATAGATTTTGACTATTAAGTGGGCCGATGACCTGGCACCACTCTGCCGCCAAGAAAACCATAAATTTGGTGGTTTTCATTAGCTTTCTTTAATTTCCAAAAATCACATGCAGGTGCACACGAGTTGGGTGGTCTATAGTTTTAAGATGAAAAATCAAAGAAAAGATTAGCGTTCTATGCTTAGATTATTAAATGGGAACGGATACATAAATTTTAAAAGTACGTTAAGAGAAAATGACGAAATTCAGAGAATCAGAGAAATCTATAATACACGTGGTCCATTAGTACAATACGACTTAATTGTAAAGCGTTGACAACGCTCAGGTAGGTATATTTGTCCGGTACGACTGCTGGCATCAATAAGTCGGCGTTATACATAAAAAGGTTTACGTACAAGAGGTCTTAGTGTGTACTTATTTCGGGAGGAAAAAAAAATAAAATTTTTGAAAGTAGCAGCCGTGAGAAAAGGAAGAGTGATATTTATTTTAATTACAAATGTTTTGTAGACAAATACAATACAACTATTCGTAAAAGCAATGAATTAATTATAATTAAAGTTGGTTAAGATTGTTATTATTAAATAAAAGTTGTAGGGATCAGAAGACGGCCCTAATTTTCACACCCCTCAGGATCGATTTCGGACACCAAAGCGACAAAAAAGCAAATTTTTACCGTTTTAGGGGCGAAATCAGACCTAATTTAACATGGGCATAGAATCTACTATCGCTCGTAAGTCCGAAGTAAGAACTACCTTAGGAGGCTACATATCGGCCTTTAATTTCAAGTCGGGTGTAGATGCAACCCATTTTTTAATAATTTAAATTACGTTACATTATCTCAGCGTTTCTGCAAAATTTCCAATGGGCCTTGTGGCTCCCTACCATAAGTCATGGTTACAAAATGGATTCGATTTTACCTTGAACTGTTGTTCCGGTGGACTCGCCTCATATCCCAGCATCCGCTATAAATTCTTATTCAAGCAAACTCAAGGAAGAAGGGACCTGGCCGTTTATTTTATCAATGAAAATTTTGAAAAAATATTTAACGAACGAATATAAATTTTGATTTGACCAATCTTTCGAATTTTATTTTATGAAAATAATTAGAATCAAAGTTATCATTCAAGACGTAGAATTAAATTTACGCAGGAGGAGACTAAGTATAATTTGAATGAGGAATAATCCCACTTACTGTGTATCTGGTGATACGTTCAATAATCTAGAGCATCTTAAAGGATCCTCAGTGAACGTAGACAAGAACAAAGCGTAGATAAACATCAAACGTTGCAGCAACAACGTGGACCCGATCTTCGGCGTTGAAAACCCCAGGTGATAAAACAGCAGCGACCGAAAAGTCCGCAAATATCGGATTAAGTCACGAATACATTTAATCGGGAAATAACCGAAAATGAAATGTTTTCATTCTTTTATCGCATCCGATCGAGTCTTATCTAACATTTGCAATCGGATACAATCTGAGGCTTTGAAACAGGAAATAAACAAACAGTCAATTAAATTGAAAAATTGAACTCTGACAGAAAAAAATAAGCTGTTTAATGAGAATTTTATTAATAGATTAGAATAAGTAATACATATTGAGTAGTAGGTAACAATTCACAACAACGAGTATTTATTTAATTTATGATATAATTTCAGTCGTGAATAACTAGTAATGACACAAATCAACAGACACTCAAAAATTCGAAATTCAGAACAACATTTTTGTGCTAAAGTAAAATGAGATTTTTAGATTTCGATTTTTTCATATGTTTTCTCAACCCGAATGTTTAATTTATAATTTTGTATTTAAACTTGATTGCGGTTGTTCGAGAGAACCATTCGCCCAGGAAAGAAAACAATTCTCGGCTGCGATCTAATAGAAATTTTCTTTCTAAAGTATCTGCCTATTTTAATTTGTCTGCAAATTTTCGAATGCTTATGGAAGAGAACTTCGATTCCAAAGATGACCAAACCCCACAGTAATATCGCACAAGTAAATATGTAACTAAACACCAAATGATCGAAGTCTATATAGTCGTAATTTCCTTGTTGTTCTATTTTATTTAATTTCGCTATTTTCTTGGAATATTTTAGTATTATTTTTTCATAATTATAATGAATAAATCCCGATTCCACAAGTAATGAACCTATTTTATCAAGTTTATCTTTGACAGCCCAGTCCTTTCTTGTCCAATAAACGTAGTATTTTTTAAAAGTAACTTCTTTTGAAGCATACAAATGTTTCGATTTTGAAGCATAAAATAACTGTTGTTGTGTGAAAAAAATACAGGCAATTGTTGAATTTGTTAGTGCGGCCAATGCACACTTTTTTCGTGCTGATGCATTTGATGGATGTAAATATGTTTTATTCTCGTCAGTGACCCACAATTTTTCATTGATAATATCATTCTCTAATAATTCGTCATAGTAAACGTGAAACTTATTTTCGTACAGATCTTTTAACGTCTCAACGTTACGGCGCATAGGCTTCGACAAAATGGCAGATACTTGTCCCTGGAACTCAGGAATTACAGTGAAAACAAACAAGAAGCCGCTTAAGTAAATTATTCTTATTGACAGCCGGTCAAAAGGCGACATCACTCCCATTCCTGTTACCATTTTCATCACGTCCATAATACCCCCGCTTATATCGAATTTGTTATTAATTATTATAATCACTGCTATCAATGACAAGACAACAATTGTCAAAATAATAAACTGCAGATTGTATGTTATCTCACTTATTATCGTTAAATAATTTGACTTTTTAGTTAAAATCGAATACTTAATTTCCTGATACTGCGTTATAAAGTCTGAAAACTTGAAGTTAATATCCGCTAATTGCAATACATTTACATGAGCGTCCAATTTTTTATTAGCTAAGTGCGCAATGTACCCTTTGCCAATATTAGAACGTTGGTACTGTAAAGCGTAAATTGAATATTGCGCATTAATATATCTCGGCCATACTAGTAAATATGATGATTTATCAGCGATAAGCCAATCGACCATTCTGTTTACTCGATTTTTTCCTATGTTCTTATCCTCCGGTATGTACATAACAAGTGCGACTTTAATGTGATGACCATCCAAATCTTGCGTTTTGTCAAAAGATATATTTTTGCACAGAATTTGGTCTGTAAATGAATAATTGTATCAAATGTTCATAATATATTAATATTTAAATCGAATTTTCGAAAAATAACACCACATGTGTTGTGTAACTGTTCGCTACATTTCGCTCATCGATTATAATTCATTCCCAATTAGTACCTCATTAGTAAATCTGAATTACGGTAAATTCCCGCAAAAGACCGAATTTTACAGCGAATTTGCCGCATTTCGTGGTATTTTCAGCGCAATACAGTGAAATACTTTACTTTGCGGTGAAATGCCTATCTTCAAGGTAAATCTGCATGCATATGGTGAAATATTGCAATGTTACCACAAATTTGCTGTAAAATACCGCACTTATATCATAATTTTTCCGAATACCGTAATTCGGATCCACCACGGTTCGAATTATTAAAGGGAATATCCAACAGGGATATGCTACAATTCAGGGTATTAAAATACGTTAAATCTCGGGTTGACTTTAAATATTGAATATGGTGCGCATAGTTACGTAATTGGCATTAATAATTTACAACACGAATTTACCCATTAGCTTCAGTAATTTAGATAGAAACTGCTACGGTTTTAAGTAAAATAAGCGCAAAAAAGTATAAATAGAGTTTAAGCTATTCTTTTTATTACTTCCGTATTATTAATTTTAGTTAGCAAGTAACGACATCTACAACATATCCATATTTTTCTGATAATTCTCAGTTTACATGCTACAGAGTAAAGACGGTATTTCAGTAATTGTTCATTGGCAGCACTTGCCTGCGGCTCATGATACCGATCTACGCTTGATAGCAAACACTAATTCGTACTTAGTCTAGCACTTTGCAGTTTTTTTCGTATCAATTAATTTATTGCAAGTAAATGAAGTACCTTTTGAATATTCAAGATAGTAGAGTGTCCACTTCTCGCCCTTGTTGTTGTCGAATTGGCCAGCAGCATCCACTTTAACCCACGGTCGAGGAGCGTAATTCTTGAACGGATTTAAAGTATAAATAATTGTCGAATCTTTGCCATCGTCATAACACAAGTAATACGCAGACAATAAATCCATTGTCCACAGGAACCCAAGTACTTTTCCCGCATTCGCACATCGTGACTCTTTGTTAGTATCGAGGACCAAGAAAGGCGACTTTATACTCCAGACTGCCGTTGATCTAAACTCATTAACTTGTGCCTCCAGTTTTTTAATTGACTCAAACGACAGAACATATGTGGGGTAAGTAGGAATGTATCCTTTGATCTGATCCCTTTTTAATTTCTCATTAGTTCCAATAATCGGAGAACTTATTTCGTTACTATCACCCGTATTTTGAACTTTGTAGCCATGATCAATTAATTCAGAAGTTATTATCACTGGATTCGATTTATTTGTAAAACATGTTTCAACCAATTCTCTCTGTAAGTTATAAAACCTATTAATAACATGAATATCTAATAAATATAAATTGTCATTCAATGAATAATATAACTTACCGCACAACTAATAAGCCGCTTCGTTGAACTATCGGGAGAAAAATTCAAATAATTAAGATGATTGAAAGCACTATCCGTGACATATATGCAATAACAGCAAAGAATGATTATTTTAATCTTCATTATGTTATACTATCAGCTCAACTACAACTCAATAGTCGAATTATTGCAACAATAGCGTTTGAAGAGAACTTTGCGACTGAACATAAATGTACATCGGAAGCATTTTGTACACTCATACGTTGCCTATAATAACTTAATTCGTAGTGTAATGATCCAGCGATGAAATCTGCATAAACGACTGCTGAGGACACGAGTAAACTAGGTCGCCACAATTACTTGTTTTGTAGAAATTGGCGTTATTTTTATTACCATGAATCTCGAATATTTTCCATAAAGTTTGTTAGCAACGGTCACTTAAGTCTCCTGAAATACCGTTTATATGTGTCAACAGACTACTATTTTATTCAGCTAATCTGTCATCAACAAACAAACAATAAAATACAAAAATACGCGGCAGTTCATCGATAATTTTGTAATATTTGAAGATCGATAAACTGTCATTTGTTCGCTTAAATATTTCAAAGGCTATTGCACATACACGTCCAATTTTTTCAGAGCTCAATTCGATTTCGAAAATTTCCAATACTTTTCGGATTAGATCGATAATGGGTCGTTAAAGCGAAGATAAAGATATTTAATTTCCAAAAGTACTCGTAAAAGAATAAATAATAGATTACATCCGGATTTTGATTCATTTTTCTTATTTGAACAATAAACCCGCGTTAAAACAGGTAATTCATAAATAATATAATATTGAAAGCGAAAAAGTATAAAAGTGATTCTCTAAAATATATTGACATGAAAAAAAAAATCGGTCTATCAGTTGACCCTGCGGGCCAGCCCCAAAACTTCCCGCTATTTCCGAGCTCCTTGAGCTCGAAAATATCGCGTGCGAAATGCCAAAAGGGCGTACTACAGCAGTTAGATAGGGTTTTGTGCCAAAAGGGCGAACAAAAAAATTTTTTTTTGCCATTCGACTCAATATTGTTTAAAACGTCAAGATCAAAAAAAAAATTTTTTTGAGATACTAATGCCAAAAGGGCGTATCTCAAGACATACGCCCTTTTGGCTTTAAGAAAATTATGTCTTAAAGCCAAAATGGCGTATAAAAAAAATTTTGTTTTTTATTACAAAGCATGAAAATAATGCTATATCAATGAAGCAATATCAAAATGAATATGAAAGGTTAAAAATTGAACTGTAGGAAGTGGCAAAGTGGGTTTTTTTCAGTTTTATTTGATTCTATATGGAATTTTTATATACCTGAAGATCGAAAAGCTTCTCACATAATGAAAATAAAAAAAAATTGGAAAAACATTTTTTTTTCTTTTTTAATCTTTCGTTTTCGATATCTTACGAATGAATCAACCGATTTTAACCAGTCTAACAGCGGTCGACGTATCTTTTCAAGTATAAGAGCTGATTAGTTTTTAGAAGTGATCGGTGAAGCTATTTAAGAGATTTTTTAAAAAAACGTTTTTTTTTTAATTTTTCGTTTTCAATATCTCTCGAACGAATCAACCGATTTTGACCGATCCAACGGTGATTGACGTGGTTTTTCAAGGTTAAGAAGTTATTAGTTTTTGGAAGTGATTGGTGAAGCCGTTTAAGAGATTTTTTGAAAAAATATTTTTTTTCAAATTTTTCGTTTTCGATATCTTACGAACGAATCAACCGATTTTAATCGGTCCAACGGCAATCGACGTGGTTTTTCAAGATTAAGAGCTGATTAGTTTTTGGAAGTGATCGGTGAAGCCATTTAAGAGATTTTTTGAAAAAATATTTTTTTTGAAATTTTTCGTTTTCGATATCTCACAAACGAATCAACCGATTTTGATCGGTCCAACGGTGATCGATGTGGTTTTTTAAGGTTAAGAGCTGATTAGTTTTTGGAATTGATCGGTAAAGCCGTTTAAAAGTTATTCCAAAAAAACGATTTTTCGAAAATTTTGTTTTTGAAATTTCTAAAAATCTAGCGAACCGAATCGATTCAAATTTTCACGAAATTTAATGGCTATGATACTCTTTGGATCGCCACCAATTTCGATCCGATCGGCCAAGCCGTTCAAAAGTTATAAGAGGTTTACATACATACACACACACACACACACACACACACACACACACACACACATATATACAGCCGCACGGACATCATCGCGGGAATAGTCAGGGAAGCTTCCTAGGACCTCAAAACGTCGAGATCTGATGAAAACTCGATTTTCGAAAAACGGGGTGAAAACAATAACTTCCCGATTTTTGAAAATCTGAGATTTTTAGCGGGAAGTTAAAAATAGTCACTCTCGGTCTTTAAAATTGATTGTTTTAAATGATAAAATACGTCATCTTGTCGTGTAGGTATAGTCACAATAGTAATACTATAGATCGATTCTTTCACATATATTTATGCATGTTTGTATACATTGAAAGCTCACAAACACAAGTCAAATTTTATTGTTTCAAACTATAAAAACTGATGCGCTCAAGATATACTTTTTACGATAGGAAAAAAGGTTATTATTATATAACGATGAATATAAAATCAAATATCAAAATAATTTATTAATTTTTATTCTCCCTTCTTACACCTTGATAATTAATAAAGTCCTACTAATATTGAATTTTATTTATTGAATGAATTATATTTGAATGATTCAAATTGAACTTGATAATTGATAGAATAGTTATCAAAATTATTTCTTAATTAAAAGAATTATTCTTTATTAATAAGTAAACGATTATTTAAAAATATTCGGAATTATATTTTAACAATTCGGTTTATAAACATTCAAATTACCATTTTATGAAGATTTAATAAAATTAAGGACTTTGCCTTTAAACAATTAAAATTTCGTCAATAACGAATGAGCTCACTTAGGAAACTGAAATCTTTTTCGGTTTCAAGAAGAGCTGTTAGTAACATCCCTTCCAATAATTATTTGATTATACCAATTATTTCATTGGTCATAATTTAATCAATATTTTTTTATAATTAGTATTTATATATATATTTTTCATGACTTTCAACGCAGTTACAACATACGCATAAAGCATTGCAGTCGAATTCATAATCAATATTTATTGATTCTTATTATTGACTTCCCGCTAAGAAAATTGCAAATTTTCAAAAATTCAGGAAGTTATTGGTTTCAGTCTGATTTTCAAAAATCGAATTTCTAATAGATATTGACTTTTTGAGGTTCTAGGAAGCTGTTCTGACTAATTTCACGATGATGTCCGAGTGTATGTATGTATGTATGTACGTACGTACGTACGTATGTAAATATCTATAACTTCTGAACGGATGAACCTATTTTGTTCACCAAGGTGTCATTCGACGCGGTTTGACAATATCTCGAAACTGAAAAAAAATTGAGCTTGATCGGTAGGGCTCGTTCGGAGATATTCCAAAAATAAACTTTTTTCAAAAATGTTTTTTTCGGATAACTTTTTACGGGCTTGATGGATTGATTCCAAACTCAACTGGGCTCTGAATCTTCATAAACCGGGTCGAATGCCACCTCAACCATCAAAATCAGTTGATTCTTTCGAGAGAAACCGTTGTCGAAAGAATTAAAAAAAAAAATTTTTTTTAGTATTTTTGAAATTTCTCAAAAACGACTTGATAAATCAATTTCAAAATCTGATCAGTTGTGGAACTCAATAGAACGCGACGATTGCCACCTTAACCGTCTCAATCGGTTTATTCGTTCGAGAGATATCGTTGGAGAAAAAATGGTAATAAACGTTATTTTTCGAAAACAAAGGCATACAAAAGTGTTTTCGAGCACGAAGAGCTCGAAAATGTATTCTCAACAATGTTTTCGAGCTCCTTGAGCTCGAAAACTGCGGGAAGTTTTGGAGCTGGCCCGCAGGGTCAACTGACAGACCGATTTTTAACTTCCCGCTAAAAATCTCAGATTTTCAAAAATCGGGAAGTTATTGTTTTCACCCCGTTTTTCGAAAATCGAGTTTTCATCAGATCTCGACGTTTTGAGGTCCTAGGAAGCTTCCCTGACTATTCCCGCGATGATGTCCGTGCGGCTGTATGTATGTGTGTGTGTGTGTGTGTGTGTGTGTGTGTGTGTGTGTGTATATGTATGTAAACCTCTTATAACTTTTGAACGGCTTGGCCGATCGGATCGAAATTGGTGGCGATCCAAAGAGTATCATAGCCATTAAATTTCGTGAAAATTTGAATCGATTCGGTTCGCTAGATTTTTAGAAATTTCAAAAACAAAATTTTCGAAAAATCGTTTTTTTGGAATAACTTTTAAACGGCTTTACCGATCAATTCCAAAAACTAATCAGCTCTTAACCTTAAAAAACCACGTCGATCACCGTTGGACCGGTCGAAATCGGTTGATTCGTTCGTGAGATATCGAAAACGAAAAATTTCAAAAAAAATATTTTTTCAAAAAATCTCTTAAATGGCTTCACCAATCACTTCCAAAAACTAATCAGCTCTTAACCTTGAAAAACCACATCGATCACCGTTGGACCGATCAAAATCGGTTGATTCGTTTGTGAGATATCGAAAACGAAAAATTTCAAAAAAAATATTTTTTCAAAAAATCTCTTAAATGGCTTCACCGATCACTTCCAAAAACTAATCAGCTCTTAATCTTGAAAAACCACGTCGATTGCCGTTGGACCGATTAAAATCGGTTGATTCGTTCGTAAGATATCGAAAACGAAAAATTTGAAAAAAAATATTTTTTCAAAAAATCTCTTAAACGGCTTCACCAATCACTTCCAAAAACTAATAACTTTAATTTTAAACGATGTGAGACTGCTTGCTGAGTGACTTCTAATGTTAGAGCAAGTTCTTTTTGTGTTTGAGATGAATCTTCCTCCAATAATTCCTCCAATTCTGCATCCTCGTAAATTTTTGGCCTTCCACTGCGATTTTTGTCTTCTACGTCGAAATCACCGTTTTTTAACTTTTGAAACCACTCTCGATACGTTCTCTCACTCAAAGCACCCTCACCATATGCTTCTACGAGCAACTGATGCGCCTCAGCAGCAGATTTCTTTAAATTAAAGAAGTAAACTAATATTTCCCGCAAATGACGCTTACTTGGCTCAAATTTTGACATTTTCAACTTATAAAAATTATATTTTACCAATATAAAATCAATGATATTAATAGGTTATATTGTTCTTGAATGTCCTAACTATTTTTTAAGCCGGTTATCATCTGCGAAAGCTAACCGAAACTCCGTGCCGCGCCATCTACAATGAAACGGCGGAAACTTATTTGTACTCCTAATATTATAAAAATTTCTCAATTGCATTTTATATTCATTTATTAGTTCACTTTATTATTAATAATTATTTTTTATTTATTTTCCTTTTGTAATAACAAATATCTTCATCATTTAATGATATTTCATATTTTTTTATACTTTATAATTATCGTTTCATAATTAATTATTAATTATCTTCATTATTGATTTATTCATATAATTTCATTAGTTCTTTTCATTATTTTATATATATTATTTATCATTTATTTTTTAATAATTACATATTTCATTTATTCAATATTCATTTAATCAATAATGAATACCATATTTATTAATAATTATTAAATACAAAAATTTGAATTTATGTTCAAATTTATAAAAATTATATTTCAACATTTAACTTTCCATTTCAATATTCATTCATAATTCTTCAATAATGATATTTCACAATAAAAATAGTTTAGATTTTAAATTTAAACTAGTCACAGTAGATAAATGAGATGAAATTAATTATTGTAACGAAAAAAAGGGTAGGATTGATATAAATGAATTCTAATCAATATTTTATTCACATCTAAAAAGTTTTATGATTCATTTTGTTGAGATATAAAAATGAAATCACATTTGCACTGAAAATCTCGATAATTCCGCCTAAATGTTTCAATTACTCTCGTACTTTACTATTTATAGGTACTGCAACATAATTTTGTACCTAAATTTTTATATAGAAGCAAGGTGTTATTAATGATTCAACTGTGATGGCTTATATGGAATCATTTTTATCACATTTCGTTGAAAATGATCTGCTGTCATATTAAAAATGATCACCGTTAGCAACAAATACATCATAAGAGACAATCTCGTCAACAGAAGCGAAGTGAGATTTATTACAATTACAAATGTTTTGTAGACAAATACAATGCAACTATTGTTAAAAGCAATGAATTAATTCAAATTGAAGTTGGTTAATATTGTTATTATTAAATAAAGGTTGTAGGGATCAGAAGATGGCCCTAATTTTCACACCCCTCAGGATCGATTTCGGACACCAAAGCGACAAAAAAGCAAATTTTTACCGTTTTAGGGTCGAAATCAGACCTAATTTAACATGGGCATAGAATCTACTATCGCTCGTAAGTCCGAAGTAAGAACTACCTTAGGAGGCTACATATCGGCCTTTAATTTCAAGTCGGGTGTAGATGCAACCCATTTTTTAATAATTTAAATTACGTTACATTATCTCAGCGTTTCTGCAAAATTTCCAATGGGCCTTGTGGCTCCCTACCATGAGTCATGGTTACAAAATTGATTCGATTTTACCTTGAACTGTTGTTCCGGTGGACTCGCCTCATATCCCAGCATCCGCTATAAATTCTTATTCAAGCAAACTCAAGGAAGAAGGGACCTGGCCGTTTATTTTATCAATGAAAATTTTGTAAAAATATTTAACGAACGAATGTAAATTTTGATTTGACCAATCTTTCGAATTTTATTTTATGAAAATAATTAGAATCAAAGTTATCATTCAAGACGTAGAATTAAATTTACGCAGGAGGAGACTAAGTATAATTTGAATGAGGAATAATCCCACTTACTGTGTATCTGGTGATACGTTCAATCATCTAGAGCATCTTAAAGGATCCTCAGTGAACGTAGACAAGAACAAAGCGTAGATAAACATCAAACGTTGCAGCAACAACGTGGACCCGATCTTCGGCGTTGAAAACCCCAGGTGATAAAACAGCAGCGACCGAAAAGTCCGCATATATCGGATTAAATCACGAATACATTCAATCGGGAAATAACCGAAAATGAAATGTTTTCATTCTTTTATCGCATCCGATCGAGTCTTATCTAACATTTGCAATCGGATACAATCTGAGGTTTTGAAACAGGAAATAAACGAATAGTCAATTAAATTGAAAAATTGAACTCTGACAGAAAAAAATAAGCTGTTTAATGAGAATTTTATTAATAGATTAGAATAAGTAATACATATTGAGTAGTAGGTAACAATTCACAACAACGAGTATTTATTTAATTTATGATATAATGTCAGTCGTGAATAACTAGTAATGACACAAATCAACAGACACTCAAAAATTCGAAATTCACAACAACATTTTTGTGCTAAAGTAAAATGAGATTTTTAGATTTCGATTTTTTCAGTTGTTTTCTCAACCCGAATGTTTAATTTATAATTTTGTATTTAAACTTAATTGCGGTTGTTCGAGAGAACCATTCGCCCAGGAAAGAAAACAATTCTCGGCTGCGATCTAATAGAAATTTTCTTTCTAAAGTATCTGCCTATTTTAATTTGTCTGCAAATTTTCGAATGCTTATGGAAGAGAACTTCGATTCCAAAGATGACCAAACCCCACAGTAATATCGCACAAGTAAATATGTAACTAAACACCAAATGATCGAAGTCTATATAGTCGTAATTTCCTTGTTGTTCTATTTTATTTAATTTTGCTATTTTCTTGGAATATTTTAGTATTATTTTTTCATAATTATAATGAATAAATCCTGATTCCACAAGTAATGAACCTATTTTATCGAGTTTATCTTTGACAGCCCAGTCCTTTCTTGTCCAATAAACGTAATATTTTTTAAAAGTAACTTCTTTTGAAATATACAAATGTTTCGATTTTGAAGCAAAAAATAACTGTTTTTCTGTAAAAAAAATACAGGCAATTGTTGAATTTGTTCGTGCGGCCAATGTACACTTTGTTTGTCCTGATGCATTTGATGGATGTAAATATGTATTATCCTCATCAGTGACCCACAATTTTTCATTGATAATATCATTCTCTAATAATTCGTCATAGTAAACGTGAAACTTATTTTCGTACAGATCTTTTAACGTCTCAACGTTACGGCGCATAGGCTTCGACAAAATGGCAGATATTTGTCCCTGGAACTCAGGAATTACAGTGAAAACAAACAAGAAGCCGCTTAAGTAAATTATTCTTACTGATAGTCGGTCGAATGGTGACATCACTCCCATTCCTGCCGACATTCTTATTACGTCCATAATACCCCCGCTTATACCGAATTTGTTATTAATTATTATAATCGCGGCTATCAATGACAAGACAACAATTGTCAAAATAATGAACTGGAGATTGTATGTTATCTCACTTATTACTGTTAAATAATTTGACTTTTTAGTTAAAATCGAATACTTAATTTCCTGATACTGCGTTATAAAGTCTGAAAACTTGAAGTTAATATCCGCTAATTGCAATACATTTACATGAGCGTCCAATTTTTTATTAGCTAAGTGCGCAATGTATCCTTTGCCAATATTAGAACGCTGGTACTGTAAAGCGTAAATTGAATATTGCGCATTAATATATCTTGGCCATTGTGGTAAATGTGTTGATTTATTAACAAGAAGAGAATCCAACGTTTTGTCTACTTCATTTTTTCTTCTGATCTCATCCTTCGATACATAACCAAGCAGTGCGAATTTAAATACATGACCATCCAAATCTTGAGTTTTGTCAAAAGACATATTTTTGCATTGAGTTCGATCTGTAAATAAATAATTGTATTGAAAGTTAATAATATCTTATTATTTAAATTAATCTTTCGAAAAAAAGCACCACATTTGTTGTGTTACTGTTCGCTACAATTTGCTCATCGATTATAATTCATTGCCAATTAGTATCTCATTAGTAAATCTGAATTACGGTAAATTCCCGCAAAAGACCGAATTTTACAGCGAATTTGCCGCATTTCGTGGTATTTTCAGCGCAATACAGTGAAATACTTTACTTTACGGTAAAATGCCTAACTTCAAGGTAAACCTGCATGCATATGGTGAAATATTTCAATGTTACCACAAATTGGTGGTGGAAAACCGCACTTATATCGTAATTTTTCCGAATACCGTAATTCGGATCCACCACGGTTCGAATTATGAAAAGGCATATCCAACGGGGATATGCTACAATTCAGGATATTAAAATACGTTAAATCTCGGGTTGACTTTAAATATTGAATATGGTGCGCATAGTTACGTAATTGGCATTAATAATTTACAACACGAATTTACCCATTAGCTTCAGTAATTTAGATAGAAACTGCTACGGTTTTAAGTGAAATAAGCGCAAAAAAGTATAAATAGAGTTCAAGCTATTCTTTTTATTATTTCCGTATTATTAATTTTAGGCAGCAAGTAACGACATCTACAACATATCCATATTTTTCTGATAATTCTCAGTTCACATGCTACAGAGTAAAGACGGTATTTCAGTAATTGTTTATTGGCAGCACTTGCCTGCGGCTCATGATACCGATCTACGCTTGATAGCAAACACTAATTCGTACTTAGTCTAGCACTTTGCAGTTTTTTTCGTATCAATTAAATTATTGCAAGTAAATGAAGTACCTTTTGAATATTGAAGATAGTAGAGTGTCCACTTCTCGCCCTTTTTGTTGTCGAATTGGTCAGCTGCATCCACTTTAACCCATGGTCGTGGAGCGTAATTCGTAAATGGATTTAGAGTATAAACAATTGTCGAATCTTTGCCATCGTCATAACACAAGTAATACGCAGACAATAAATCCATTGTCCACAGGAACCCAAGTACTTTTCCAGCATTCGCACATCGTGACTCTTTGTTTGTATCGAGGACCAAGAAAGGCGACTTTATACTCCAGATTGCCGATGATCTAAACTCTTTAACTTGTGACTCCAGTTTTTTAATTGACTCAAACGACAGAATATATGTGGGGTAAGTAGGAATGTATCCTTTGATCTGATCCCCTTTTAATTTCTCGTTAGTTCCAATAATCGGAGAACTTATTTCGTTACTATCACCCGTATTTTGAACTTTGTAGCCATGATCAATTAATTCAGAAGTTATTATCACCGGATTCGAATTATTCATAAAACACGTTTCAACCAATTCTCTCTGTAAGTAATAAAACCTATTAATCACATGAATATCCAAAAAATATAAATCGTCATTCAATGAATAATATAACTTACCGCACATCTAATGAGCCGCTTCGTTGAACTATCGGGAGAAAAATTCAAATAACTAAGATGATTGAAAGCACTATCCGTGACATATGTGCAATAACAGCAAAGAATGATTATTTCAATCTTCATTATGGTATACTATTAGCTCAACCGCAACTTAATAATCGAACTATTGCAGTATTACCGTTCAAAGACAACTTTGCGACTGAACATAAATGTTTATCGAACGCGTTTTGTACACTCATGCGTTGCATATAAGGGCTTAAATTGTAGTGTAAGGATCCAGCGATAACATCTGCATAAACGATTGCCGAAGAGACACGTCAACTCGACCATCACAATATCATGTTTTCTAGAAATTGCAGTTATTTTCATATCCATGAATTTTTTTTTCCAATTGGAGGTCGTCACTGAATTGCTCAAAGTCAGCTAGCGGACTAATGAAAATATCCGCGGAATGAAGTGCACATTCATTTGGTACCCAGAACAACTGCAAACGGTAGCTTAAGAAAACATCGTTAACATCTGCCCCAACCCCTGTTGAAGACACACGTCAACTAGGTCGCAGCTATTTCTCATTTCCCAGAACTTGCGATAATTGTCTCTACGAAACAGTTTTAATTCTCCACTGGGAATAAGTTAACACTCTAGTATTCACAAGCTCACCTGGCTACTAATCTAACATCAAATGAACAAATAACACAGTATGCATGTCAGCATTTTTTATTTTTCCAGACGCAGAAAAAAATTTTAATTTATCTAATAAAATATAATCGATTATTTATCAAATTTTATTCCTTAGATAAAGTAGTGCCTTTCAGAAATAAATATTTCGGTAAGTTTATTGAGAAATATGAGTAAGAATTATTATTAGGGACAAGATTTTTGCCAATTTTGAATTGAATGGTTCAAATATTTGATATTAGGCCGGAAACATTAGTCTTATGAAAAAAGTTTTCAAACAAAAGTTTTAGGAAATTAAATTTTATAAAAAAAATGTCTTGAATGATTTTTTTACACGATCAATATCTTCATTGTAATTCCAAAATTAAGATTCATAATGAATGATTCAAATTTTGGATAATTATGAAAATCTTAATTTTGGAGTTACGATGAAAATATTGGTCGTATAAAAAAATCATAAGGGATATTTTTTCTAGGAATTTGAATTTTCTACAACTTTTTTTTGAAAAATTTTTTTATACGACTAATATTTTCACCGCAATTCCGAAATTAACATTCATAATGAATGATTCAAATTTTTGACAATTATGAAGTGTTAATTTTGAAATTACGGCTTTCTTATTAGTCATATGAAAAAATTATAAGAGACATTTTTTTTATAAAATTGAATTTCCTACAAGCTTTGTTTGAAACATTTTTTTATACGACCAATATTTTCACCGCAATTCCGAAATTAACATTCATAATGAATGATTCAAATTTTTGACAATTATGAAGTGTTAATTTTGAAATTACGGCTTTCTCATTAGTCATATGAAAAAATTATAAGAGACATTTTTTTTATAAAATTGAATTTCCTACAAGCTTTGTTTGAAACATTTTTTTATACGACCAATATTTTCACCCCAATTCCGAAATTAAGATTCATAATAAATGATTCAAATTTTGGATAATTATGAAAATCGTAATTTTGGAGTTACGATGAAAATATTGGTCGTATAAAAAAATCATAAGGGATATTTTTTCTAGGAATTTGAATTTTCTACAACTTTTGTTTGAAAAATTTTTTTATACGACTAATATTTTCACCGCAATTCCGAAATTAAGATTCATAATGAATGATTCAAATTTTTGATAATTATGAAATGTTAATTTTGAAATTACGGCTTTCTTATTAGTCATATGAAAAAATTTTAAGAGACATTTTTTCTATAAAATTAAATTTCCTACAAGTTTTGTTCGAAACATTTTTTTATACGACCAATATTTTCGCCGTAACATGAAAAATATGATACCATTAATTATTGTTATTTCTAAATCAAAGCAAAAATCCTGACTAATTATTATATTCATATTATCAAGGAAAAACTCCTTTGAAATTTATAATTTCTGAATGTTGATATTAATTTAATTATTATTTATATTTAATAATTTTTATAATGTATGCAATTGAAATATAAACTGCGTTAGCGAACATTACTATCGACTCAATAAATTTTATTGTGTGGTATAGTAAATTATGCAAATGAACAGATTGTTTCATTCAACTCTAGTACAATGGAATTCAATAAAATTTAATTTTTCTCTGTTTATAAACTTTTCATTATTGTTATTATTAATGTGATGATTATTAACGGCAAGTGTATTAGTGTCGGCGAAAATTTTAATATTTTAAAAGTAATTTGACTCGGTCGGGATTCGAACCCTGATCGACCACGCGGGAATTCTGCCCACAGTCCAACGACCCAACGTCTCCTTTAAACGAATCTCTTTGAACTTGTCATAGATATTCTTATAATTGTACCATTTATTTTTTTTAAATAAATTGATATCGAAAATATTCAAATATTCGATTCGAATTCTATTCGCACACCCTTAAAATAAAACACAATTAGTTATTTTTTTGAATTTTTAAAATTTTTTTTTCGCGCCATTTTTAAAATTTAAAATTTACCGGTAAATTAAAATAAATTTTGGATTCAAAATTAGCAGTAAAGTTTTTTTAATTTCCAACAATAATTATACATTATGTCAACAAAAATATAAGCACATATATATTATAACAATATATTGATAAATTTTAGCAATAAGATAAATCGTTGATTGAAAGCGAAAATTTCGAAATTTTCATATTATTTTTTGAGAATTTTTTTCATCTGTTTTGTCTGATGCTGCATACTGTACTGCGCATTTTCAGCTTTTGTTATCAGCGAATCAAGTTTATCCAAATGGGATCCCATTTTTTCATTAATATCGATCTTTTTAGATGACGAATTATAATTTTTTTCGATATTATTTTCCACGGAATTTTCATTGTCGGCTGTTTCAATAGTCAATATTTCGTCATTTTCTTCTGTCTTATCATTGGTTTCATTATCGATTGCTGATGATTGCGGCTGATGTTCGGGTGTCGCGTTGCGCGAATATCCTGTTACTTTTAATAGCGATCCTAGACTTCCGCACACGGTCTGAAAAAAAAAAATGCAATTTTTTTATAAACCAGAAAATATAAAATAATCTTTCCTTTAATTAAAAAAAAAAAACTACAGCCTGAGGTAAAAAACTGCCGAAATATTTCTAGTATAAATTTTTAAAAAATTTGAATTTCCCGCGTTTTGAAAATTAAAAAAAAAAGCAACTAAAATATTTTTAATTTTTGGAAAACAATATATGTCAAATTTTTTTTTTTTTTTTTTTTCCTATTAAATACAAAAAAAATTTTTTTTATTAGAAATTAAAAAAAATTAAAATTTACCTTAAATCGATTTATTTTTTTTTGCGTAGCACTTAATATTGAATTTAATTCATCTAACCCACCACCAACACGTTTCATACTTTCGTCACTTTGTTCCAATTTCTGTGAAATCAAAAAAAAAATAAAAAAATTAATTAAATAATTAATTACAAAAAAAAAAAATTGTATCTGTAATTAATTTTACCTCAGCGTCATCATTATTATCCTCATTATTATCATTATCAAAATTAATTTTACATTTTTGATTCCACTCTTCTTCAGTCGGTGGGGTCTGGCCCAATAATTCAGCCCTTTGACACTCAAATAAATAATCTTGCGACATTTCAACAATAAAATAAATATATATGTATATATACAACCTGTCAATTAATGTAATTCCTCTAATTATCACACATAGATAAAGATGTTTAATGTCCGTAAGATGACAATTATTATTATTAACAATTAATTACACGTGCAAGAATAATTTTATAGTTTTTTAAAATTATTTTCACTACCAATTTTATTAATTTATTAAATGATTAATTAATGGACGAAAGTATGATATGATTGTTATTATTATAATTATTATTTTAGTGGGAAGAAAAGAAATTTGTTAAGAGGGGACTAGCATTTATAAAATTAAATAAATATGACAGAGTTAACAAGACGCGAGTAAATCCATAGTGATACTGAATTTCTGCGCATGTGTAAATAAAATCTGGGGTTGCGATTTCCACACAAAAAGAAGGGAATATATATAGACATATGTAAATATATAGGTGATGTTATGGAATAGATGAAAAAAATTTTGATAAATAATATGATACTAGATTATTATTGTAGATAATTAGATAATTAGGGAAGTCATTGGAGAGGAAATTTAGAGAGGTATGAGATTGGTAATGGGGTGAAATGGGCTGGGAGTGATAGGAAGGGAGATATGGAGGTTTTGAGGAAAGGATCCAGGGAATAGGAAAATTTAAGGATTTTCGCGGCTGTCTTTCGAGGCGAGGATTTAAATTTATTTTTGTGAGATACTAAAATTCTAAACAAGTATTTTATGGCAATAGATATTAATTATGGGAGTATTTTAATTAGGACGTGAGATAATTTATTTGTAGATGGAAAATTGTCTGAAGGAAAAATCTTTTTTTTGGAATTTTAGATTTTGAGAGTCGGAAACTGATAATTTGATTGTGGGAGGTCACTGGAATGGAAATTTAATTATCTACAACTTTGGTCCTAAGAAAAATATTTTAGAATCGATAGTTTTCAAGCGACATCCGGTTGAAGTTTCAAAAATATTTTTAGTTTAAAGAATTGCGAAATTGTTATGGCTGAAGTTTTTCAAGGGATTTTAGGGATTTTTCAAAGGACCACAGCCTGGAGAATTTGCGTGGGTGTATGCAATGTATGGTCACGTGATGGTCAAATAATTTGTAAATTAAAAATGATCCATAAGTGAAATTTCGGGGAAAAATTGTTTGTTTTTAACTTTCATTGGCTATATATGAGTAAATATATGAGATAAGTATATGTTTATTGTGCTCGTTGGAAAGGTTATTTAATTATCTACAAGTTTGGTATCAATAAAAAATAGTGTGGGATCGATAGTTTCTTCGCTATCGCCGCTGCAAGTCTTTCAAGAAAATAATATTTCTTATGATAAAAAATGTAAAATTTTTTTGTGCTGCTGTAACTCGAAAACTATTTATTGTACATAAATTATCATCATGACCAAAGTTGTAGATTATTCAATTGCCTTTCCAATGACCACATACAACATATACTTATCTCATATATTTTCGGAGATAATTCCATTACATCATAACCAAAACTTCTGTCAGTAAAATAAAATGCATTCTTTCGAATAATAGATTTGCTACCAATTATTTCATGTAATTCTACTAAATCACTCTTCTACATCATTGACATTACAAATGTTTTTCTCATATACATTCTTTAAATTATTATTATCACACTAAATAAAATAATGGTCACCTATCTGGTTAATTTTAATTTCACCTCTCGTTAAATAAAAAAAGTCGTTAAAAAAAATCTACATTATTTTCATCCATCTATTATTTTATTTAATCACTCACTCCAATGAATCGCTCAATAAAAATTATTCGTTTATTTTTTAATAACAAATTAACAAATTTATCGGATCATAAAAAAAATATAAATAATAGACAATAAAAGCACCAAATTAATTTTTTTTATTGACCTTTAAAAAAAAACCTTTTCTTTACATCTAAAATTTTATTTTCTTACAAACAATTTTCTTAATTTTTCCACCAAATTTTCCGAACTTCTGTTTTACACCCCTCCCCCCTACTTATTTTTCTCTATTTTTAGAAAAATTTCCTTCTAGAAAAATTTTTCCCGCCACTTTTTGAAATTCAAATTTTCCAGCGAATTACAAACTGGCCCCAAATAAATTTTACACAACGAAAATATTTTTGGTTCAAAGATTCCATTAATTAGAACCCGAGTTATCGTGGCTACAAAAAATAAAATTCGGAATAATTAAAAAAAAAATTATTGTTAATGAGATTATTCCTCAGTTATTGTCTCGTCTCGTTTGAACTCAATATTGAAAAATTTAGGAGCTGTGATATCGAACATTCTGTTATTCACCTGATCGTCATCGGTAAAATTTTTAATAAATTTTGGAATCGATCTCTTAGTTTTTTTAGTTTTCGTCACTGTTTCATCTCTTTTTATTTCAAAATTAAAAAATTTTGGCATACTCAGATCCATATAACGTCTGCCAGATTCAGTTGAGTTTTTTTTATTCAAATCTGAATCCTTATTACCCGAAATTTTACTTTTTTCGCTGGCTCGACGGACCAAATTTGTGTTTTCGTTCTCGTCGTCGGAGTTTTTTTCATTTATTCGGACATTGACGTCCCGTTTATCTCGACGTGATTTCACGTTTACGTTTTCGTCCCTCTTAACCTCAAAATTGAAAAATTTTGTCATGTCCAAATCTAACATTCGGTTGGCCAAAGTGCCATTAGTCCGCGTCGAGTTTTCACTTAATTTATTATCATTATTATTTATATTTTCATTTCTGGTCCGTGATTTTTTTTCCTCATGATTTCTCGATTTTTTTGATTTATGTTTTTTAATTGATTCGATACTTTCACGATTTTTATAATTTTTTTTCTCCTCTTTTATTTCTTCATTATAATAACTCATTTTTTTATGACTTTTTTTTCTCATATTATTTGATTTTTTGTATTTCTTCGAATATTTTTTAGATTTTTTCTTTTTCAAATTTTTGTAATAATTCGAATGCTCGCGTTCGTTTTCATTTAAATTTGAGTCGGAATTTGAACTACTGTCTGAACTGTCGGAGTTTTTGCTCATCGATTCGTCGGAATCAAAAATTCGAGTTTTTAATTGTTCCGAATTTTTATTGGAATTCGAATTGACATTAACATTCGAATTTAAATTTCTCGCTGAATTTTCGCGCCTCAATCCGAATTTCCCGCCCAAAAGATGCGAACTCGCTTTGTGAATAATATCAGATTTTTTTTTAACCATTTTTTCTAAAATCGGATTCAATTTCAATTTATTTACTGTCTCGTTTATTTTTAACTTATTTTTTTGTTCCATTGCTACAGAGTATCCGCTATTGACAATATTCACGTTGTTATTTGTATTATTAGTCGTAACATTTATTTTTTCAGTTGGCTCAGAATTCGAAATTTGTTTAACTTTTGATAAATTACGAATTTTATTTAATTTTCGAATTTTTTTACGATGGTATGGATCACGATGATGGCAGATTATTTTTGTTTTCGGTTTTTCAACGATCGGATGGATTGAAATTTGAGGTTTTTCCATGCAATCTGGAGTCGTACAAGTCAGCTTTTCTAAGCAATCTGGTGTCGTACAAGCTGGTTTTTCCATACAATCTGGTGTCGTGCATGCTAGTTTTTCCATGCAGTCAGGTGTCGTACATGCTGGTTTTTCCATACAATCTGGAGTGGTACATGCTGGTTTTTCCATACAATCTGGAGTGGTACAGGCCGGTTTTTCCATACAATCTGGAGTCGTACAAGCCGGTTTTACCATACAATCTGGAGTGGTACAGGCCGGTTTTTCCATACAATCTGGAGTGGTACAGGCCGGTTTTTCCATACAGTCTGGAGTTGTACATGCTGGTTTTTCCATACAATCTGGAGTGGTACATGCTGGTTTTTCCATACAATCTGGAGTGGTACAGGCTGGTTTTTCCATACAATCTGGAGTGGTACAGGCCGGTTTTTCCATACAATCTGGGGTAGTACATGCTGGTTTTTCCATACAATCTGGGGTAGTACATGCTGGTTTTTCCATGCAGTCAGGTGTCGTGCAAGCCGGTTTTTCCATGCAATCGGGTGTAGTACAGGCCGGTTTTTCCATACAATCTGGGGTAGTACATGCTGGTTTTTCCATGCAGTCAGGTGTCGTACAGGCTGGTTTTTCCATACAATCTGGAGTGGTACAGGCCGGTTTTTCCATACAATCTGGGGTAGTACATGCTGGTTTTTCCATGCAGTCAGGTGTCGTGCAAGCCGGTTTTTCCATGCAATCGGGTGTAGTACAGGCTGGTTTTTCCATACAATCTGGGGTAGTACATGCTGGTTTTTCCATGCAGTCAGGTGTCGTACAGGCTGGTTTTTCCATACAATCTGGGGTAGTACATGCTGGTTTTTCCATACAATCTGGGGTAGTACATGCTGGTTTCTCCATGCAGTCTGGGGTAGTACATGCTGGTTTTTCCATGCAGTCTGGTGTCGTGCATGCTGGTTTTTCCATACAATCTGGGGTAGTACATGCTGGTTTTTCCATGCAATCGGGTGTAGTACAAGCGGGTTTTTCCATGCAATCTGGCGTAGTGCAAGGAGCATCCAACTTTATTGACTCAATCGGTATTGATTCCATTTTCGGCAAAATAATTGGACTTTCCGTTATTTCCACTATTGGATTTTCTGTTACTTCCAATTTAGACTTTTCCAGAATTTCTAAAATAGGACTTTCCGACTTGTCTTCCTCAAAAGTTCTAAAACTTTTCGTCGTTTGAGTACTCTCCGTTGTAACTTCAATATTTTCACTTTCCTCATGTTCCTTTATTTTTATTTTCTTTATTTTCTTCAATTTTCCATAATTGAATCCTAACGTCGATTTTACATCATTGTCTTCACAATCTTCACTGTTTTCGCAATCTTTAATGGTAACCCCACTCTTTTCAGTAGTCGCCATTTCGAGCTCACCGCCATTTAGTGATTCAGTAACATCATCATTAATTTTACAATCAGATCTCAAACAATCTGAGCAATCTTTTGATTGTTCAAAAAATGTATTAATTAATACTTTCGTTTCTTCATTAATGCCTTTGCACTCTCTAACCATTTTTAACCCCTCTTTTAAACAGGCCCTCGGTCTTGTGCACATTAACTCAATCGTTACATTTTTACTATTAACCAAATAGTGTTTTATTCTTCCAATTGTTCGAGTTAATTCTCTGTAGTCATTAATTCCCCGTAAATTGTTATAAGAATCGAATAAATCCAACAAATCGTTCAAATTTTCTATCATGTGACTTCTGTGCCAAAAGTGAGCGTCAATTTTCAGAGCGCTCGCGATATCGCGTAAATAATCAATGTCAATTAATTTATCAAACAACGCGATCAACAATTCGTCCGGTCTCAAATATTCGTATTTTTCTGATCCGATTAATTGATTAATGTCCCAATTTTTGACACCACCCAATTTATGACGCAAATAACTTTTCGCTTCAATCAGATCTTTGTCCAACGTATCGTTGGGTAAAATGGTCTCTAATAAATATTTCAAATTTATTTTGTCGTTATCAAATATTGCGCTCAATGACTCGATATTTGAATTAATTGGTAGCAATTCGGTATTCAATTGCTCGGATAAATATTTTGCAAATGGAATTAATTCGTAAGAATTTGTTTCATTTAAATTACTACGAATTAATTCAGCAATTGATGAATAATTTGTATTATTATTATTATCATTATTATTATTACTGATATTTAAATTTGAATTAATAAGAGAATAAATTATGTGACGAAGTGAATTATGAGTTTTTGCATCGTAATTATTAAACGGAATGTGAAGTAACAGGCCGACAAATAAATTATTTGTTAATTCTAATTTATTGTTTTTGAGCTGCATAAAAATGGCGTCGAGAGATAAATTTGGTGGAATTTTTTCTACTGATAACGGGGGAAAAGTTAAATTAATTTTTTTAGTTATTTTTTGGCAAATTTGAGCGCTTGGAATTAATGATGGACTTTTTAGGTTAGCGCAGATTTCCTGGAGAGTTAAATTCGAGGTTGGTAAAATTGAGAGTAAATTGTATTTTCTCTCAAGTGTTTGCTGATAAATATCATTGAGAGCCGTAAGTTCGGTTATTGTAAGGTCCTCGTTGCTGTTGTAGAGTTGGGAGCCGAGTTTTGCGAGCAATTGAGATCGCACTAGTCCGCCATATTGTAGAAGGTGTTCGGTAATTAATTGCGGTGTGTTCACTGGAGAAGATAATTGACCTTCGAGGAGTAATTCGAGCGTAGGAACCTTTGATGTCACGGAGACCAAAGATGGTACTGTGTCATTGCGATAAAGTCCGTAATCTATACCCTGAAAATTCGAAAATCAGCTTGAGTAGAAAATTTGTCGTACCAACTTATTAATTATTGAATTCCATTAAGTTTGAGTACCCACATCAATATATTTAAGTCACATTAAAATATGGTAATTTTTATTAACAATTTATTAACAATTAGAATTATCAATTTTGATTTTTTTTTAATATAGGGTTGTTGGTACTCATTTTACTCAGAATTTCATGACTATTCAAAATTCCCATTAATGATTTTAAAAAAAATTAGTGCACGTAATAATGATCTATTGCAAAAATTCAAATTTTTTAAAATTAGGGTAAAAAATAAAATTTATAGTCTCATAAGATTCAGGAGACAATTACCTCGAGTTAGAGTACCCACATCAATATATTTGGATGACACAATAAAATATTAATTGTGACATGATAGAATTATCAAAATATAAATTTTTGAAAATATATCGTTGTTGGTACTCGTTGAACGCGTAATTACCTCAACTATTCAAAAGTGTTAATAAAATTTCGATAAAAAAAATTTTTTACTTACATTTGCATGATTAATTAAAATAAAGACAATTAAATGAGTCAAATAACGATATCTTGTGTGTACTTTATGCATAGTTTAGCAAGCTGATAAATTATAAAAAGTAAATTTAGAGTCAGTATTAAAAATATAAATAAATAAATTCACAGTATGACTAACGAACAGCTCGAACATAAATAACTGACTGGTGAGTGAGTTAGCTCATAATATTTAAACGTGATTAGATTATATACGATGATTGATAAAAA
Source organism: Microplitis deprimator (assembly GCA_964016945.1). Classification (NCBI taxonomy): domain Eukaryota; kingdom Metazoa; phylum Arthropoda; class Insecta; order Hymenoptera; family Braconidae; genus Microplitis; species Microplitis deprimator. The sequence continues at coordinate 19,375,973 of OZ024712.1, forward strand.
AAAATAAATCAATCATAAAAAATATTGCAATACAATAGCTATATACATATAACAAATATATATAGATATTGTGATTAATTAATTATTAATAGCCGTCAACGAACGTCTCGTCGGTTTTATTTAATGACTCTAGATCAATTAAAACGTTTAATAATTTAATCAAGACTAACACTAGTAATTATTTTATTTTACCTTAACTATTAAATATATATTTATGTCCAAGTGTAAAACAATTGATTATATTAATAGGATTATTTATTTATTTTTTATAAATTTATGACATTTGCTTCCAAATAAAATGACATTTATTATTTTTAATTAATGTCGTACTCAAAAAAATTGAAATTTCGGAAAAATTATGCCGACATTTTTTGTAGGGAATTTTATGGGCTAAAAAAAGTATTGATTGTATTTTTATCTAGGATTCATAGTTACTTAGTTAAGTAAGGATTTAAAATGGAGGTCAAAAATATTCTAGTATATGACACTCTGGAGTCGCTAGGGCTCGAACCTGGATCCTTCTGCATATCGGTTTTGAGTTCGCGCCGCTCTGCCATTCCATGGAAATACTATTCGAGATTACTTATATAGTTTTTTAAATTAAATGTCTGTAAAGCGTACACGGAAAAAAATTCGACCACTCGGCCACAGAAGGGCTCACAAGTCTAGAAAGTCCTTAAAATCCATATGAACGATATAAATAGTCACAAGTCACGAGAGCGCCTCTTATGGTGGACACAGTCACTATTTAAAAATTACAACGCAACATCATAATTTTTATAATTTATAAGTAAGGCCCACAGCGCGTTGCGCTTGAGATGTGCAAAAAGCAAGAGTTTGTTATTTGATCATAACTTTTATTTTAGGCCTCAATGAGATTCTAATCAGCGCTTAATAAGATTCAGTAGAACTTAAACTTCGACAGGTTTTTACAGTGCGATAAAATGCAGTACGAAAAAACAAAATTAAATTTCCAATGTCAATTAATAAATCTTTACTCATTATTGAGCTCAAATATGTCAAATTAAATGTTTCCAGCTTATGCCTGGGATCTAAAATCAAAGCAGAACAATAGACCCAGTTGGTTCTGGTATAGTGTTTCAACATTTTGTTTTTTGCGTCTTCAAATCCTAATACCAGTTGCTGATCTGCATTATCCCGATCAATTTTTTCATCAAGCCGTGGGTTGAATTCCATCTAGTTGGATAGTCTAGCGTTGGACGCAACGTTGTCGGAACACCAGCAGTTTTACAGGCAGAATTGAATTTTTTGTACACAATTTCGCTCCTTTTTATTTTACTGATGATCGACCGAAGCTTCATCAGAGTATTTGATGAATCTTCAATCAGAGTGGAATTCCCATCATCTGTCTCAGTATCAGCAGCCTGAACTATGTCATCATTATCATTATCAGTATCAGAGTCAGGTTCTTAAAACTCGTCAGTCTTGTCGTTATCGTCGTCGTCAAGTGTCAGGCCTAAATTCTTCAACATGTCTTGTACTCCTAGATTCAAAATATGTGCCATACATCGAAAATGTTTATTCTCTGAATCAAAACTAGGAAGCAGTTTTTGCAGTTCAATCATGAATCTAGTGTTAGCCGATGCATTATCGACAGTTATTCCTTGGATTTTATGTTCCAAACCATATTGGACAAGACACTTGTAAAAGATGGAAGCAATATCTTTGCCTGTGTGCTTGCCATGAGTTGGAATAAAATCACACACCATGGACTTGTAATTCCATTCATCGTCAATAAAATGAACGGTTATACCATAAAACGTCCTGTTTGCAATAGACGTCCATGCGTCAATGGTAAACGAAATATTAGACTCACAGCTCTGAAGTTTATTTTGAACAACAGTCTGAAGTTCATCAAATCGTTGCTTTATTTGGCGACGAAGAGTAGACCGTTTAGGGAATGTCATACTTGGGTTAATCAGTTTAAAATAATCTTGAGTTTCTTGATCATCGAAGAAAGAAAACGGGAGGTACTTTTTACAAATCCAATCAACTGGAGCGGAGACAAAATTTTTACGTCCATCAGTTCCCTATAATAATGAAAAAAATATATATGTTTATGTTTACGTATATATATACCTATACATTCGAGTCCATCCACAAAATCAGATAACTCCTTTTTCTCATGATTGATGCCTAAATTTCAGCAGATCATACGAAAATCTACATCTAAAAAAAAAAACTCAGGCACTCTATGTTGACTATGAAAGCGCAGGCATGTAATTTTTCATTTTACGTTTAAAAAACTTCAGGAAAATATATTCTTTCTTTGGCAAAAAGATAATCCCTTTTTATCTGTCTTATATTGCCAAGAGTACGTTTTTTATATTAAATGAATGCAGTTATTATAAATAATAAATATGTCAGTTTTACGTAGTCACGAATATTTTTAACAAATGATAATCGACTTTTATAAATGATTAAAAAAAAAAAGTGAATAAATATATATATATATATACAATGCGCGACATTAATTCATCCCTGCTTATGGGTGTATACACCTCTCTGCCTGATATTTGATAAGCTGTTATTTATTTTATCGTTTTCCTCAAGAACCTTCGGAGAAGATGTCTTGGTTGTTGAGTTCCCAGTTTCCCTGACATACTTTCTATTTAATACACACTCAATAATTTCTGACCACGATGGAAATTTGATTATTGTCTTTAACATAGTAAATACTAAAAACTGGTTTGTCCATTTTTATAAATGTCCATTTAATTAATTCCAGTAAAACATAAGTTCATTCATTCAAATGTCCATTCATAGAGATTTTATTTTTATAGATGGGTATTTATACGAATGGCCATTTTCTTACTTTTCCTAAAATTCAAATTTCCATTTTTTCGATTGTCCATAAATTAATTTTTACATAAACTCATATGTTCATTTATTTATAAATAGTTTTATTCAATTAATCATCGATACTTTTTTACGTTTATATTTATTTCCTAGATTACATTTGTTCATTAAGCAAATTTTTCTTTTTTTTAATTATACAATTTTTTTATTAACCATTTTTATAAATTACCTATTAAATTAATTTCCTCAATTACATATTTCCAGTAATAAAAAAGTCCATTAATTTATTTAAACTTTTAAAAATTATACCAACTTAACATATTTCCTTCCGGAAGTATGTCCAAAAATAAAGTTTTTCTTTTTTTCAGTTGGCCACATGTACAGTTGTACAACTGCAATCATTTCCTAATTTCACATATTTCCATTTGTATTAGTGTACATTTATACTTGAATTCTTTTATTGTTTTTTCCTAAATTTTAAATAACCATTTCTATAAATTCCCAAAAAAGTTAATTCAAATGGCCAAAAATACAAAAGTACATTGAAACAAAAGCAACATAAGCAGGGATGAATTAATGTCGCGCATTGTATATATATTAGGCTGTATCAAGAAAATCGACTCATTTTTTTTTCAAAAGTCATATCGAAAATATTATTCGAGATGACGAAAAAAAAATTCTGTCAAAGTTTGAGCTCTTAATATTAATATTAACAACTGCCGTGTCGCAATTTTCCATTTTCCATTTAAATATCATGTGAAAAATTTTTTTTTAAGTTTGGAATTTTATAACTCATTGGCAGATCAATTTATTGAAAAGACTAATACATAATTTAGTAAAAAATTAAATGCTCTTCAAAAAAGGTCTCTTATCATTTTTCGATAAATGTAATTTTCCAAAAGTTATTTAAGGTAAAAGTTTGATTCATAGTAAATTTCAAGATCTTTTAACTTTTTTGGCGAAACTATCAGACTTATTGTAAAATGTTATAGGACCTTTTTTGTAAACAATTTTATTCTTTAAAAATTATTTTTCATGAAGTTTTTTGTAATCCCGCCTTGTTTTGTAGTTATTTGTATTTTAATTTCAAGATCTTGAAATCAATCCGAACACTATTTTTTTCAAGAGCTTGACATTAAAATGCAAATAACTAGAAAATAATGCAGAATTAAAAAAAAAATCAATTTGCTTAAACTTTGACAGAGATTTTTTTTCGTCATTTCGAACAATATTTTCGATATGGATTTTGAAAAAAAACAGTCGAATTTTTTGATACAGCCTAATATATATGTATATATAAATATATATTAGACTGTGTCAAAATAAGTTTTTTTTTTTTTTTTCGATTGGACGCATCTTAAAAGTTTCTTCAATATGAAAAAAAAATTCTCCTAAAGTTTGAGCTCAATATCTCAAAAATTGAGCTGGCGCAAAGGAGACGCTCTTTTCCCATTTACATAACATTGTAAAATTTTGTTTCCAAGTCTTATTGTCTTAAAAGTTAGCCTTAGGTATACAAAAAATACTTCGAAAAGAGCAGCTCGATAGCTCTATTCTGCTAAAAGCTCAGCGAATATTAATTTTCTCATTTGATGTACATGTAAAAAATTTGTTTTTTGTTTTTTACAGATAAAAGAATTTAAAAATTTTTTTTTCGAAAATTGAAGTACGCAGTCTTGAAGGAAATGAAACTCGCCAAAAAAAAATCCCTAAGTTTTTTCTTCGTACAACTCTAGGCAATGGAGTATTCTTGGATAAGTCGAGAAAATTTACACTCAAGATCAAGTCTTCAAATCTTAAAGTGAAAAAACGAGAGCATTTCTATCTTTGTATTTGCCGCAACCCCCCTCGAAGTCTGTTTTTGAAAAAAGTCTAGGCAATGGCGATATTTGGATAAGCCGAGAAAATTTACACTCAAGATCAAGACTCTAAATCTTAAAGTGGAAAAACGAGAGCATTTCTATCTTTGTACTTGCCGCAACCCCCCTCGGAGTCTGTTTTTGGAAAAAGTCTAGGCAATGGCGGTTTTTGGATTTATCGATATTTTCTTTTTAAAGATCAAGTATGTTAGTCTTTTGAAAATTTTTTAGTAATTGTGTGTGCTAGTAGTGTATAAGCGTAAATAAAAAATAATCTCCCTTTCATTTAGTTCGTCATTATTCTGTGCTCAGTTAAAATTCATAACAATATCAATCTATTATTTTTAAAAAAATCAATACCACTGTAAAAGACATTATTTTTTGTTTGCTCATACTGTTCATTTTTTTCATTCAAATGTCCGTCTTAATTTTATTATTTTATGTTAGGTCTTGGATTTGGCCTCGGTATTATTATACTTGATCAAATATTGGTCTTGATATTGATTCAAAAATATTCGTCTTGGTCTTGTTATACTCACTCTACTATTGGTCTTGGTCTCGGTCTTGAAAAACTTTAAGTCTTGGTCTTGGTCTTGTAAATTTCCAATACCAAGACTAATCATCACTCGAAAATATGTTACTAGAAGCTGTAATAGGCCTGAGCTCACCTAAATCATTGGTACAATCATCACAGTAATTTGGAAAAAGTGGCATTCTAAAAAGATTAGGCTGTAAATATGTAGTTTTAGTACATTTTTCGAACTTCAAATTAAATATACGCTGACAAGGTACATCGGCTGATCCAGCCACACCCAGAAAACACGGCAACTTGTAACGTGCCTCCAAGTACTTTGCATTAGTAACAAAACATTCGTCCCTAATTTTCAATATACCGGTTTCTTTATCGCTTACCTTACTATTTATCTTAATATCTGTATTGCAAGAAGTACAACGTGATTTTGTATCACCAGGAATAGCATTTTTGACAGTCGGTAGTGTACCACAATTACAAGTGCCTTCACTACTGTTGAATACAATACTTGGATGAGCATTCGGTACGTGCATCGTACAGGGATTACGAATCGGATGAAAACGACTAGCCGGATGGGCGACATATTTATTTCCAATTGAGTCAGTGCCGTCGAATAGGCACCTGAATCTATAAGATTTTTCAGTATTGTTATTATCCAATAATTCGTCTTCGTCTTCTATTATTATGGTTCGTGGATCGACGCGTTTGCCATTACGACGATCTTCTTTGTAATCCATCAGCATATTATTCGGATCACTGTATATTGAATTATTACAGGCAAGAACTTTGTTGCCTTCTGGGCCGCCAAATAAATTTGGAAATTTCGAGTTACAAACTGCAGAACCGTTCATTGTCATAATGGCATATGTGGTACGCAAATTACAATTAGGGCGCTTTTTTACACACCAAATACCTTCGTACAGTTGCTTATTATCGATAAATATTTCTTGTTTATTTCTATCACGGATTATTAATGACTCCAATGATGAATCTGGACAAAGTTTCTGGCACTCACTGTCATAAGCGGAATCGGTAGTGTCGTTGTGTAGTTCATAATCGTCAGTCATTAATAAATTATCTGTTAAACTGGTTAAGTATAATGCAAATGATGTTGAGCAAACGGTATTATCTTTAGAATTCGTTATTATGTTTGGCAAATTCGACATTACGTTACCGTTTAATAACTCTGCCAATCGACGATTTGATAATTTGTAATTACTTTTTGATATATACCCGTAGTAGTTACCAGAATCAAGTGATATCGTAATGGTATATGTGATTAATATTAATATTATTATTACGGTTATTAGTATCACAATCATTTTGTTTTATTATTTAATTTTTATGTAGTTAGATATTTTGTAGTTTCTTTGTCTAAATATAAGTGTTAGAAAAATAAAAATTATTGGATAGTTTAAGTACAAAGCAATGGGCATGCTTTAGTTTATTTCGAAACAAATCTAGTGATTCATAGTCTTTTTAAAGTTCATTTTAGAATAGCTTGCTCACTTGAGAAAAAATCGGCATGCATGATCATACCTGAATATTTGCCAAAATGAATGCTTATGATTAGCAATTATTCAGGCGTGATCATTCTCATGGTTGGCAATCATTCAGACATGATCATATCTGGCCAATTATGATCATGTCTGACCAACTATGATCATGTCTAACCAATCATGCTTATGGTCGGCAAATATTCAGGCGTGATCATGCTCATGATTGGCAAACATTCAGACATGATCATACCTGGTCAATCATGCTCATTGCTAGCCAATCATGTTCATAGCTAGCCAATCATGCTCATGGTTGGCAAACATTCAGGCGTGTTTGTACTAATGGTTGGCAATCATTCAGGCATGATCATGTCTGGCCAATTATGATCATGTCTAACCAATCATGCTTATGGTCGGCAAATATTTTGGCGTGATCATGCTCATGATTGGCAAACATTCAAATATGATCATATCTGGCCAATCATGTTTATGGCTGACCAATCATGCTTATGGTCGGAAAATATTCAGGTGTGATCATGCTCATGATTGGCAAACATTTAGGCATGATCATACCAGGCCAATCATGCTCATTGCTGGTCAATCATGTTCATGCAGAAATGTTACAAGAGTAAGCGAAATAGTCAAACGAGTTTCTTGGTCTATAACTAAAAAATTTTTTTGCAAGACATGAATATATTTTGTTATTTTTATTTACTATCATTAGATACAAGATTATTTTCTAAAACAATAAAAATTAACAATGGAAATCGTTACATTATTACTAATAACAGTATTCGTTTGCCTTGTGGTTGCAAATATCAGCAAATATAATCCGAGCACTGATAAAACCCCAATAGATGCCAAAAATAAAACCACATCAGTCCTAGAAGAATTGAAAAAACTCGACTACAACTTCAAGACCAACATTCAAATGGAATCACCAGCAGACAATAATGTCCATATAAATATAGTTGACCCATGCGATCCAGCAGATAACAACAAACGTAAAACTTGCAACATCAATGACCCCAATTCCTGCAACTCGTGTCCCTACACCACTTGCACCCATTTTGAAACCGACGCATCGATCGACGGTAAAACAATTCCCAAAAATCTCAATAAAGATCTTGGTTACTGCATTTCGTCAAATGATATGTCCGAAGGTTGCAATAAATATCACGGCAATTGGGTTATGATCAAAGCATCTGCTTCCATCAAAGACAACAGTAACGCGAATGACTACATCCGTTTCTGTCTTTGCAAAAAACCCGGATTCATTGGGAACCGTTCATTGTTTGGTAACTGCAGCACTCCATTTATCTGCGACGGTGAGGTCGAAGATATTAATGTCGAGTATGATTCCATTACGTGTAAATGTTTTGACGAATATAAATCAATCAAAGTTGGTGATGATGGTCGTATTTGCAAAGCTCCAACCGTTCGGGAACGTTCGAATTGGTTAAATGTTCCGAAGCCACTAGGATTCAAAGATTCTTTCATAAAAGTTCGTGATTTTTATAACAGCAATATAAGGGGTGATGTAAATAAACTTGACGAATTGATTGATCCCTGTAGTATTTGTCCAATAACTGGTAAACCAACTTACGGTAAATCGATAACTATTGAAAATAGTCAACCAGAAAAGACAACAGTCATATGTAGACCCAGTAATGATAATCCAACCCAAGAAGGCAATTATGGAATCCCGGTAAGAAGGGAATTCCCCGACAATAAACGTTTGCTAAAAGGAAGTTGGGGTCCTGACGCGATGCTAGCGATACAGTGGAATGAAGTATGGGTCTATGACGGTGACGGTAAAGATGAACATGGAAACAGCAGACAATTATGCGTATTTAGATTTTCTTATAATAAGTACAATAGAGCCTTTTATGAGAAATTCAATATTGCTTCGAATGTCTATTGTGCTATCGAATCAAGTAAAGATTCATTACTCGGTCTAACGGTATTACCAAAATCATCATTTATGACAACCATTACTATAAATTGTTGGGCAAAAGCAGGTGTGTTTGGTTGGAATTGCGATTTGTCCCATGAGTCAAAAATAGGGACGGTTCCTGCAGATGATCTAGTTGTTAAACTGATGAATAATAATCTGCACGAGGTAGTCAGTACGTACATTGGAACCAAACTTGTAGAACCGGGATGGAATTTTAACAGTGTTGATAATTGGTACAATATGTATCAGATTAGAATTCCCTTTACTCCAGCATTTATTGAGTTTGATGATGTTAAATACGGGTATTTAACTTACAACCCTAAGATATTTAACGATCATGTACTGAAAAAAATGAACTTTGGCGCAATGAAAATTACTCCTGTAACGATAGCTCAGCGTGCTGTCAGCAGTTGGACTGGTCATAAATCCGGTACAAGACATTATGAAGTATTCTTTGTGAGTGTTAATCCAAACCAAACTGGCGCTATATCTGGGGTACAACGGCACACTTTTGAATAAATTTTATAATTATTATCGATTAAGACACGTTTAATTACTTATTAGAATTATTAAATAAAATTTGATCATTTTTTTAGAGAAAAACTAAAAACGGTCGAAAAAAAGTCTGATGTCTAACTCCGAAATATGAAGCAGTTTTGAACTTTTGTCGACCAGGGAAAAAATCGGCATGCATGATCATGATTAGTCATACATGTTTTATGCATGGTCACACATAAATCATGCAAAATCATGTTCAATCATGCACAATGGGGGGTGAATGCTCAAGTATAATTCATGCAGACATGCATGTTTGGGTCGAATCATCCAAAGGCATGTATGTTTGAGTGTAATCATGAAAAGTCATCCTGTGCATGCAAAATCATGTTCAACCATGCATGACAAGGGATTATTGCTCAAGTATAATTCATGCAAAGGCATGTATGTTGGGGTCGAATCATGCAAAGTCATACCTGACGAGTGATGACGTTACATATAATGGATGCATAATAATGCTTGGTCATGCCATGGTCAAACCGAATGATACATGACTAGCAAAATTGACGGAAATTTACGATTTTTCTATAGTTATCGTCGATTGAATTTTTTAAAATTTTCTACCTTTTATATCGATAATGTTATGTCCAGGTAGCGGGTACCGATGGACATTTATTATTATTTTTATGTTCGGCCCTAGTCTTTCGACCAATAGACCGAGATCACACTGAGTAATTATCTGGAAGGTGTGTTTTGAAATGAAAGATTTTAGATATGCAAATTAAATTACTATATATTATACAATTGAAAATTTTGATGATTCGAATACAATAAAACTTGATATTATTTTATAAAAGTATTAGGTGGCTAGTCAGCTGACTCTAATTTACAATAAAATTCGTTTCAATAACTAGAGAGGACTATAGAATTTTGAATACAATACAACTTTTTGTGATATTTCCGTCTGTTGTGAAATGTTTTGGTATTTTGACATGAAATAAACTTAAAAATTACAGTACCTGAATTTGTGGAGACTGGATTATTGTATTTCGCTGATTTCACTGATTCTAATTTACTAATCGCGGTTACAACTTGTTTTAGCGTTATGTTGATTCTTATAAACTAACTGAGACAATATTAATTTAAACACTAGTAAAATAATTCATAAAATTAAGTGTGAGGACACTTGTACAATAAAATAAAACTGAAGTGTGAGAACACTTGTAATAATAATAAACTAGTACGGAACTAGTGTGGAAGTGTGAGAACACTTGTACTGGAGTTTTCCTATCGTTATTGACCCGGAACTGAGAATTGAGAGTGATTGATGTTCAACCATGCTTTTTATAATTTCCTATCGGGTCTTGTTTGGTATCCAATCGGAACACAGTTCCTTTGGGTCCGTGCCCTTTTTATGTGTTCCTATCGGATCCTACTTCGTCTATTGTTTGGGGGAAAACTGTGCCCAATCGGAACACAGTTCCTATGGGTCCTTTCCCTTTCCCTATGATTTTCCGTTCGGGAAGTGGAAAAGACACACCCCGATGTGGGCCTATTTCTGTGCGCATCCACACATACACTCACATGTACAATATATTATTTATTACAATATCTTCAATTTATTTATAATTATTTATTTGAATATTATTTGTTTTCATTTAATTTTATTTAATTAATTATTATTCGTTTGAATATTATTTATTGAATAATATTCTTTCATTTAAATTTATTTATTTTCGTCTATTCTTTTGCTAAATGACTATTTTTTCATTAAAAACTATTTTGTCTATTTATTTAATGATTCCGAAATGTTCGACAAAAGTGCACTTAAAATAAAAGTAAGGCTTAAGATAGTGTGAAAATTACTCATTTGCTTAAATAAAAAAAGAATTCATTTTAAAATTTATTTACTTCTTACCCATTTTAAGTACTCTTTTGTTGATAAATATGGTAATTATTTGGAAGTGGGGTCAACAGGTATTTCGACAAGCAAAAATCCAAAACCTGGCAAATGGCTTAGGGACCACGTTTAATCCCAAGCATTTGTCGGCGGATTGAAGTTGTTTCAGCTTAATTCGTCGTTATATAAGCTTTGATACACACTTGGTATATAATTAAGGTATAAATTATGCTTAATTTCGAATTTATCTTTGAGATTTTTCAGTTCCGTGCTACACTGCACTATTTGACATATTTTTCTTATCATTCTATGTATTGACTCTTAAGTCAACCACCAAAACTTAAGGTATATGCCTATTTGCCATAATGTTTGTAGTTTCGTCCTAAGTACGTTAACGGACTCGTCAGTAAGGCTATGTTAACGCACTCTTGCCTTAGACTACATCTCTTACTAGTACGGGCCGGCGTAAAACAGTGTTGTGGGCTTCAGCCAGTCACTATACTAGCAAAGGGAGGCAGATACCATCCAAACTACTTGCATCAAAATGTTATGTGAGCTGTACACGATAAAAAAACTGAAATAACAAAAATATGCTGATTTTCACTATTACAAGAGTTCAAAAATTATTTGTAACTCTTAGATCGACCTTTCTATCACCACCGTCCATCTTACGGTATTATATAAAATTACTTATATTTATTAGAAAAATTTATTTTTGAAAATTCACATGATTTTGTGTTATTTTTGACATTTTTTCACACTTCAATTGCAAGGTTCAGATAGATATCTGGTGTTAGAGACATAAACTCATACAGAAAATTTAATCCGCCGTGTAGTTGAACACGTGGAAAAAGTTTAATTATGGATCTTTAAGGTGTAAGCACTTGGAATTCTGAAAAATGTGGTTGACCCTGATTCCAAACAATTACCATAAATATTTTCGGGTATTCTAGAGGAAAGTACTTCCAGATGACCTTTGACCCTTGTAATTACTTTTAGGGTCATTGAAACTACATTTAGGTGTTTGCTCCAACATTTCAATAGATGTTCGAACAACGAATCTAAATCTTTTAAAAGCATTTTTAAAAAATACATTATATTTTATCTCTCTAGAGTTATTTAAGGAATAAAATTTGATCGCCAGACTAAAGTTAATTAAGTATATGATAAAATGCAACATATAAAATTTGAGAATAAAAATATGATGTTCAGCATTTAGCTGGACGTAACAATAAAAAATATAAAAAAATAAAAATAAAATCTAATATGTCTGTGATTCGAATTTTTTTTTTAATTCCAAAGAAGTTCAAAAATATCGAAAACTTCGAACTTTATTTTACACAACTTTTTAAATTATTGAAAAAAAATGAAAAATTTCCTAATTTAAATTCCAGCTCTTGACTAATTTTTTTACTGCTTTAGAGTTTTTACAAGTTATGCAAATAATTGAAGTTACTTTTGTAAATTTTCAAAAAATAAAATAACAAAAATTTTTGATACAAAAATCCGTCATATAATTTTATATTTTTCTACTATTCCGCTTCTGTCAGTTTGAATTTTTCCCGCCAAAATAACAAAGCGCTGCACGTTACGTCCTCAAAAAATCGTCGGTATAAACGCTGCCCAGTTTGATGGTCAGTTAACTCAATGGCTAAATAATACTTCCGTTAGACTGCGCAGAAGCGAATTTTAATTCTCACAGCATTATTATTATAATAATTACTATTATTATTATAACTTATAACGATAGACGCTACAGCGACAGACAGAAGTTTAATGCCGACAAAATAAAGTATAGTGCAGAAAATAAAAGTATAGTAAAGTAAAAGTAACTTCGAGCAAGTATAATCTGAATCATAAGATACTGTCAGTAGTCAGTAGTCAGTTTGCCCACAAACGCTTTGGCAATCGGTTTGTGCGCTAGTATTTATTATTATTATTCAAATAATTATGAATAAAAAAATTTATTTCGTTTAATTAATCATATATTTTGCTGCAGTTTACTTGTGTCTAGGCAGCTCAAGTTCAATAATTATAAATAATTTTTATATATATGTATAAAAATATTTTTTTAAATTTATGTGATTTTTTTCGATTTTACTCC